>SOZL01000287.1:15765-59101 GCA_009733165.1 Naja naja | reverse complement strand
CCTAGAACCAGAAACGACTAGCACATATGTGTGAGGGGAACCTTTACCAAGTGTATATAGTGTACGTTGTGATTATGTTATTTTATTTCTTCCTATTATACATCCTGGAGATGACTAACAGCTGGATTCAAGTGCTGGATTAGTAAGAGGTATTACCTATCTGAAGAGGGATATCATCTCTATTTCTTTAGAGGAATTTCATTGTCTAACTTGTCACTTTATTACTGTTAACTATTTGTTAAACAGTAATAAATAAATAAATAAATAAATAAATAAATAAATAAATAAATAAATATGAATAAATAATTTGGTGACTCCACAGTCCCAAGATAGTCATTTTGAAAGCAGGCAGAATCCATCCAGGCAAGAGTTATTGTGGGACAGTGTTGGCAGTGCCCAGTGTTGCCCAATGTTGTTGAAGAACTTAAAAGGAACTTTGCAAACTCTGGTTTTACAAAATCATCATGTTCCCCCAGAGCTTTTCCTCTAAAGCAAATTGGGATGAGCAACAATGACTTGCTTTTCTCTCAAGGTGAGGATTAGGAGAAAGAAATCATTCCCAGAAAAAACATTGGAGCAGGTAAAATCAATCACCAGAATCCTGGATATGCTGACAATTACCTTTTCAGTTGGTGGGTTGGAGGCTTGGAGAACGAAAATTGGTACAATCGAGCTAAGACTCCAGACATTATTCCAGTAATCCAGTAGTCTCCTGGTTTGTAGTAATGGAACCATTCCTTTTCTTCTATTATCACTTTAAATGGACATTTCATCAGCATACTGGCACAGGGAATTTGAGACAGAAGCTGAAGCAGAAAAAGCTGTACATGCAGCAGCAGCAACATTGGACATATCCTGCAAGAGATCCTTCCTACAGTTCTTTCTTCAGCACAGAGTTAAATCTCACAGATCACAGAAGACCACAATTACATTGAGGAAAGTCCAGTTTGTTCCCAGATTAGGAAGTTTTGTCTTCCAAATTTTAGACTGCTGCAGTATTTGTCCAGCTTTACCCCAACCTCTGCCCTCATGACTGAATGTGGCTGTTACAAATCAGATGATCAGGTGCTGTCTATCCCATTGGCTGTCACATTGATTGGCAACTAATTGTGCTGGTGGAAATCCCAAAGGAGAATAAATAATCATGATTTTAAAAATGAGAAGGGGAATTGGGAACGAACATTGCCACAAAAGTGGGCAGTTGGAGAAAAGAGTTTCATTTGACTCAGGAGAATAATCCTAATTTGAGAATCACGAAAGGAACAATTCAGGGAAGTTTGATTGCTTTTAGTCTGCAAACTTATTCTTGAGATTTTAAAGCTTAAAATGTGTAAGAACAGTTCAATGTTATTGAACTAGGCAATGGGCCATTATCAGTGGTGGGATTCAATTTTTTTTACTATTGGTTCTGTGGGGCGTGGCTTGGTGGGCGTGGCAGGGGAAGGATACTGTAGAATCTCCAGTCAGAGGTGGTATTTGCCAGTTCTCTGAACTACTCAAAATTTCCGCTACGGGTTCTCCAGAACTGGACAGAACCTGCTGAATGCCACCTCGAGCCATTATACTTCGTTCTTATTCTGTCTGATGTGGATGAGGCCGTCTTTTTCAATGAAGGTTAGATACTCTGGAACAGTTAGTTCCAGATCATGATATATTGAACAACCTATTGGAGGCCCATTAAATGACTTGTATCTTTCAAAATGTCAACAACTATCAGTCTTCATGGTTACAAAGAAGTCAGAATTCCCTGGTGCATTAATCTGAAAAATAGCTTGTTACTGACTTCTTCAAGATGTGATGATATTTGCTGTCTCTTACATAGGAAATCTAATAGGGAACCAAGAGATGATGCTATATCAGTACAATACCAACAATGGCTGAAGGTGGAGGGCTAAACAACATGAGCTGAGCCCACAGCCAATTCTATATGATGTGCAGGTATGAGTCCTTCTGCTAAGTATGCATCTGACACCTCTCTCCATTGCATCCTCCAAAATCATTTAATGGAGTATAATTTTTTTAATTACATTTATATGCTGCCCTTCTCCAAAGACTCAGGGCGGCTTACAATTTTGGGGATACAACCCAATGTGCTCAGCAATAGCCTTCATTCCATTGTATATGCCTGCTTATTACCAAGAGGCATTTTTACAAAGTCAGCTTATTGCCCCCAACAATCTTGGGTCCTCAATTTACCTACCCCAAGAGGATGGAAGACTGAGTCAACCTTGAGCCTGGTGGGATTCGAGCCTGCAGTAATTGCAGGCAGCTGGAACTTAAGTGCAAGGCATTTAAGGCCCTGGTTATATGTAATTGGTTACATATATTGCTTGGGAATCAAATTTGCTTCAAGGAATTAATCTGAAGCTCAGATTCCACAGGTGTAGACTCAGGGGTGGGATTCTACAAGTTTAGACTGGTTCGGGTGAACCGCTAGTACCGGTGATCATTTGGCCCTGCCCACACACACCTGCCATTTTCATGTGCTTTATTTCCTTGTTTTTGAGCACAGCTGATTTGCGCGGCAGAGTGATTTGCTGTGCATCAGCTGTTTTACTCACCGGGGCTGCAGCAGAAGGTAAGTATTATAGCTAAAAATTGTCTTTTGTAAAAACTGTGTGCGCATGCAAAGCGCATGTTTGATGCATGAGCTCTCACAAAACCGATTCTTACACCAGTTGAATCACACCACCATGTAGACTACAAAGTATGGACCCCAAAGATATGGGACAGCTGTGGGTCCTGACAGAATCCACTAGTGAGCTCTGTGCTATGAGGCTTCCACCAGGTTTGAAGACAAGTGTCACCAAAAAGTGATAGAAGACCCTGAGTGGCATGACAAAATCATACCCACAGTTATTACTACAATGGACTTTCAGTCTCATATTGTGTTAGATTCTGTACTTTGAAGGCCACCATCATCATTACAGTCTTGGTCAGCAAGGATGACACGGCAACAGAAAAAAACAACACTGAAACTGGTTTGTTGAAGGAGACAAGTCATTTCCATAGGGTGACCAATAAACAGAAGGGAGGTCAAGAAAGAAAGCAGGAGTGAAACCAGGAGGGTGTAGGTGAGTTTCTGATTGTTGACTTTGTCTACAGGTGTTTCTCGGTATTTAATGAAGATTCCCAGGATAAAGGCAATAGTTATGGTTATGGATAAAGCAATGACAAAGAGAGTCAGGATGATACCCAGAATTTCTTTATAAGATAAGAAAATTATAATTTTAGGGACACATGTCAGCGTTCCAATGAAATTCTCCATCCCAAATTCAGCACTCAGAGTCAAAGTCCATCCAAGTAAGAATTTATTACAGAAGTCAAAGTCAATAGGGAAGATGGTAGGGACGTTTCCAAGTTAATCTCACTGCATTTTACTTCAAGCAGCTTCACTATGGAATATAAGATCCACAGATCTTGTACATACATACATAGATACATACATACATACATACATGCATACATACTCCATATATCTTGGAACCAAAAGTGTGTGTCTCTTGCTAAGGAATGGCAGGATTTTCCTGATGTGTTGTGAGGCAATCTTTGAATGGACATGGTGCATATGGAACACCACCAAAATAGAATAGAGTAGAGTAGAGTAGAGTAGAGTAGAGTAGAGTAGAGTAGAGTAGAAGAGTTTGAAGGGACCTTGGAGGTCTTGTAGCCCAACCCTCTGCCTAGGCAGGAAACCCTATACCATTTCATTCTTGTTGAGTTCATTCCTGTTGAGTGCTGGGCTCTGGACACTTTGATTTGGTAAATGATTGGAGGGAGGAAATGTTTATCACCTTTGCAGATAACCTAGAAGTGGCTAGGGTAGGTTCGACACTACAATGACAGAAATCAAAATTCGGACAATCTAGAATCCTGATTTAGCATAATGAGTGAAACTGGTCAGAATGTGAATAAAAATACATTGCAATTGCATTTGGAAGGGCTTTGCTTTTCCAATGCTTCCTAAATGAAAGAGAGATAGTATAGAAGGCAGAAGTAATGGCATTCAGAGACATCATTACCAAGACAAGGTTAGATAAATATAGTACTGATGTATATGACATAGCTTCCCTAATCTGCAGGACACTGAAGGACTGACTAACAAAAAGACAAAGAAAAGACACATGCATAAAAAATATTTATAGGTAAAGCTTTAGGTAGATATAGGTAAAAATTTCCCCTCTCAGTCATAACCAACCCAAGGGGTGGTGCTCATCTTTGATTCACATATAAAGAGCCAGCTCTATCTGAAGATGCTTCCATGGTCAAGTGGCTGGCATGACTATACACCATAGATGCACGGAACATTGTTCCTTACCCACTGAACTGGCACCTATTTATCTACTTGCATTTACATGCTTTTGAATTGCTAAATTGGCAGGACACACCCATACACACACTATATGGATATGGATATGGATAGCCAATAAATAAATAAATAAATATGGACATGGATAAAAAACAGGAACCAATTTTCCATAAGCACACCTTCATTGTCACATCAGGTTTCTATGTGATTTTCCCCTCAAATCACTCAGAGTTGTACAAATTTTTCTTTTGATTGGACTCAAAAATAACAATTTGTCTCATTAATTGATTCAGAGAAAAAGATTTAAGTTGCTCCAGTGTTCATGTAGATATTTTATCTATTCTTAATATATAGAATCGTAGCTGTCTCTCTGTTTTTCTCTTTCTCAGCCTCTCTCATCTAACTCATTTATCTATCTATGAATGATCTTACATTATCCAGCCAGAAGAGACCAATCAAATATATATTTGAAATTAACTTAATAGTCAGAACATCATCCCAGAAAATAAAACATAATACCAATCTATATAAGCAACAAAACCCCCCATTATTAGCCATAATCTTTAATTTAATCTAAAACCGATAAGAGCACCTCCGGTAATGGTTTATCTGGCCTGGTTTCAGAAATTTCATTAATGTCATTGATGAAAGTTATAACTTAACATGAATTCAGATTGTGACAATTGAAAAATATGATCAATTCAAATAGTTTGAGTTCTTTTAGCAACTTTATTGCTCAATTATTATAATTCAAAATTCACATGGAATGAAGAAAGATAAGCAACAACACATAAAACATTACTTCAAAGTATGTGATTTTATACTGGATGTAAACTGAACAAAAAAATAACCACCAACACAAGGAGACTTAATGAGTTTTCATCATCAAATGTTCCTTGGTGTTCATGTCAGGTCTCAGTGTCATAATGTAGCATTTGGGGATAAAAATGCAGCCCAGTAAACCCAGGCTGGAGGCCAAGATGGAGAAGATCTGCACGGCTACCATGTATTTCCCTTTGGTGCTCAGGTAGGTGGGGACAAAGGAGATCCAAACACTACAAAACACCAACATGCTGAAGGTGATCAGTTTGGCTTCATTGAAGGTCCCTGGCAGATTTCGAGCCAGAAATGCCACCAAGAAACAGATGGCAGCCAGAAAACCCATGTAGCCAAGGGCAGTGTAGAACATGGCCACTGAACCTTCATTGCACTGCAGCAGGATGTGTTCTTGCTGGGAATGAAAGTCAGAATGTGGGAACGGGGGGAAAGATTCCCAGCCATATCATACAGATGCCTACTTGAATACCAGAGCAGGATAAAACAATTGAGTGGGCCAGACTCTTGCCCAACCATTTCCTCATCCTGCTTCCTGGCTTTGTAGCCAGGAAAGCTACCACCACCATTACAGTCTTCGCCAGCAAAGAAGACACGGCAACAGAGAAAACAATACTGAAAATGGTTTGTCGAAGGAGACAGGTCATTTTCATGGGGCGACCGATGAATAGAAGGGAGGTCAAGAAAGAAAACAGGAGTGAAACCAGGAGGACGTAGGTGAGTTCACGGTTGTTGGCTTTGACTATGGGAGTGTCTCGGTATTTAATGAAGATACCCAGAATACAGGCAGTGGTTAGGGACAAAGCAATGGCAAAGAAAGCCAGGATGAGTCCCAACGATTCTTCATAGGATAAGAAGCTTATACTTTTGGGGACACACTGATCCCGCTTCTTATTGGAATACTGGTCATCTGGACACTTTTCACAATGGGCTGCATCTGAAAAAGAAATTGGTTAGTGCGTATCTATTTCTGCTGCTTTAGGAGCATGAAAATCACATCAGAAATCAATTATTTCATTTTCAAGGAATAATATAATATTTTTGCCTAGGGATATTCATATGACACAACATTAATTAAAATAACTAACAGCCTTTTTAAAGGCTGAAGATGAATGTGATTATCACCTCTCAAAACTTGTCCTGTTTCCCAAAACCAAGCAAGAAAGTAACACCTCAATAGATTATTTTAATGCTTGCATCATCGTACAAAATTCGGTGATAGTGCCCAATCTCTGGAATGTTTGTGGATGCCTTCAAGAGCTGTAATATTTTTTCTTGCTTCTTGATCAAATACCCCCAAAAAGCAATAGAGAATTTTTATTGTACCCTGATTTTTGTTGTTTTGAAGCCACCTACTGTACCTTCTTGCCCAGAGAATGTTCCTTCCATACACAGAGAACAGCCGTAGCAGCAAACTGGGGCTCCCTCTCTCACAAACTTGGCATAACCTGGGGAGCAACTTTCTGTACATCTTGAATAAGGCACCATCTAAACATAAACCGAAAGATTAATCAGGGAAGTATGTGAATTAGTGGCAATATATAAAGGGACTTGGTGGCTGAATGGCTAAGATGCTGAACTTGTCGATCAGAAAGATCAGCAGTTGGGCAGTTTGAATCCCTAGCACCATATAATGGAATAAGTTCCCATTACTTGTCCTAGCTTCTGCCAACCTAGCAGTTCGAAAGCATGTAAAACTGCAAGTAGAAAAATAGAAACCACTTTGGTGGGAAGGTAACAATGTTCGGACAGTGCTGGCTCTTTAGCTTTGAAATGGAGATGAGCACCAACCCCTAGAGCTGGAAATGACTAGCACGTATGTGCAAGGGAACCTTACTTTAAACATAAGCTGAAAGATTAGTATGAATTATAAAAGTTTACTGAAATCAACTGGCTTCCAGAAGCTCAGGAGCACATTGAGCAAAATCAGTCAAGAAGTAGTGTCATGAACTTTAATTACTTTACTTGCAAGGGGCAAATGAAAGGTCATTCTCTTTTCTCTATCAATTTCCATTTTAGATCCCAAAAGAGACTTGTTACCTTATTCTTTTTTCCAAAGGAAATTAGTTCCATTGCAAAAGGTGTTTCTCCTTAGGCCATGTATGAGAATGCTATAACTTGTATGTATGTATGTTTTCTTTCTGAGAAATCTAGAAAAATTCCCTAAATGTCCTACTCATTGTATCATTGTAAAGATGGCTCAGGCTGTTAATAAGATCCAGCTGCCTATCTCAATCCCACCAGGCTCAAGGTTGACTCAGCCTTCCATCCTCTCTAGGTAAATTGAGGACCCAAGATTGTTGCAATAAGCTGATTGTAAAATCAGTAATAAGCAGGCATATACAATGGAATGAAGGCTATTGCTGAACACACTGGGTTGCATTTGTCTGAGTCTCCCCATATAAATGTAATTAAAATAAAATAAAAAATAAATCATATGTAAATGACTTTTTTTAGCTGCCCTCATTTCCCTCACCACATTCTTAATGATATCTTCCTTTTATGCAATTCAGTGGGCTTAACCCTTCCTATTCTGCATTTTCTCCCAAAGGTGCTTTTTAAAAAGACAACTGATCTTATTTTTTCCTTGAAGATGTTTCACTTCTCATTCCAGAGGCTTCTTAAGTTCTGACTTAATGGTGGGGTATGGCAGGATTTATATTCCTTGCAGTCATCTGGTCATTTGCAGTCTTTCTGAAAGTTGTTGAGTCCTCTTGGGATTTATCTGTGCCCTCAGGGTCACGTGAATAGTGCAAATAGATGTGGAACCTTCCTGCAATTGCTGAATCTATATCCTGTTCACAATACAGTCTTTTCAGCAGTTCCAAATCCTTCCATCTTCCACCATTCAGTCAGAACAGAAGAAGCTTCTTGGATGAGAAGGGAAACATCTTCAAGGGAAAACAAAGTCCATGTGCCTTCTGAAAAAGCACCTTTGGTACAACCATGACCTGGATGACTGAGGATCTCCATAGACATTCTGAATTTTCTGTTACTGAAAACAAGATAATTTGATGTACTATAAATTATGGCAACATATTCCAGTTTAATAATGTAGATTGCAAATACCACAATACAATGCAGCAGATTCCAGTGTGTGATAGATTATTGTAAGTGTTAAGTATGTGTTCATAATGTAGTTGGGTTGACAATATATAAAGCACAAATATATATGTCTGTAGCTTTAAGGAAAAATACTGTAAAATACTGTATTATGCTGTGTTCTGGTTGGTTGAATGTACTGCAAGTTGCCATAAGAGGGAGCTATCAATCATGGTTTAATTCTTTCTCCCACTGAAGCTCTCTCCCACTGAAGATCTCTCTTGATGCTGATACTGACTCTCTCTCTCTGACTGAATACGGAGTGATACTGACTACTACTGATGTTTATTTGATATTGTGTTGATATCGAACATTATCTGTTGTATTATGGTTTGAAATTTGTCTGCTGTAAAAGACATGAAAAGCTTTGTCTGCTGTAAAAGACGTGAAAAGGGTAAGAAGACTTTCCAACGGGATACTGCTGGACTGTTAAAACATGTATGACCTGGACTGTTTATTGTTAACGTGAGAAAGATTAAACAGCATATATCATTAGCTAATGGATGGAAAATGAGAGCATATGGAGAAGGTACTGCATATTGTTCATGTATTAATGGAAGTTTACCGATGTTATATGTACCTGGAATGAAGTTTAATTTGCTGTCTGTAAGAGAAATGAAAAAAGGATTTGTAGTAACATTTAAGGGAGATACATGTTTAATAGACAAACAAGGTAAAAGTATTACTGCAAGATTGGAAAATGGTTTGTTTATTATAAATGATGATTCATCAAGTAATGTTAACTTAGTTTATGAGAATAAGAAGCCTCATGATGAATGTATTGAGACCTCTTATTAGGACTTACCTGGTAGCTGTGGGGGTGGCAAGGAGGTCTTATTTCTCTGCCCTCATAGCATCTGCAGATAACTGCCCAGCCGCCCTGTTTGGGGTCGCCCGTTCCCTCTTACAGTTGGGGGGGTGGACCCTCTGTGGGGCAGAGCTGAGGAATTTGATCTGTATCTGCAGGATAAAATTGCTCGGATCTGGGAAGGGTTGCGCTCGGACTTGCAGTGGTCTGAGGAAGGGGAGGCAAGTGGTCTGGCTAATGTAAGTGAGCTACTGAGTTCGATCCTGTTTCTGAGGATGAAGTGGACAGGATCATGCGGTGGCTGAGTTCCACCACACGTTTATTGGACCCGTGCCCTTCCTGGTTGGTTTATGCCTCCAGGGAGGTCACATGAGGCTGGCTCTGGGCAGTGGTCAATGCTTCGTTGAGCGAGGGGCTGTTCCCTGCCACCTTGAAAGAGGCGGTGGTGAGGCCCCTTCTGAAGAAGCCTGCCCTGGACCCAGCCATGTTGAACAACTTTCATCCGGTCTCCAACCTTCGCTTTCTAGCAAAGGTTGTTGAGAGTGTGGTGGCGCAGCAATTGCCACTTTTCCTGGAGGAAGCAGACTACCTGGATCCATACCAATCGGGCTTCCAACCCGGGTACAGCATGGAGACAGCATTGGTCGCGCTGATTGATGATCTCTCTAGGGCTCGGGACAGGGTTTTTTCCTCTGTCCTGGTCCTGTTAGATCTCTCAGAGGCTTTTGATACCATCGACCATGGTATCTTGTTGCGGCGTCTCGGGGGGTTGGGAGTGGGAGGCACTGTCTTACAGTGGTTCTCCTCCTACCTCTTGGGACATTCGCAATCAGTGTTGGCAGGGGGGCAGAGGTTGACTCCAAGGTCTCTCACTTGTGGGGTACCCCAGGGGTCGGTCCTCTCACCCCTCTTGTTCAACATTTATATGAAGCTGCTGGGTGAGATCATCCGTGGCTTCGGGGTGAGCTATCATCAGTATGCTGATGATACACAGTTATACATCTCCACCCCAGGCCACTTCAGTGATGCTCTCTCCATGATGTCCCGTTGTTTGGAAGCGGTGCGGATCTGGATGGACAGGAACATGCTTCGACTCAACCCAGCCAAGACAGAGTGGTTGTGCATACCGACATCTCGGTCCAGTTCGGAGGTTCCATCTTTGGTCATGGGGGAGGAAGTGTTACCCCCCGTGGACAGGGCACGGAATCTGGGGGTTCTCCTGGACTCACAGCTCAAGTTGGAGGAGCAGGTGGGAGCCGTGGCCAGGGGGGCCTTTGCCCAGGTCTGGCTGGTTCGCCAGTTGTGCCCATATCTGGACCGAGATGCCCTGCGCACGATCACTCAGGCGCTCGTTGTCTCCCGACTCGACTACTGTAACGCTCTCTATTTAGGACTGCCCTTGCACACCACTCGGAGGCTTCAGCTGGTGCAGAATGCGGCCGCGCGGGTAGTGATGGGAGCCTCCCAATACTCCCATATTACACCCCTCCTGCACGGCCTGCATTGGCTTCCGGTTGCCCTCCGGGTGAGATTCAAGGTTTTGGTGTTAACATTCAAAGTCCTACATGGCATGGGTCCAGGATATTTACGAGAACGACTCCTCCGAGCATCAAATACCAACTGCCCTGTACGGCGCACAGACGGGGTCTCCTCGGGGTGCTGTCCATGACTCAATGTCGCTTGGCGGTGACCCGGGGGAGGGCCTACTCTGTGGCGGCCCCCACTTTATGGAATCTTCTTCCGCCGGATCTCCATCTGGCTCCTGATCTCCGCACCTTCCGCCACGAGTTAAAAACCTGGCTGTTTCTACAATCTGGGCTGGGCTGACTCTTTGGGGTTTGTTTATTTTAACTTTGGGGTTTTAATTCTAATTTGGCTTATTAGTGTTTAATATGTTTTTTAGGTAATTTATTCTTATTGTTGTATTTTAGCTGTGAGACGCCCCGAGTCCTTTCGGAGAGGGGGCAGCATATAAGTCGAATAAATAAATAAATAAATAAATAAATAAATAAATAAATAAATAAATACTCCATAGGCGTATGGGACATATAAATTTCAAAATGCTCAAGGTTTCAAAATGCTCAAGGTTTTAAGTCTGAGTTGTCTACTGGTATAGACTTAAAACCTTGTATAAAATATTTAGATTGCAATATTTGTAATTAAAAGGAAAACAAGGTAATTTCTGAAAATATGGTAAATGGGCTGAAAACCAGTAAACCATTAGAGGTTGTGTTTGCTGATATTATTGGACCTAGAAAACCTAGTATAGGTGGAGCCTGTTATATATTGAGTATTATGGACCATTTTTCCAGATATGGTTTCTGTCACCTAATGAAAACAAAGCAAGAAACATACCAGTATTTTGTAAACTGGCTAAAATTTACTGAAAGAAAACAGAAACAGAAAGTTATTAGATTAATTACAAATAATGATACTGAATTTACTAATAACAAATTTAAAACCATGTTACGAAAAGCTGGAATTATACATGAATGTTCTGATCCTTATAGACTACAATATACCTCATATATTGAATGTAGAGGACAAACATTACAGGTTATGGCTAGGAATATGATGTCTGATTCTGGTATATCAGAGCAACTGTGGGATGAGGCAATAATGTGTGCTAACCATGTTTTGAATAATGTGGTAAATATTATGACTGGTGAAATACCATTTACGTGTTGGAATGGAAGAAAACCAGATCTTAAGTATTTGCATACATTTGGAACCCCAGCATGGGTTCATATTCCCACGCAAGTAAGGAAAAAGGATCAATATAGAGATAAGAAATTGTATTTTGTAGGGTATGGAGCTAATCATAGATTATTTAAATTTTGGGAGCCAGGTACTACTAATATATATTGGAGTGCAAGTGCTAAATTTCTGGAGCATGTTGGCTGGTGAAAGGGTAAACAAGAATATAATAATAAAAAACATAGTATTATTGTAAAAACTCCATTGTTCACTGATCATAAAAATGATAGGAATATTAATGGGGAATCAGTAAAAGAAGAACCCTCTATATCTGTAAAAGATGAGGATTCGATAGGGCAGGTAGAGGAAGAAAATATACAAACAACATGTACTGAAAAGGTCAATTGGAGAGAGATGTAAATCTAACAGAGTTCAAACAAGCTTTGTAAGTCGAGTTAGATAAAGAATCTTCTAATTTCTATGAAATTTTATGAGGATGTAAAGTTATTAATTGCATAAAAGTTATGAATTGAAAACGTAATGTATTATATATTGACCAACCCAAAGGGGAGAATGTTAAGTATGTGTACATAACATAGTTGGGTTGACAATATATAAAGCACAAATATATATGTCTGTAGCTTTAAGGAAAAATACTGTAATGTATTATGCTGTGTTCTGGTTGGTTGAATGTACTGCAAGTTGCCATAAGAGGGGCTATCGATCATGGTTTAATTCTCTCTCCCACTGAAGCTCTCTCTCCCACTGAAGCTCTCTCTCCCACTGAAGCTCTCTCCCACTGAAGCTCTCTCCCACTAAAGATCTCTCCCACTGAAGATTTCTCTTGATGCTGATACTGACTCTCTCTCTGACTGAATGTGGAGTGATATTGACTAACTATGTTTACTTTGATAGTCTGTTGATATCGAAGATTATCTGTTGTATTATGGTTTGATATTTGTCTGCTGTAAAAGACATGAAAAGCTTTGTCTGCTGTAAAAGACATGAAAAGGGTAAGAAGACTTTATAACTGGATACTGCTGGACTGTTAAAACGTGTATGACCTGGACTGTTTATTGGACTGTGCTATTTCTTCGAGTAAACATTAACACAATTTGGTGTGTCTCTGTGTGGCTGTATATTTATTCATAACTGTTCTCATATCCGTTTCCATGTGCATATCCTTGTTACACAAGGGTTACTCTGCACATATCCTAACAGTAAGGCCTCTAAAGTTAAATGATATCTAATAAATTAATGAGGCTTTAAAGTTCTTAGTTGGAAGTTATCTCGATTGGCCTCAATATGAATTATTTCCGAGCAGAAAATTTACACACATGGAGATAGATAAAAGAGCAAAATCCAAGCAGCCTCAACTACTTTGTTAAATGAAGTTGGCCATTGGATGGCACTTTGATTGACAGAAATCTTGACTTCCAAGGAGGCTTGTCTTTCTACACTTCCAATTTTCACCACCGCATCTGATTTGTTCCAAATTGATGTCCAGTGCAGAATATCAAAGGCACCAACAGGAACACTATTTTCATGCAAAGAAATCCTATCTCTGGAAATATTGTGATGTTGGAACTTCCTCAGGAACCTATGAAGCTGCAGAAACATAGAAAAAACATTACAATTTGAGCCTTTATTCAATGTCCCAATCCTCATCAGAGAAGCTGTTGAGCGCGAACAGAAGTGTCCAAACGTGATCTTATTTGGTCTAGAGGACATCAATAACAATGATGACATCACAATTGTCCGCAACATCATCAGTGACTACCAAGCATCAACCATCTCCACTGATGAAATACTCAACATTTCCCGCATTGGCCAAGAGTTCAAAAACAGAGACGGCTCTGTGGCAGCACACCTCTGCAGGGTCACTTGCAAAAATGAATCAAGCAAACGCAAATTCATTTATACTATAAATTCACTCACCAAAAGCAACACCAACCATAAGAACCTCCATTCTCACCCTGACCTAACCATACAACAACGTGTCTGCTCCCATGAACTCTGCACAGAATTCAAAAAACGGCTGGACAATGGAGAGAACTACCTGTACATTGACTATCATGCTGACTGTATCAAAAGTAAGTGACACAACCCACAACTCAGCATCCAATCCTACTTCAACCAATCCACCATCACCCAAGAATAAGCATGCACGTGCCTAACTACCTCAATTCAAACTACAACTGGCCTTAAATGCAAGCTACTCAATGCAAGAAGCGTTATGAATAAAATATCTGAATTTCTCCTCTTACTAAATATGGCTAAATTCGACATCATATTTGTCTGTGAAACATGGGTCAACACACCTCTACCTGACTCCATTACCTCAGTAAAAGACTATCATGTTTACCAATCAGATTGGGAAATTCGTAAAGGAGGTAGTGTTGCTATCTTCTATAAAAAGTCCTTACATCTAAAAAACTTCCAACTTACCCAGGAGCTTGCTCTTCCTGAGACTATTGTCTGTTAACTGTCCTTAAATATCACATTTAGATTCTTACTATGTTACAGAGCCCCTGATTATGACATCGAACATGTAAACAAGCTAAATTCACTACTAACATGGGCAACATCCTGCCCACACGCTTTTATCTTTCTTGGTGACTTCAATCCACGTCATATTAACTGGACCTTAAACGAATGTAAAACTGAACCCATACATGCAACCTTCTACAATGCTGTAACAAATCTGGGACTGGAACAACTAGTAACCAACAATACTAGACTTAACAACTGCCTCGATCTCATCTTCTGTGATAGTTTGAACTCAATTTATGGAATACAAATTAAAGAACCCTTTTCCAACAGTGACCACAACATGATTGACTTTTGTCTCAACATATGTCCACACAAAAATCATCACAATGACATAATCCCCAATTATAACTTCAAAAAAGGCAACTATGATCTTATCAATAACGATCTCTCATCCTTTGATTGGCAATTTCTATTCACTGGTTGCAATACTGTTGAAGACCATTACAACTTATTTTTATTTGAAGTCAAAAGAGTCATCAAACTATACTTACCAATAACAACTCCCAAAACCAGAAAAAAACAGATTACCCATAACAATAAGGAAGCTTCAATCCAAAAAGAGATCACTTTGGCAGAAAAACAAATCTGATCACGTTGTCAACTTCAAAAGCCGATAAAAAATTTATGCCACCAGATAAAGACCGAATGCACCAATTATCACATTAAACAAGAGGAAAACCATCTATGCACCATTTCCACCTGTACTTTCTACAATTTTGTAAACAACAAACTAAAAGACTCAAGGTCTATCCCAGCCCTGAAAGGACCTAATGGTAAAGATTGCAACAACACCATTAAAGCCAACCTCTTTAAACCATTCTTTGGCTCAGTATTTCTAAACAGCAATGGATCATGCCCAGTATTTCCTAGTAGATCCAAAGACAACTACAATGATCTAATACACATCGATTTTACAGAATACAATGTTGAAAAAGCACTACACAATCTAAAACCATCTCTATCTATTGGATCGGACAGAATATGTGCCTACTTCTTTAAAAAGCCATCCACAGTCATAGCCGAACCTCTAAGCATAATCTTTGACAAATCTTTCAGGACCAGCTCCTTGCCAAACCTATGGTCATCCCCAACTTCAAAAAGGGAGACCCCAGCCTAGTTGAAAATTACAGACCAATCTCTTTATGCTGTGTCACCTGTAAAGGCATGGAATCAATTATTAACCAATCCATTATCTTCCACTTAGAGACAAACAACCTACTCTCTAATAAACAATTTGGTTTCAGAAAAAAACTATCCTGTAATCTGCAACTCTTACACTGCAAAAACATATGGACTACACAACTCGATCAGGGCAAAGCAATAGATGCAATCTACATTGACTTCTGTAAAGCCTTTGATTCAGTGGTATACGACAAACTACTACTAAAACTAAAATCTTATGGTATCTCTGGACACCTGCATAACTGGATAGAAGCATTCCTGTCAAACAGACAACAAATGGTCAAAATTGGGAGCGTCCTATCAAATTCTGTACCTATCAACAGTGGTGTCCCCCAAGACAGTGTTCTAGGACCTACTCTCTTCATACTCTACATAAATGACCTCTGTGATCATATTAAGAGCAACTGTGTTCTCTTCGCTGATGATGTAAAGCTATTCAACACCACAGAAAATACTGCTACCCTTCAAAAAGACCTCGATTATGTCTCAGAATGGTCAAACAAATGGCAACTTCAAATCTCAACAAATAAATGTTCTGTCTTACATATTGGCAAAAAAAAATCAGAAAATAAAATACAAGCTGAATAGTCAAGACCTTGTTGATGCTCCAAACTCTGTCAAGGACCTTGGAGTACTTATCTCTAATGATCTAAGTGCTAGAGCCCAATGTAACTACATAGCCAAAAAGGCATTAAGAGTCATTAACCTAATCCTATGTAGCTTTTTCTCTGGTAATATCACACTACTAACTAGAGCATACAAAACATTTGCTAGACCAATACTTGAATACAGCTCATCAGTCTGGAACCTGCATTACGTATCCGATATTAATACAGTTGAGAAAGTCCAGAAATATTTCACCAGAAGAGTTCTCCCACCTCTACTCATAGCAGAATACCTCATGCCACCAGACTCGAAATTCTAGACCTAGAAAACTAGAACTATGCCACCTTCGGTCCGATCTAAATATAGTATATAAAATCATACATTGCAATGTCCTACCTGTCTATGAATACTTCAGCTTCAATCATAACAATATAAGAGCACACAATAGATAAAAATTCAAAGTTAACCACACCAAACTTGATTGCAGGAAATATGAGTTCAGCAACAGATGGTCAAAGTCTGGAAAACTCTACCTGACTCTGTGGTTTCTTACCCAAACCCCAAAAACTTTAACCTTACACTGTCTACTATTGACCTCACCCCTTTCCTAATAGGTCTGTAGGGGGCGCACATAAGTACACCAACGTGCCTACCATCCCTGTCCTATTGTTTCTTTTTATTTTTCTTATATGTATCCATTTCAGCCTGTAAAGGACTACCTTCAGTTAAAAAGCTTGCAAAACTGTTTGTGAAGCATATCTATAGGCTCCACAGAGTACTTCATAGAGTAATCTCAGACCGAGGTGTACAGTTTACCACTAAGTTCTGGAGGGGTTTTTTAAAGTCCATTGGGTCATCCCAAGGGCTATCCTCAGTGTTCCATTCTGCATGCAATGGGGCAGCAGAGAGAGCAAACACCATGGTGGAACAATACATTAGATGCTATGTAAATTGTCAACAGGAAAACTGGGCAGAGTTGTTGCCATTTACAGAAGTTGCTTACTATAATGCAGTACATAGCAGCACAGGCTTGACTCCATTCCAAATCAACACCAGCATGGAATTTGTCCCTATGTCAGAATTACCTACGGAACCCCCAACATCCATGTCTTTAACAGAATGGATGGTCTCATTAAAAAAAGGTTGGGAAGAAGAAAAAAAACTTTGACTGAAGCTGCTGAGGAATATAAAAAACAAACAGATAAACATAGATCCCTCCAAACACCATTTAAAGTAGGGGACAAAGTGTTTTTGTCAACTAAATATCTCAAATTGAAACTTCCTAGTAGGAAGTTGGGCAATTGGGAAATTCTTAGGTCCATTCCCTATATCAAAAATAATCAATCCAGTCACAGTCCAATTAAGTCTTCCCCGACTATTGGGGAAAATACAGCCAGTGTTCCATAGTAGTTTATTGAAACCAGCTGTAGGGTCAAATCTAAGACCCTTCCCAAAAGCTCCCCCCAAACCTTTGATCATACAGGGTGAGACACATTATGAAATTAAGAAACTCCTTGATTCTACATTGCACCGAGGAAGGTTACAGTATTTGGTATTATGGAAGGGTTACCCTTTGTCAGAGGCTATGTGGGTAAAAAGCTGGGATGTACATGCAGATAGATTGGTTAACCAATTCCATAATGAATTCTCTGACAAACCGAAGGGTTTTGGAGGGGGATAGGGGGTTAAGGGCATTGCATTAACCCATGGTTGTGTTTTGTTTATTAATTCTTTTAGGAGGTGAACTTCTCAAGGGGGGATGCCTGTCAGCTTCTATGCTACCACATAGCCTGAGAAAGTGGGAGAGGGTAGTTTCAATTGAGTAGTTCTAAGTAGACAAATAAAATTATTTTCTTAGTTATTAAGTGTGGTGCAGCAGAGGAAAAGGATCTTACACTGGGACCAATCATGATTGGTCCATGTGATGTGATAATGGAAGAAAAGGGGAGGGATTGTAGTTTGGGACATTGTGGGAATTCCGGGAAACTTTTAGTTTCAAGATTCCACAGATGTGTCAGGTGCTATTCTAATAAAGGTACTTTTGAGATTATGCTTGTCTCGGAATTACTGATTGGAATGGAGGTTTCCTGGAACACTGACAGATTGTTTAATTTTGAAAATTACACTGTCACCTTAGAGCTATTTCTATCATGAAAGCATCCCAAATTAGCACAGGTTGTTTAACTTTGGAAGATTTTTCTCTATCACCTCTCTCTAATGCACTGTCAGGGTTTGAGACAGGAGTCTGAGGCAAGCAGGTTCCTCAAATATCAGTTTTATTGGACATATCATATAGGCATAGGCTGGTGAAAACTGACTCTAAATGTTCCCATGGTTTCACTTAATTAAAAGTAAAAGTTTTCCTCCCCTTTCCAAACAGTTACCTGGTCCAATCAAGGTGTCATCCAGTTGCCTGGTGACTTCACTCAACCTCCCTCCGGCCATCAGTGGAAATGTCCTTGGTTCCCAGGTGAAAGTATTTTGATGTGGCTACAAAACTCCAGCTATCTATATTCCCTATCCCTCAGCTCTAGTGTGGCAACACTGAAGCATCAAAATGGCCTGGGTCAGGTCAGCTTCATTGTTGACAGACAGCCCCCCCTTAAACAAAGAGGACAATAAAGGAAATAAAATATAGAGAATTTACTCAAAGTTCACACTAACTTCCCCTTCTATACCCTGGAGGTTCACATTAATCTCCCCTTCTACCCTCTTAGCTTTGGGAGTTAATCATCGTGGAACTGTTTAATCACCCTGTCTGCCTTCACATCCCAGCTCTTGACCCAGGTAGTCTCAGATAGTGGGTACCCCTTCCATTGCACTAGGTACTGTAAGCAACCCTGATGTAATCTACAATCTAGGATTTTCTTTACCTCATAATGTGTTTCTCCTTCCACCACTATTGGTTTTGGAGCTGCCCAATCTACTGGCCTGGTCTGGGAGCCTACCACCAGCTTTAACAAGCTGCTGTGAAAAACTGGATGCACTTTCCCAAATAAGCGAGGGAGTCTAAGTTGTACTGTAACAGGGTTGATCATGTTCACTATGGGGAAAGGTCCTATGAACTTCAGTTGTATGAACATTTAGAGTTGGTTTAATGTCAGGATTTCAAGTAATATGCCTGTAGCAAATAGGACCCTGAGGCAAGCAGGTTCCTCAAATATCAGTTTTATTGGACATATCATATAGGTGTCAACTCATAAAATATTTCTATCATCTTTTTAGAGTTGCCAACAGAAAGGAAGGGAGGAGGAGTGTAGCAGCTTGAAAAACCGAAAGTGCATTCCATAAATGTTTTCAAAGATAATAACTAGGTGACTGAAGTTGCCTAAGGGCCTTGGTGGTGCAGGCTGTTAATAGCCTAGCACTTAGTTCTAGCTGCCTGTAATTAGTGCAGGCTCGAATCCCACCAGGCTCAAGGTTGACTCAGCCTTCCATCCTCTCGGGGTAGGTAAACTGAGGACCCAAGATTGTTGGGGGCAATAAGCTGACTTTGTAAAAATGTCGCTTAGTAATAAGCAGGCATATACAATGGAATGAAGGCTATTGCTGAGCGCATTGGGTTGTACTCCAAAAATTGTAAGCCGCCCTGCGTTTTTTTAATATGAATTTTAAAAAAAAGTTTCTGCCAGGCAAAATTCTAACTGGAGACCATGATTGATGACTCTTGATTATGGATGTGTCCCATTGGAGAATATGAATTATGATACACCCAGGGGTTGGTGGGGAAACCAGGATCAAGGGTGACAATGAATTATGTGTCTCAGACTCGGATACACCCAGGCAGTGCTGGCATGTTAACTCCCAATAAATCCTTTTTAAGTTTTGGAAGCTAGGCTCGAGACACGTGATTTAGATGGGAGTAACTGCTCGAATCCTGTCAATAATTAAATTAAAAGTAAAAGTTTTCCTCCCCTTTCCAAACAATCATTCACATAGTCCAATCAAGGTGTCCTCCATTTGCCTAGTGACTTCACTCATCCTCCCTCCAGCCATCAGTAGGAATGTCCTTTGTTCTCAGGAGAAAATATTTTGTTTTGGCTACAAAACCCCAGCTATCTCTATTCTTCCCTCCCTTTCCCTCAGCTCCAGGGTGGCAACACTGAAGCATCAAAATTTCCTCAGTCAGGTCAACTTCAAGGTTGACACTCACTCTCAAATACCACTAACTGGGCAACTGCTCTTTGGAATATCTCACTCCTTTCTACATCTAATTTAATACTGGGGAATTGGAAGGGGAGAATCAATGGAACCTCAAAGGAGAAGACTTACCTGCCATGGCTGTACAATCTGGGGTGATTGATGGTATCCAACTTGCATTCTCCTCTTACTCTGTTGGGAGGAAGAGGCAGCATTGAGGACCCAGGCCACAATTTGAATTATTTGGGAAATACTGGAGAAATCCTGAGACAGGATTTTTGCAATCACATCATGGGAAGGGAATTCCCAATTCTCTTTTTCTCTGCATTTTTTCCAAACTTTCTTTGATAACAGAGGACTTGAATAGGAACACTGGAACGCTTCCTTTCCATACAATATGACCATAGATGCATAAGATTTAAAGTCATAATACTGAGTCCTTCTCTTTGTCTGGATGAGGAAGGAAAACAAAGCATGTCTATTTTGGAGATCAACCCAAAGGTCAAAAATACTTACACTTAAAGCTGTCAAAGTTGTGGCAATCCACACCCTTCCCACTAGTGATGTATTAGTCATATCAATTATTTGTATTATTGCTGCTAACATTCCTGAGGCCTTATCATCCAGTTGGCATACTATAATTTTTATTTGACTCTTGATAAGAGAATAGAACATTTTCCTTTTTTCTTGCATGAGAGTTTCTCCAGCACTTGTCTGCATATTTGCTTCTGGGATGGTTCCTGAGAGGACAATGCAAATCCCATTTTTTAGAGCAAGAACTTCCAAGCGTCTTTTGAATTTTTCTCCTTTTTCATTATCCTGAGAAAGGAGGCCGATCCACGTCCATTGGAACTGTAGGAGCAGCTGGACAATCGCTGAGTAAGGAGGTTCTTGGTTTGGGGTCATCCGATATGAAAAAGGAAAATGATGATTTTGCTCGGCCACCTGGTTGATGACACTATAGTTGATCTAAGATAAAAGAGAAGGTATTGGTAATTTGTGCCAGTTTTAATGATGAAAGTCAGATGGTAAATCTAAGGGCCTTCCCCCACTACTGAGACATGTTTCAAATGATAACTCCATGCATTAGAAAACAGAGTTGGGTGGGTTAGGGTTTATGGTTAGGGTTTTTTTTTTAAGGAATATTTTGTTTGCTTCTTTGCTTTGAATAACTGGACTGGACTGAACTTAAAAATTAAGATGAAATTGAACCTTTTTTGTTTCTTAGTTTAAAATCTCTGAAGTACTTTGTTCTTTTGACTTTTATTCACTTTCACTGTTTAGAATACAGAGATATAGTGTAACTAAGATAAGGTGACCAGACGTCCCACTTTGGTGGGACAGTCCCAAGTTTTACCAATTTGTCCCGCGTCCCGTGGTGTTTTAAAAAGTCCCAATTTTAAGAGACGGAATCCCTGGAAGTGCATTTCTTGAAAGAACTTTTGCTTTCCTTTCCATGCCCCCATTCTCGCATTGCACCTGGTCTGCCTAGCAACAATGACGACATGGGAATATCTTTTTTCTATTGGTTGAGGTTGGCCAATTGCTGGCTTCCTCTGGATTGTTGCACTGTTGATCACGGGGAGGGGGGCACCTCTTCTTTTCCCTGTGACTTTCCAGGAGATCCGAGGGCTGTTTGAGGGTCGCGGCCAGGATGGCTTTGTGCTCTGCGCCCCTCTGGCTCCTGGTGCTGCTGGTGGTCGCCCTACAGGACAGCTACGTTGGTGAGTCCCTGTGGGGCCTTTGGGAGATCCGGCCCCTTTTTCTTCCTGGGAATCTTTCTCCGCCCCCAAAAAGTTTATTCCCAGACATAGAATGCTGATTCAGTCCTCTTTCCAGTCCGCTCCCCCTCCCCCATGTGGCCACTGTTTGATTAGGTCCCAAAGCGTTGAGGGGACTCTGCTGCCTCCCCATCCAGGAGAGCCCCCCTGGGAACAGGAGAAGGGTGGCCCCTCCAGATGTCAGGGCAGCATATAAATATGAATAAAATAAATAAATAAAATAAATAAGTCTACCTGGGCGCCCCCAAGAGCAGTTCCTTCCCTCCCCCAAAGCGGAGATTGTCAGAAAGTGGCGTTTGCAGGGGATCATGGCAGTTCATGAACTTCCTGGTTGCCTTAGCCCAACCCCTCCCCCTGGGTCGCCTTTCCTGCCCTTGTGGAGGCTTTGTGGCTCTTTGGGGCTTCTGGTGCTGGGAAGACCCGGCTGGTTTCTCCAATTGGATCCATGTCTTGGCAGATGTTGGTGCAGTGGAGTGATGGGGCTAAGGTTGTCCTGTGAAGATTTCTCCTTCCTGATTGTCGTAAACCCCCAATATCCCCAGAGCTTTTTTCCTGGTACAGGCAGAGATTATTCCTTAGCAATCAGGAATTTGGGGTGCTCCTGGCTGTTTGCTCTGAGAAATTATCAATATAGCAACTTTTCAAAAGATATTTAAAAAATTGGCAGGAATTTAAGGATTAAATAAACTGGCTTGGATGTAAAAAAAAAAGAGAAGCAATTCTGGATGGTGGCCATGAAATGAACCACTTGCTTGGATACAGACAGGCCCAAACTCACCAGCCTTTCCTGACTGGAGGCACCTTCACCATTGTGAGGATGCCAAAACTGTGTTGTAGTCACACGTGTCATTTCTGACTTGAGGAGGATTCATGACTGTGAGGAGGCCCAACGTGTGCTACATTCACACATTTCTCCTCTCAGGCAGACTTCAGACTTAATCCTCACTACTCAGCCCCACAAGGGAAAGAAGCCAGTTCTGGATCACAGACAGTCCAATCCCCCCTTCTTCTGTTAGGGAAAAGCTCTGATCCCTTTTGGATTCTGAAATCTCCCCAGAGCAGGAACTGGATCTGGGGATCCCTCTCCCGAAAAGCTCTGAGAAGCTCCTGGGATTGTGGGGAGGAGCAGGAAGAAGGAGGCCCAGGCCTTTGCCTTGGACTGGGAGGACTGGGAGGCCAGACTGGAGGGAATGGGCAGTGGGAATGGGCAGTGGGACTACAGGTAGTCCTCGACTTACAACAGTTCATTTAGTGATCAAAGTTGTAATGTCATTGAAAAAAGTGACAGTATGACCATTTTTCACACATGACCATTTTAGCATCCTCAT
Organism: Naja naja; assembly: GCA_009733165.1. Taxonomy (NCBI): domain Eukaryota; kingdom Metazoa; phylum Chordata; class Lepidosauria; order Squamata; family Elapidae; genus Naja; species Naja naja. The sequence continues at coordinate 35,761 of SOZL01000287.1, read as the reverse complement.
CGTCATGTGACTGAGATTTGGATGCTGGGCAACTGGTTCATATTTATGATGGTCGCAGTCTCCCCCTATCACGTGAGCCCCTTTTGCAGCGTTCTGACAAGCAAAGTCCATGGAGAAGCCAGATTCACTTAACAACCAAGTTATTCATTTAACAACTGCAATGAATCATTTAACAACTGAGGGAAGAACATTTGTAAAATGGAGCAAAAAAACTCAGTCAACAAATGTCTCACATAGCAACAAACAATATGGGCTCAATTATGGTCATAAGTTGAGGACTACCTGTATTTATGTCTCTGGGCTTTGGAGGTCCTGCCCTTTTGTATGCAGACCCAGGTTCTGCCCAAATAAATCCCATGAACGATCGTGAAAATGATCTTTAGCCATTGAGGAAGTTGTCATCGCCCCCCTCCTCCAACATAACCGTCCCCCTGCCACCTCTTAGTGTCCCTAAGGGGGCCAGCAGAGGGGCGCTAAGAGGAGGCAGGGGGCGTTCAAGGCGCCACCCCTGCAGGTTCACCCACTGACTGTAGTAACGCTCCGGAGCCGGCGCCTCCAATGTGGAAGCGGTGGCGTGTTACGTGCCACCGTGGCCGCATTCGACGTGCCGCCCCCTGCCACCTCTTAGCGTCCCCAAGGCCAAGGGGGGCAGCAGAGGGGTGCTAAGAGGTGCAGGGGGGCATTCAAGGTTCTGGTCGGCCCTGCAGTTTCACCCATTTTGGCACCGGCTCCAGAGCGATGCTACAGCCAATGGATGAGCCTGCAGGGCCGGTGCCTTGAATGCCCCCCTGCCACCTCTTAGCACCCCTCTGCCAACCCCCTTGGGGATGCTAAGAGGCAGCGGGGGGTGTTGAGGTGCCGGCCCTGCAGGCTCACCCCATTGACTGTTGTACTGCACAAGAACCGTGCCTTGAATGCGGCAGCATTTTGGGAAAAGCCGCCACCACCACTTTCCCAAAGTGCTGCCGCTCTTGCATTCTGTCTGTCCGTCCATCCCATCCATCCATCCATCCATCCATCCAAAAGGTCTGTCTGTTTGCCTGCCTGCCTTCCTGCCTATCTACCTACCTGTCTGTCTTTTTGTCTACCTACCTATCTACCAATATAGATCTCTCTCTCTCTCTCTCTCCCAATATATCTCACTCCATCGCTCCCTATCGCCCCCTTCCATTCCTTCACCCCCATGTCACCCCTTTTTGTTCCATCCCCCCCCTGAAAAACAAAATCGCCCCTTGGGGGGCAATATCCCTAATCGCCCAGGTTAAGAACCACTACTTTAGGAGACACTACATTAGGGATGCTTTATTAACAGTATGGGAAAAATTAAGAGACTATCATTATCTGAAAATACCAGTCTGGTTATCAACATTAGAAGCTTTTACATATCCACAGCTTTTTAGAAAGGAATACATTATTAGATATGAAGAAATTTTAAATGAAAGGGGGTGAACTCAAAACAAAGCAAGAATTGGAGTTACAAGGGATAAATATAAATTGGCATTTGTATTTGCAAATATATACAAGATATGAAAAAGACATTAAGATGGCTGGATTTTATAAGGAATTGACTGAATTGGATAAAATCCTAACAGGCACTGAAGAGAAGTGGATCAAAAATTATATGGTTATTTATTAGGAGTGAAATTAGAGGAAGAACAAGTAAAAGAATCAATTATTGTGTGGCGGAAAATTTTGGATATGGAATAGACTTGGATAAATGGTAGATATTATGGTCTAGAAACTATAAATTAACTATGTCAACGGCCTATAAAGAGAATTTTGTATAAGATGTTTTATAGGTGGCATCTACCCCCAACGAGAATTGCTAAGATGTTTAAAGATAAGTTGGCAAAGTGCTGGAAATGTCAGAAGTCACCAGGATCATACTACCATATGTGGTGGACGTGCACAGAAGCTAAAAAGTATTGGACTAGAATACACATGTGGCTGGAGAAAATGATAAAACAGTGTATAGATTTAAAACCAGAGACATTTTTACTGGGAATTTTGCCTGAGGGTTACAATAAAGAGTTAACATATTTGATTATCAATGTATTAACAGCAGCAAGGATTGCATTTGCACAAAATTGGAAAAATGAGAAAATTCTGATGGATGAGGAAATAATTAAGAAAATAATGGAATGTGCAGAAATGAGTAAATTGACAATGCAATTAGAGAATAAGAAGAAAAAGATTATTATAAATTTGGAATTTATTTTATGAATGGCTGGATAGAAGAGTAAGAAATTGAAATATGTAAGTACAGTATAATGTCTCATTACCGATAAACAAATGAGTTAGATAGAGTAAGAAAATGAATGTGAAATATATCATTGAAAGTCAATAATTAAAATGTTAAGGATAATATAACAAGTGATACATATGATATAAAATACTGATTAGAACAACTATAAACATATATAAGTAAAATATGTATGAGAATGTTACTATGTGCACAAAGATATAAGTACCCAACTGACCCACTGTTGAACAGAAAGGTTTTATTTGTTTGTTTCTGTTGTTATAAAAATAAAAAAAACTTTTTATAAAAAAAATAAGCAATCCATGGGAAATGGCATGTAGGAAGGAAGCGGATCCAGGAGGCTAACAAAGGAAAGCAGACCCAGGGCAGGATGTGAGGGGGGGAAGGAACTATGGGTCCGCAGGGGGTTGTAAGTGAGCATGAGGTATCAGGGGAGTCTTTGGGTGGCCTCTTCCAGCACGAGGCTCTGTATGGCCTTCCCCACCCTGAGATCCCTGAGTTCCCTCATGTGCATTTAGTCACCTGTGCATTGGATGAGCAAATGCATTGGGCAAATCTGAGAGGGATCACACTTATTTAATGGATCCTTGAGTTATGAGTATATATATATATATATATATATATATATATATATATATATATATATTCGTAGATTTTCATGGGTAAAGGTATGTAGGTCTTGGTGTTCGGTCTTGTCCGTTAAGACAAGACCCGAATACACCAAGACCTACACACACACACACACACACACACACACACACACACACATATATACAAAGCATATGCATATATACAGACACAGAAACACATATACATATACAATGAATATACACATATGTGTGTGTGTATATGTAGCATATACATACGTGTGTTTCTGCATATGTGTATAATAGATACATGTGTGTGTGTCCATGTGGGTATGCATGTGTGTGTGTGTGTATATACATACACACATACATATGTGCAGATGCAGTGGCTCAGTGGCTAAGACACTGACCTTGTCGATCAGAAAGGTCAGCAGTTGGGCAGTTTGAATCCCTAGCGCCAAGTAATGGAGTGAGCTCCCATTACTTGTCCCAGCTTCTGCTAACCTAGCAGTTCAAAAGCATGTAAAATGGAAGTAGAAAAATAGGGACCACTTTGGTGGGAAGGTAACAGCACTCTGGGTGCCTTCGGAATTTAGTCGTGCCTGTCACATGACCATGGAGATGTCTTCGGACAGCGCTGGCTCTTTGGCTTTGTAACGGAGATGAGTCCCCTAGAGCTGGAAATGAGTAGCATGTATGTGCGAGGGGAACCTTTACCTTATATACATATGTATGTATACACACACACACACTTTGTGAATTAAAAATTATTTCAGCTCTTCTAATATTTACTCTCTGACTTTCAATTTATTTGCAGAAATATATACAAGTGCTGCCTTCTAGGCAAATCTGAACAATTTACAACACAGAATTAATTTCATTTGGCTTTATACCTGTGGAATTTTATAGATGCTCAAGACATTTGACATATGATCAAAGAGTTCAGAATCCATCTCTTCAAGAATCACCAGCAGTTTTTTTTGTCTTCCACATCTGTAATTTGGGACATTCTCCTGTCCCATAGACAACACGTCCAGCATGGCCTCATATGTCATTCTTGCACTGAAAAAGTTCTGGTAGATGTTGTAGCCCAGGGTGATGTTGGGTAAGAGCCTTGAATTCTGGTTGACTTCATGAACAGCCAACAAGAAAGGCATAATGTGGTAGAAGGTGTTCTCACTGCAACATGAGAAATTTCATCATCTTGTTTTGCTCTATATCAACAATTTATTTGATCAACTTAAGAGCAATTGCGTTCTTTTTGGTGATGACATAAAATTATTCTATTCTACAAATAATTCTGTTATTGTGCAAAGTGATCAAGACTATGTGTCTGAATGGTCATCTATTTGGCAACTTCAAATTTCGATTAATAAATGCTCTGTCTTACATATTGGTAAACGTAATCAGAATTTCAAGTATAAGCTAGGTGGCATTGACCTAGCAAATGACCCTCACATTGTCAAGGACCTAGGTGTACTTATCTTGACAATTTAGGATCCAATGGTTATTGTTTAACATTGTTGCTAAAAAGCATTAAGAGTTGTAAACTTAATTTTGCAACACAAAATTAAAAAATCTTGCACTCTTCTGTACACAACAGAATTGCTTAGGCTTGAAATTCCTGCTTTGGATAACTTAGAACTGTGTTGCTTGTGGTCAGACCTAGGTATTGCATACAAAAATTATATGTAGTAATGTTTTACCTGTATATGACTTTTTTCTGTTTTAATCACAATAATAATAAGTGCACCAACAACTGCTGGAAACTTAATGTAAACTGTTCTAGACTTGAATGTAAAAAATATTATTTCTGTAATGGACGTGCTGACAATTACCTTTTCAGTTGCTTTGTTGGAGGCTTGGAAAATGATAATTGGTACAATCGACCTGCGACTCCAGACATTATTCCAGTAATCCAGTAGTCTCCTGGTTTGTAGTAATGGAACCATTCCTTTTCTTCTATTATCACCTCAAATGGACATTTCATCAGCATACTGGCACAGGGAATTTGAGACAGAAGCTGAAGCAGAAAAAGCTGTACATGCAGCAGCAGCAACATTGGACATATGCTGCAAGAGATCCTTCCTACAGTTCTTTCTTCAGCATAGAGTTAAATCTCAGAGATCACAGAAGACCACAATGACAGTGAGGAAGGTCCAGTTTGCACCCAGATTAGGAAGTTTTGTCTTCCAAATTTAGACTGCTGCAGTATTTGTCCAGCTTTACCCCAACCTCTGCCCTCATGACTGAATGTGGCTGTTACAAATCAGATGATCAGGTGCTGTCTATCCCATTGGCTGTCACATTGATTGGCAACTAATTGTGGTGGTGGAAATCCCAAAGGAGAATAAATAATCATGATTTTAAAAATGAGAAGGGGAATTGGGAACGAACATTGCCACAAAAGTGGGCAGTTGGAGATAAGAGTTTCATTTGACTCAGGAGAATAATACTAATTTGAGACTCAAGAAAGGAACAATTCAGGGAAGTTTGATTGTTTTTTAGTCTGCAAACTTATTCTTGAGATTTTAAAGCTTAAAATGCGGAAGAACAGTTCGATGTTCTTGAACTAGGCAATGAGCCATTATACTTCCTTCTTATTCTGTCTGATGTGGATGAGGCTATCTTTCTCAATGAAGGTTAAATACTCCAGAATGGTTAATTCCAAATCATGATATATTGAGCAACCTATTAGAAGCCCCTGTTAAATGTCTTGTATCTTTCAAAATTTGGAAGAAAATCAGTCTTCATGGTTACAAAGAAGATCTAATCAAAATTCCCTGGTGCATTAATCTGAAAAATAGCTTGTTACTGACTTCTTCATGATGTGACGATATTTACTGTCCCTTAACATAGGAAATCTAATAGGGAACCAAGAGATGATGCTATATCAGTACAATACCAACAATGGCTGAAGGTGAAGGGCTAAACTACATGAGCTGAGCCCATGGCCAATGCTTTGTGACAGTGATGGCTAATCTTTTTGGCACCGAGTGCCCAAAACGCATGTGTGCATTCCCCAAATGCGATGTGCATGTGTCCCTGCATATACATGCATCCCCATGCATGTGCCCCATGCCCACACACATACACAGCAGACACCCAAAGACCAGCTGGTCAGTGGAAGGTGCATGAGCATGCATAGCCAGGTTAGAATAGAATAGAATAGAATAGAATAGAATAGAATAGAATAGAATAGAATAGAATAACAGAGTTTGAAGGGACTTTGGAGGTCTTCTAGTCCAACCCCCTGGTTAGGCATGAAACTATATACCATTTCATTCTTATTGAATTCATTCGTGTTGATTGCTGGGCTGTGGACACTTTGATTTGGTAAATGATTGGAGGGAGGAAATATTTCTCACCTTTGCAGATAACCAAGAAGTGTCTAGGGAAGGTTCGACATCACAATGACAGAAATCAAAATTTGGACAATCTAGAATCCTGATTTAGACTAATGAGTGAAACTGGTCAGTATGTGAATAAAAATACACTGAAATTGCATTTGGGAGGGCTTTGCTTTTCCAATGCTTTCTGAGTGAAAGAGGGATAGTGTGGAACGTAGAGGTAATGGCATTGAGAGACCAAGACAAGAGGCAGTGCTCATCTTTGATTCACAAATGAAGAGCCAGCTCTATCTGAAGATGCTTCCATGGTCAAGTGGCTGCCATGATTATACACCGTAGATGCACAGAACATTGTTCCTTTCCTACTGAACTGGCACCTATTTATCTACTTGCATTTACATGCTTTTGAATAGCTAAGTTGGCAGGACACACAGACACACACGGACATGCACACACTATGTGTATATAGAAATGGATATGGATATGGACATGGCTAAAAAACAGGAACCAATTTTAATACTCATAACCACAATTTCATTGTCACATCAGGTGTCTATATGATTTACCTCCCCAAACCATTCAGAGTTGTACACATTGTTCTTTTGATTGAAGACTGCCAAAAATAACAATTAGTCTCATTAATTTATTCATAGAAAAAGGTTAATGTTGCTCCAATGTTCATGCTGATATTTTATCTATTCTTAATATATAGAATGTTAGCTGTCTCTCTTTTTCTCAGCCTCTCTCATCTATCTAACTCATTTATCTATCTATGAGTGATCTTACATTATCCAGCCAGAAGAGACCAATCAAATATCTATTTGAAATTAACTGTTTTTTTAAAAAAATGTCAGAACATCATCCCAGAAAATGAAATATAACACCAACGTATATAGCAACAAAAACACACATCATTAGCCATAGTCCATTATTTAGTCTAAAATCATATCAGAACATCTCTGGTAACTGTTTATCTGGCCTGGTTTCCAAAAAAAATTTGAAAAAGTTTTTTTATTTTAAGACAAACATGCAGACAAGACATACAAAACATAAAAACCATCTTCCATATATACATACAGTGTGTCAGTTGGTTACAAATCCTTTGTGTTATCCTTTCATAGTCATCACTCACAATTTATCAAAAGAATTCTCATATTATCAATAAAACATTCTTATATATTTATCAATTATTATTTATATACAACTAAACTATTTATTTCATCATGAGATATAGTTTTAATCTAAAATTTATGTTATACTTTCATCCAATGGTTATATATGTCTACATTGTATTTTACATCAATCTATTATATTTCTATTACAAAATTATATAATCTATTACATTACTAAATCTTTTTACCCAACCATTGATAAAACAAATCCCATATCTTGTAAAATCGTTTATCTTCTTGTTCTCTAATTTCAAATGTCAATTTACTCATTTCAGCACGATTCATATTTTTCTTAATCACGTCCTCCTGCATAGGTATTTTATCATTTTTCCAATTCTTAGCAAATACAATTCTAGCTGCTGTTAAAACATTTGCAATCAAGTATTTCAACTCTTTATTGTAAATTTCTGGTATAATTCCCAATAAAAATATTTCTGGTTTCAAGTCTATATGTTGTTGTATCATTTTTTCCAACCACATGTGGATTTTAGTCCAACATCTTTTTGTATCCGAACATGTCCACCACATATGGTAATATGATCCAGGTATCTGATGACATTTCCAACATTTATCCGATTTGTTCTTAAACATTCTTCCAATTCTCGTCGGGGGTAAGTGCCACCTGTAAAACATCTTATACAAATTTTCTTTATAAGCAGTTGACATTGTCATTTTATAATTCTGAGACCATAATTTTTCCCATTTCTCTAAATCAATCCCATATCCAAAATTCCCCCCCCCATGCAATCATTGTTTCTTTAACTTGTTCCTCTTCCATTTTGAATTCTAAGAAATATCCATAAAGTTTTTTAATCACCTTTTCATCAGTACCCATCAATATTTTATCTAGCCCAGTCAACTTGTTATAAATACCTTCTATTTTAATGTCTTTTTCAAATCTAGATTGTACTTGCAAATATGAAAACCAATTCATTTTTATACCTTGGTCTTCCAACGCTTGCATAGATTTAAGTTCACCCTTTTCATTCAATATCTCACCATATCTAACGGTTTGTTCCTTTTTGTATATTAGTGGATATGAAAAAGCTTCAATAGTAGATATCCATGATGGAATTTTCAAATGGTGTTGCTTTTTGGACTTCCCCCAGTTTAAAAACAAAGCTTCTCGGATATAATGTCTTCTAAAATACCCTTATGTTTTAGTTCCCTTATACCAAAGAAATGTATGCCACCCCAATAGCAAATCATGTCCTTCTAAGGTCAATAATCTAGTGTTCCTTAGTGTTATCCAGTCTTTTACCCACATCAAATTTGCCGCCTGGTAGTATAATTCCCAATTGGGCAATGCAAATCCTCCTCTTATTCTTGCATCCTGCAACAGCTTAAGTTTTATTCTTGCTTTTTTGCCTTGCCATATATATTTCAACATCATTTTGTTTAAGTCTTCAAAAAACTCTTTCCCTAGTCTGATTGGAATTGTCTGGAATAAATATAAAATTCTGGGCAATACAGTCATCTTAATTGTTGATATTCTCCCAATCAATGATAGTTGTAAATTTTTCCATTTTTCCAAGTTGTCGCTATCTGCTGTTTGAGTTTAATATAATTATCCTCCTTCAGTGTACTACATCTTGCTGTAATATATATCCCTAAATATTTAACCTTGCTTGCGACCTGTATTTCTAAAGCTTCTTCCAACTCTTTCTTCCATCTCACTGATGTATTGTTTGTTAATATCTTTGTTTTATCTTTATTAATTTTCAAACCTGCTACTTTTCCATACTCTTCTATTCTTTCTATTAATTTAGGTGCTGATTCCAATGGATCCTCTAGTATAAATACCAGGTCATCTGCAAAAGCTTGTAACTTATACTCTTCTTTTTTAATTTTCATTCCTTTTATTTGTTTATCTTCTCTAATACACCTATTTAATACTTCTAGTGTTAACACAAACAGCAGAGGCGACAGTGGGCAACCTTGCCTAGTCCCTTTTCTTACATCTATAGATTCTGTCAATTCTCCATTTATCAAAACCCTTGCAGTTTGTTCACAATATATAGTCCCAATGGCACGTATAAAAATTTTACCAAAGCCCATTTGTGCCAATTGTAGTAACATAAAATGCCAACTCACATTATGAAAGGCTTTTTGAGCATCCAAAAATATCAAACCCTTTTGCTTTTCAGGATGTGCCTCATAGTACTCCAAAGTGTCCAGAATTATTCTCATATTATGTTTAATTTGTCTTTTTGGCAGAAATCCATTTTGATCAACATGTATAAAGTTATTTAAATATCTTTTCAATATTTCTGCCAAAATTGAAGCAAAAATTTTTATTGTCTGAGTTTAATAGGGAAATAGGTCTATAATTTTTAACTTGCTGTAAGTCTGTATCTTCCTTCGGTATAAGTGTAATATAAGCTTCTGACCAAGTCTTGGGTATTCTCTTCTCTTGCATAATTTCATTCATAACTTCTAATAGTTGGAGGTTCAACATCTCCTGAAAAGTCTTATAAAATTCAACTGGCAAACTATCCAGGCCTGGTGCTTTCCCTGTATTTTGCTTCTTTAAGGCTTCTGTTAACTCCATCATTGTTATATTCCCCTCTAGCATTATTTCAATATCTTTAGGTATCTGTGGTAGCTTTGCCTTTTGTAAATATTGTTTAATTTTTTCTTCTTGAATACTTTCTTGATAATACAATTTTCCATAGTAGTCTTGTATAATTCTTTTCTTTTCTTCACTTCCATAGCAAACATGTCCTTCTTCATCTATTAAATGACTAATTCTCCTTGATTCTCTTTCCTTTCTAAGTTTATAGGCTAACCATCTTCCTGGTTTATTTGCGTCTTCAAAATAATTCTGTTTAGCGTTTTTAATCTTTTGGACTAACTCTTCTTTTTCCATTAATCCCTTTTTATGTTTAGTTATATCCATTTTAATTTTAATGTCTTTTTTTGTGGAAATTTCTGTAATTCTTTTTCTAACTTTTTATAATCACCTTCTAATATTTTAAAAGACTTTTTTGTTTAATATTTTTTTCCTTGTATAGTCAATTATCAAGCCTCTTGTGTAGGCCTTCATCATGTCCCAGAGATTCAGTAACGATGTATCCTCTTTTTTATTTTCTTTAAAAAAGAATACCAATTCTCTCTCAATTTTCTGTTTAAAATCTTCTTCCTTTAATATCATGTTGTTTAAAGTCAATCTGGATCTCGTCTTTTGTCCTTTCCAAATAACAGTCATTGGATTATGGTCCACCCAAGTACTTGCTTCTATTTCAATTTTTTGTATATTAGACAATAAGTCAGCTGATGTCCATATCATATCTATTCTTTTTTTTTTATTTACATTTATATGCCACCCTTCTCCGAAGACTCAGGGCAGCTTACAATTTTTGGAGCACAATCCAATGTGCTCAGCAATAGCCTTCATTCCATTGTATATGCCTGCTTATTACTAAGCGGCATTTTTACAAGGTCAGCTAATTGCCCCCAACAATCTTGGGTCCTCAATTTACCTACCCCGAGAGGATGGAAGGCTGAGTCAACCTTGAGCCTGGTGGGATTCGAGCCTACAGTAGTTGTAGACAGCTGGATCTTAAGAGCAGGCATTTACAGCCTGAGCCACCAAAGCTTCTTGACCATGATTCATGCCTGTTTGAATAAAATGTATATTGCTTATTTCCTGTATTTCTCTCATTCCATGCATCTTTTAAATTTATTTCTTTTATCATTTGAAAGAAAGATTTTGGTAGTTTCTTTCTGGCTTTCTTTGTAGCTTTTTGTGTTTTAAAATCCAGCTGTTCATTGAATGAATGAATAAACTTTATTACGGTCTTAGACCAGCAATAGACACCACTATTTACATATACATAAAAATACTGACATCATAATACATTACTAGTGGATAATAACATCCCTATTAAGAAAATACGTGTTCTCAAACAATTAGGGTCACTCCCTAGTTTGTATTAGTGGAGATCCAATAAGTATGTGTGTAAATATCATTTTCCAAAGATTGTTCTATCTACAAAAATTGTCATAAATTGACCGCTATAATTCTGTAACCAGTTTTTTCCTTGTAGACATTGCAGCAACACAGAATTTTGCTCCTACATGGGTAATACCTGGGTTTGAATCCTGGAGGAGAAAGTCTACATAAAATTGTCTGCCCTCCCTGGCAATCTCTCTAGTAAGGGGAGAATATACAATGACCTATAAACTCTGCTCACAGTACAATAAAACATGTAAGATATCTTCAACTTCTCCTTTACCACATATACATACCCATTCTGCTATTGGTGTTTTCTTATACCTGCCCTGAAGAAGTGCTGATGGGAGAATATTGAATCTGGCTCTAAAAGCTATTCTTTGTTTTGGGAAGGTCAGATCATTCAGATATCTTGCCGATTCCCACACTCCCTGTTTGATTCTGTCCCTGCTGTGGCTAGCCAACCTATTTAATTCTTCTTGGAACTCCATGTCCTTCATTCTATTGATTATTACTTGCTTTGCTTGGTCAAAGCCTAGGGACATTAAGAATACTGGTGAGAGTCCATAAGAACCCAGTTTGTGGTCTATTGCCTGCTTCCAGGAGTAGTAGTAGTTATCAATCAGTATTAGAGGGGTCAGTCCCTCTGGGAAGAAATGCATTTTTAGCCAATGCATGATCATCATCTTCCAGGCTCTTACCTGAATCTGAGGCATGCCTGTCTCGATTTTTACTTGGGCATTTGGAGTTCCTTTGGGTGCAGATAAGATGGCTCTCAGGAATTTGGTTTGAATAGGTTCTAGCAAGTCTTTTTTTGTAAGGGTTCCTATTTGTGTCCCATATAGGATTTGAGCCAATGTTTTGGCCTCAAAAAGTTTTAAGGCCGCAGGTACTAGTTGCTCACCACTGGTGTAAAAAAAGTGTTTAATTGCATTTGAGGACCTATAGGCTGCTTGCAGTGTGTGATCCAGGTGTGCCCTCCATGTCCCTTGTGAGTGGAAAACTACCCCAAGATATCTGAATGTCTTGACCTGTTCTAGACTATGCCCTTCTATTTTCCAGGAGTATTGTCTAGGTCTTTTAGCAAAAACTAAAACTTTTGATTTATCAAAGTTAAGGACCAGGTTATTCTGTTTACAAAATTCAAGTGTTGCCATAATTGCTCTCTTCAGACCTATTGGAGTCTGTGAGATTATAGCAGCAGCATCGGCATATAGGAGAATTGGGATTTTACGCTGTGCTACGTTTGGGGAATGTAAATCAGGGTTCTGTAAGAGGTTAATTAGAGGGTTAATGTAGAAATTAAAAAGGGAGGGGGATAGGATGCAACCCTGCCGTACTCCTTTTTGTACCCTTACTGGGCTGGTTAAAGTCCCTTGAGGATTACACCTCACTTTCAGGGTGGAATTATCATACAATTTTTGTATGAGGAAAAGGAGGCGTTTATCAATGGTAGTGCCTTTTAATTTCTCCCAGAGAATATTCCTAGATATTGAATCGAAGGCCTGCTTAAAATCAAGAAAGGCCACAAAAAGAGAGGATTTTTTTATTCGTGTATTTTTGAACCAGATGGTGGAGTAACAAGATATGATCTACCATAGATCTCCCTTCTCTAAAACCAGCTTGCTCATCTTGAATTATCCCCAGAAATTAGCCAATCCTGGAGTTTATAGTTTAAGTGTTTGGCATACAATTTGCTAATAACACTCAGAAGGCTAATAGGTCTATAATTACCTGGGTCATTTCTATTACCTTTTTTATAGATTGATATGATAATTGCTAATCCCCAATCTCTTGGCATATGGCCCGTTTTATCTATAAATGTAAACAGAGATGCTAAAAGTGGAGCCCACCAACTGGCATTCTTTTTGATTATTTCTGGTAGGACATTATCAGCACCTGGTGCCTTATTAGCCTTGAGGGTTCCAATCAACCGGGATATCTCTCCTGGTGTAACTGGGGACCAGTAAGGAGTTTGGTCCAAGCTAATTTGACTTTCCTTAGTTACATAGTCAGGGTCTGTATATAGCTCTCTAAAATGTTCTTCCCAGGCATGTATCGGTACCTGATTAATAGGGGGTAGAGGGGATTTCCCCAATTCTCTAGTGATATGCCAGAAAAGGGATGTATTTTTTGTCTTGACTGCTGCAGTTAATCTCTGCCAAGACTCCTTCAGAGCCGCACTTTTCTTTTCTTTTAGCAGGGTCTTATATTGAGTCTTCAACTGCTTTAAGTAGTGAGTGTGATCCTTGGAAGGGGCATTTTTACTTTTCCTATACTCTTTGTTATATGTCCTTCTCAGTTGTACACAATCTCTATCAAACCAGTTTTTATTTTTTAAAATCGGCTTTTTGGATTGAGCTAGTATTCTGTTAATGAGAACCGATTTCAAATTTGAAATTAAAGTTTCAAACCCCTCTAAGTATGATCCTTCAAACTTATTTTTTTAATAAAGATGTACAAAGTTCTATTGTTTCTGGCACTAATATCCATTTAGCAACTTCCTTTGCATTTTTCTCTGTCCATTTAATTTTTACCTGGGTATTTTGGCTCTCTAACCTGGGAAGGTAAATTGAACCAGTCCTCAGAGATTTATGGTGTAATGTGAGAGTAAGGATTACTGAATTGTGATCGCTTTCCAGTTGTGAGTCTACCTCCATCTTTTGCAAGAACTTCTGGAGGTCATATGATATTATCCAATAATCAACTATGGATTTTCTTCCTGCTCCCTGATAAGTATATTCCCCTGGGTAGTCACCTTTTGTGGAACGTTAAGGATACAAAGGTCCAAACGTAAAGTCATCTGTCTTACACATAAACCTGCCCAATTTGCTTTAGGGTCTTTAAATTGTCTGGAATGCAGGGGTTCTTCTGATACATTCCATTGTAATGGATCTTAAATTGATTAAATAATGCTTGATCATTTGGACCCATCCTAGCATTTAAGTCCCCTCCAATAATTATTGCTGCTGTGGGGTATTTGCCTGTACAGCCAAGGATAAAATCTTCTATGTCATCCCAAATCTTGTTAATCAAATCCTTCTTATTGAGTGGGGAATGTAGATATTAAAAAGCAAAATTTCCACCTGTTTGTATAAAAGTAAGGTAGTCACAACCCATGGCTGAAAAGGTGGCAGTGATACACATTTAAATTGCAGGGCTGTATTAACTAATGTCACAATACCCCCTTTAGCTCTCACACCCACCTTACTTGGTACAGCCGGGATAGAATTGGTCCAATAACCATCTAGCTGTATCTCTGCGAGGGTCCAGGTTTCCTGTAAGAAGAGGATGTCAAATTGTGATATATAGTCAAAAAAGAGTTGGTCTTTTGAGGGAACAGTCCAGCCTGCTATATTCCAGGTTATAATGGAGAGGGATCATCTTTGCCACTCATCAGGAAACTTGATTTAAACAAAGGGAAGTTGTAGGGTTGCTGCAATGGACTGAAGTGTCACCTCGCACCAAAATGGCTTCCTCTAAAAGGAGGGAGACTGTTCATTAATTATTCCATTAAAAACAGAGAAAACAATACTGAAAATGGTTTGTCGAAGGAGAAAGGTCATTTTCATGGGGCGACCGATGAATAGAAGGGAGGTCAAGAAAAAAACAGGAGTGAAACCAGGAGGACGTAGGTGAGTTCACAGTTGTTGGCTTTGACTATGGGAGTGTCTCAGTATTTAATGAAGATACCCAGAATAAAGGCAATGGTTAGGGACAAAGCAATGGCAAAGAAAGCCAGGATGAGTCCCAACGATTCTTCATAGGATAAGAAGCTTATAGTTTTGGGGACATACTGATCCCACTTCTTATTGGAATACTGGTTATCTGGACACTTTTCACAATGGGCTGCATCTGAAAAAGAAATTGGTTAGTGCGTATCTCTTTCTGCTGCTGTAGCAGCATGGAAACCACATCAGAAATCAATTATTTCATTTTCAAGGAATAATATAATATTTCTGCCCAGGGATATTCATATGACACAACATTAGTTAAAATAACCAACACCCTTTTTACAGGCTGAAGATGAATGTGATTATCACCTCTCAAAACTAGTCCTGTTTCCCAAAATCAAGCAAGAAAGTAACACCTCAATAGATTATTTTAATGCTTGCATCATTGTACAAAGTTCGGTGATAGTGCCCAATCTTTGAAATGTTTGTGGATGCCTTCAAGATGTGTAATGTTTTTTTCTTGCTTCTTGATCAAATACCCCAAAGAAGCAATAGAAATTTTGATTGTATCCTGATTTTTGTTGTTTTTGAAGCCACCTACTGTACCTTCTTGCCCAGAGAATGTTCCTTCCATACACAGAGAACAGTCATAGCAGCAAACTGGGGCTCCTCTCTCACAAGCTTGGCATAACCTGGGAGCAACTTTCTGTACATCTTGAATAAGGCGCCGTCTAAACATAAACGGAAAGATTAATCAGGGAAGTATGTGAATTAGTGGCAATTTATAAAGAGATGTGGTGGCTCAGACACTGAGCTTGTCGATCAGAAACATTGGCAGTTGGGCAGTTTGAATCCCCAGCACCCGTAATGGAGTGAGCACCGTTACTTGTCCCAGCTTCTGCCAACCTAGCAGTTCAAAAGCATGTAAAAATGGAAGTAGAAAAATAGGGACCACTTTGGTAGGAAGGTAACAACATTCTGTGTGCCACCAGCGTTTAGTCATGTCAGCCACATGACCACAGAGATGTCTTCGGATAGTGCTGGCTCTTTGGCTTTGAAATGGAGATAAGCACTGCCCCCTAGATCCAGAAACGAGTAGCATGTGTGTGCAGGGGAACCTTTGCTTTAAACATAAACCAGAAGATTAGTATGAATTATAGGTTTACTGAAATCAACTGGCTTCCAAAAGTCAGAGCACATTGAGCAAAATCAGTCAGAAGTAGTGGCATGAATTTTAATTGCTCTACTTGTAAGGGGCAAATGAAGGGTCATTCTCTTTCCTCTATCAATCTTCATTTTACATCCCAAAAGAGACTCATTTCCTTATTCTTCTTTCCAAAAGAAAGTAGTTCCATTGCAAAAGGTGTTTCTCCTTAGCATGTATGAAATTGCAATACCTTGTGTATATTTTTTCTCCACCTTAGCTTTCTCAGGAAAATCGATCTTTCTCTAGAGTACCTATCTTTCTGCCCTACAACTGGTCATTGTATCATCATATGTAAAAGACTTTTTTAGCTGCCCTCATTTCCCTCAGCACATTCTTAATGATATCTTCCTCTTATGCAATTCAGAGGGCTTAACCCTTCCTATTCTGGATTTTCTCCCAAAGGTGCTCTTTCAAAAGACAACTGATCTTTGTTTCCCTTGAAGACATTTCAATTCTCATTCCAAGCTTCTTCAGTTCTGACTGAATGCTGGCGTATGGAAGGATTTATATTCCTTGCAGTCATCTGGTCGTTAGCAGTCTTTCTGAAAGTTGTTGAGGCCCCTTGGAATTTATCTTTGCCCTCAGGGTCACGTGAATAGTGCCAATGGATGTGGAACCTTCCTGCAATTGCTGAATCTATATCCTGTTTGCAACACAGTCTTTTCAGCAGTTCCAAATCCTTCCATCCTCCACCATTCAGTCAGAACAGAAGAAGCTTCTTGGATGAGAAGTGAAACATCTTCAAGGGAAAATGAAGTCCTGAAAAACACCTTTGGCACAACCATGACCTGGATGACTGACAATCTCCATAGACATTCTGGATTTTCTCTTACTGAAAACAAGATAATTTGATGTACTATAAATTATGGCAACATATTCCAGTTTATTAATATAGATTGCAAATTCCACAATGCAAAGCAGCAAATTCCAGTGTGTGATAGATTATTGTAAGACCTCTAAAGTAAAATGATATCTAATAATGAGGCTTTAAGTTTTCTTAGTTGGAAGTTATCTCAATTGGTCTCAACAACAATTATTTCTGAGCAGAAAATTTCCACATATGGAGATAAATAGAAGAGCAAAATCCAAGTAGCCTCAACTACTTGACTTGACTAATCTTGACTTTCGAGGAGGATTGGCTTTCTACACTCCCAATTTTCACCCCCGCATTTGATTTGTTCCAAACTGATGTCCAGTGCAGGATATCAAAGTCACCAACAGGAACTCCATTTTCATCAAAAAATCCCATCTCTGGAAATATTGTGATGTTGGAAGTCCCTCAGGAACCTATGGAGCTGCAGAAACATAGAAAAAAGTATTACAATTTGAGCCTTTATTCAAAGGTTTTTTTTGCTCTTATTCTGGATTGGAGGTACTCTGAATAATTCAACCTCTTCAAATCATCACTACAGTCTGAAAGAGATTTCATGGGAAGCTACTTGCAGTCATTCTCCAGGAATTTACAGCTCTTTGTTCAATATTGATCTCACATTCTTGAAAACATGGAATAGATAACACCACCATCAGGTGGCTTTGTAACTGGCTGACAAACTATATTCAACATGTAGTCCTCTGGTGAACCCCATCCACATGGAGGGAAGTAAGCAATGGGGTATCCCAAGCTTCCATTTTAGGCCCAGCATTCTTCACTCATCCTCCCTTCAGCCATCAGTTGGAATGTCCTTGGTTCCCAGGAGAAAGTATTTTGTTTGGGCTATAAAACCCCAGCTATTTGTATTTTCCCATCCCTATCGCTCAGCTCTTGTGTGGCAACACTGAAGCATCAAAATGGCCTCAGTCAGGTTACCTTCATAGTTGAAAGGCAGCCCCTTAAACAAAGGGGATCTTCTGCAAAGGAAATAAAACAGGTTACTCAAATTTCCCCCTCTACTCGCTGGAGGTTCACACTAAGCTCCCTTTCCACCCACTTAGGCTTTTAGGGGTACTCAGCATGGAACTGCTTAACCACCCTGTCTGCCTTCACATCCCAGCTCTTGACCCAGATAGTCTCGGATAGTGGGTACCCGTTCCATTGCACTAGGTACTGTAAGCAACCCCTGTGTAATCTAGAATCTAGGATTTTCTTTACCTCATAATGTGTTTCACCTTGTCTTATTGGTTTTGGAGCTACCTGATCTACTGGCCTGATCTGGGAGCCTACTGCCTGATTTAACAAGCTGCTGTGACAAAACGGATGCACTTTCCCTAACAAGCAGAGTTTAAGTTGTACTGTAACAGGGTTGATCACTTTCACTATGGGGAAAGGTCCTATGAACTTTGGTCCTGTGAACATTTAGAGTCGGTTTAATGTCAGTGTCAGGATTCCAGCAGTTATCCCCATTTAAATCATGAGTCTCAAAGCCCAATACTTCCAAAACTAATAAACTTAAAAAACTTAAAAGGATTTATTGAGAGTTAACATGTCCGGCACTGCCTGGGTGTAGCTGACTCTGAGAAATATAATTCATTGTCACCATTGACCCTGGTTTTAACCCCCTCTAATATCATAATTCATATTTCTCCCCATGTATCATAATTCATTTTCTCCAATGGGACAAATCCATAGCCAAGAATCATCAATCATGCACTCCAGTTAGAATTTTGTGCAGCAGAAACTTAAGTCACTTAGTTATTATATTTGAAAATATTTACGGAATGCACTTTCAATTTGCAATTTGCACTGCTCCCTCCTTCCTTTCTTTTGGAAACTCTAAAAAGCCCATAGAAATATTTTATGAGTTGATATTCAGGGTTCCAAGTAATATGACCATAGCAACAGGATTCTGAAGCAAGCAGCTTCATCAAATATTAGTTTTATTGGACATACCATATAGACACAGGCTAGTGAAATCTGACTCTAAATGCTCCCTTAGTTTTCAGTTAATTAAACTTTTCCTCCCCTTTTCAAAAAATCAGTCACATGGTCCAACCAAGGTGTCATCATTGCCTGGTGACTTCATTCCATCCATCCTCCTCGTGCCATGGATCGTCATGTCCTGGTATGGAGGAGAATGTCCTTGGTTCCCAGGAGAAAATTTTTGTTTTGCTACAAAACCCTGGTTATCTATCATCCCCCTCTTTATCCCACAGCTCTAGTGTGGCAACCCTGAAGCATCAAAATGGCCTCAGCCAGGTCAGCTTCAGGGTTTACACTCACTCTCAAATACCACAAACTGGGCAACTGCTCTTTGGAATATCTCACCCCTTTTGACATCTAATTTAATATTAAGGAATCAGAAGGGGAGATTCAATGGAATCACAAAGGAGAAGACTCACCACTGCCATGGCTGTACAATCTGGGGTGGTTGATGGTATCCAACTTGCATTCTCCTCTTACTCCGTTGGGAAGAAGAGGCAGCACTGAGGACCCAGGCCAGAATTTGAATTATTTGGGAAATACTGGAGGAATCCTGAGACAGGATTCTTGCAATCACATCATGGGGCGGGAATTCCCAATTCTCTTTTTCTCTGCATTTTTTCCAAATTTTCTTAGATAACAGAGGACTTGAATAGGAACATTGGAACGCTTCCTTTCCATACATTATGACCATAGATATGTGAGATTTAAAATTGTAATACTGAGTCCTTCTATTTGTCTGGATGAGGAAGGAAAACAAAGCATGTCTATTTTGGAGATCAACCCAGAGATCAAAAATACTTACACTTAAAGCTGTCAAAGTTGTTGCAATCCACACCCTTCCCACCAGGGATTTATTAGTCATATCAATTATTTGTATTATTGCTGCTAACATTCCCGAGGCCTGATCATCCAGTTGGCATACTATAAT
>SOZL01000287.1:0-14765 GCA_009733165.1 Naja naja | reverse complement strand
TCATAGCTATTCTTGACCATGATTCATGCCTGTTTGAATAAAATGTATATTGCTTATTTCCTGTATTTCTCTCATTCCATGCATCTTTTAAACTTTATTTCTTTTATCATTTGAAAGAAAGATTTTGGTAGTTTCTTTCTGGCTTTCTTTGTAGCTTTTTGTGTTTTAAATCCAGCTGTTCATTGAATGAATGAATAAACTTTATTACGGTCTTAGACCAGCAACAGACACCACTATTTACATATCCATAAAAAATACTGACATTATCATACATTACTAGTGGATAATAACATCCCTATTAAGAAAATACGTGTTCTCAAACAATTAGGGTCACTCCCTAGTTTATATTAGTGGAGATCCAGTAAGTATGTGTGTAAATATCATTTTCCAAAGATTGTCCTATCTACAAAAATTGTCATAAATTGACGCTATAATTCTGTAACCAGTTTTTCCTTGTAGACATTGCAGCAACACAGAATTTTGCTACTACATGGGTAATACCTGGGTTTGAATCCTGGAGGAGAAAGTCTACATAAAATTGTCTGCCCTCCCTGGCAATCTCTCTAGTAAGGGAGAATATACAATGACCTATAAACTCTGCTCACAGTACACTAAAACATGTGAGATATCTTCAACTTCTCCTTTACCACATATACATACCCGTTCTGCTATTGGTGTTTTCTTATACCTGCCCTGAAGAAGTGCTGATGGGAGAATATTGAATCTGGCTCTAAAAGCTATTCTTTGTTTTGGGAAGGTCAGATCATTCAGATATCTTGCCGATTCCCACACTCCCTGTTTGATTCTGTCCCTGCTGTGGCTAGCCAACCTATTTAATTCTTCTTGGAACTCCATGTCCTTCATTCTATTGATTATTACTTGCTTTGCTTGGTCAAAGCCTAGGGACATTAAGAATACTGGTGAGAGTCCATAAGAACCCAGTTTGTGGTCTATTGCCTGCTTCCAGGAGGGTAGTAGTTATCAATCAGTATTAGAGGGTCAGTCCCTCTGGGAAGAAATGCATTTTAGCCAATGCATGATCATCATCTTCCAGGCTCTTACCTGAATTTGAGGCATGCCTGTCTCGATTCTTACTTGGGCATTTGGAGTTCCTTTGGGTGCAGATAAGATGGCTCTCAGGAATTTGGTTTGAATAGGTTCTAGCAAGTCTTTTTGTAAGGGTTCCTGTTTGTGCCCCATATAGGATTTGAGCCAATGTTTTGGCCTCAAAAAGTTTTAAGGCCAGGTACTAATTGCCCACCACCGGTGTAAAAAAGTGTTTAATTGCATTTGAGGACCTATAGGCTGCTTGCAGTGTGTGATCCAGGTGTGCCCTCCATGTCCCTTGTGAGTGGAAAACTACCCCAAGATATCTGAATGTCCTGACCTGTTCTAGACTATACCCTTCTATTTTCCAGGAGTATTGTCTAGGTCTTTTAGCAAAACTAAAACTTTTGATTTATCAAAGTTAAGGACCAGGTTATTCTGTTTACAAAATTCAAGTGTTGCCATAATTGCTCTCTTCAGACCTATTGGAGTCTGTGAGATTATAGCAGCAGCATCGGCATATAGGAGAATTGGGATTTTACGTTGTGCTACGTTTGGGGAATGTAAATCAGGGTTCTGTAAGAGGTTAATCAGAGGGTTAATGTAGAAATTAAAAGGGAGGGATAGGATGCAACCCTGCCGTACTCCTTTTGTACCCTTACTGGGCTGGTTAAAGTCCCTTGAGGATTACACCTCACTTTCAGGGTGGAATTATCATACAATTTTTGTATGAGGAAAAGGAGGCGTTTATCGATGGTAGTGCGTTTTAATTTCTCCCAGAGAATATTCCTAGATATTGAATCGAAGGCCTGCTTAAAATCAAGAAAGGCCACAAAAGAGAGGATTTTTTATTCGTGTATTTTTGAACCAGATGGTGGAGTAACAAGATATGATCTACCGTAGATCTCCTTCTCTAAAACCAGCTTGCTCATCTTGAATTATCCCCCCAGAAATTAGCCAATCCTGGAGTTTATAGTTTAAGTGTTTGGCATACAATTTGCTAATAACACTCAGAAGGCTAATAGGTCTATAATTACCTGGGTCATTTCTATTACCTTTTTTATAGATTGGTATGATAATTGCTAATCCCCAATCTCTTGGCATATGGCCCGTTTATCTATAAATGTAAACAGAGATGCTAAAAGTGGAGCCCACCAACTGGCATTCTTTTTGATTATTTCTGGTAGGACATTATCAGCACCTGGTGCCTTATTAGCCTTGAGGGTTCCAATCAACCGGGATATCTCTCCTGGTGTAACTGGGGACCAGTAAGGAGTTTGGTCCAAGCTAATTTGACTTTCCTTAGTTACATAGTCAGGGTCTGTATATAGCTCTCTAAAATATTCTTCCCAGGCATGTATCGGTACCTGATTAATAGGGGGTAGAGGGGATTTCCCCAATCCTCTAGTGATATGCCAGAAAAGGGATGTATTTTTGTCTTGACTGCTGCAGTTAATCTCTGCCAAGACTCCTTCAGAGCCGCACTTTTCTTTTCTTTTAGCAGGGTCTTATATTGAGCCTTCAACTGCTTTAAGTAGTGAGTGTGATCCTCAGAAGGGGCATTTTTACTTTTCCTATACTCTTTGTTATATGTCCTTTTCAGTTGTACACAATCTCTATCAAACCAGTTTTTATTTTTTAAAATCGGCTTTTTGGATTGAGCTAGTATTCTGTTAATGAGAACCGATTTCAAATTTGAAATTAAAGTTTCAAACCCCTCTAAGTATGATCCTTCAAACTTATTTTTTTAATAAAGATGTACAAAGTTCTATTGTTTCTGGCACTAATATCCATTTAGCAACTTCCTTTGCATTTTTCTCTGTCCATTTAATTTTTACCTGGGTATTTTGGCTCTCTAACCTGGGAAGGTAAATTGAACCAGTCCTCAGAGATTTATGGTGTAATGTGAGAGTAAGGATTACTGAATTGTGATCGCTTTCCAGTTGTGAGTCTACCTCCATCTTTTGCAAGAACTTCTGGAGGTCATATGATATTATCCAATAATCAACTATGGATTTTCTTCCTGCTCCCTGATAAGTATATTCCCCTGGGTAGTCACCTTTTGTGGAACCGTTAAGGATACAAAGGTCCAAACGTAAAGTCATCTGTCTTACACATAAACCTGCCCAATTTGCTTTAGGGTCTTTAAATTGTCTGGAATGCAGGGGTTCTTCTGATACATTCCCATTGTAATGGATCTTAAATTGATTAAATAATGCTTGATCATTTGGACCCATCCTAGCATTTAAGTCCCCTCCAATAATTATTGCTGCTGTGGGGTATTTGCCTGTACAGCCAAGGATAAAATCTTCTATGTCATCCCAAATCTTGTTAATCAAATCCTTCTTATTGAGTGGGGGAATGTAGATATTAAAAAGCAAAATTTCCACCTGTTTGTATAAAAGTAAGGTAGTCACAACCCATGGCTGAAAAGGTGGCAGTGATACACATTTAAATTGCAGGGCTGTATTAACTAATGTCACAATACCCCTTTAGCTCTCCCACCCACCTTACTTGGTACAGCCGGGATAGAATTGGTCCAATAACCATCTAGCTGTATCTCTGCGAGTCCAGGTTTCCTGTAAGAAGAGGATGTCAAATTGTGATATATAGTCAAAAAAGAGTTGGTCTTTTGAGGGAACAGTCCAGCCTGCTATATTCCAGGTTATAATGGAGAGGGGATCATCTTTTGCCACTCATCAGGAAACTTGATTTATACAAAGGGAAGTTGTAGGGTTGTTGCAATGGACTGAAGTGTCATCTCGCACCAAAATGGCTTCCTCTAAAAGGAGGGGAGACTGTTCATTAATTATTCCATTAAAAAAACAGAGAAAACAATACTGAAAATGGTTTGTCGAAGGAGAAAGGTCATTTTCATGGGGCGACCGATGAATAGAAGGGAGGTCAAGAAAAAAAACAGGAGTGAAACCAGGAGGACGTAGGTGAGTTCACAGTTGTTGGCTTTGACTATGGGAGTGTCTCAGTATTTAATGAAGATACCCAGAATAAAGGCAATGGTTAGGGACAAAGCAATGGCAAAGAAAGCCAGGATGAGTCCCAACGATTCTTCATAGGATAAGAAGCTTATAGTTTTGGGGACATACTGATCCCACTTCTTATTGGAATACTGGTTATCTGGACACTTTTCACAATGGGCTGCATCTGAAAAAGAAATTGGTTAGTGCGTATCTCTTTCTGCTGCTGTAGCAGCATGGAAACCACATCAGAAATCAATTGTTTCATTTTCAAGGAATAATATAATATTTCTGCCCAGGGATATTCATATGACACAACATTAGTTAAAATAACCAACGCCCTTTTTAAAGGCTGAAGATGAATGTGATTATCACCTCTCAAAACTTGTCCTGTTTCCCAAAATCAAGCAAGAAAGTAACACCTCAATAGATTATTTTAATGCTTGCATCATTGTACAAAGTTCGGTGATAGTGCCCAATCTTTGAAATGTTTGTGGATGCCTTCAAGATGTGTAATGTTTTTTTCTTGCTTCTTGATCAAATACCCCAAAGAAGCAATAGAGAATTTTGATTGTATCCTGATTTTTTGTTGTTTTTGAAGCCACCTACTGTACCTTCTTGCCCAGAGAATGTTCCTTCCATACACAGAGAACAGTCATAGCAGCAAACTGGGGCTCCCTCTCTCACAAGCTTGGCATAACCTGGGGAGCAACTTTCTGTACATCTTGAATAAGGCGCCGTCTAAACATAAACGGAAAGATTAATCAGGGAAGTATGTGAATTAGTGGCAATTTATAAAGAGATGTGGTGGCTCAGACACTGAGCTTGTCGATCAGAAACATTGGCAGTTGGGCAGTTTGAATCCCCAGCACCACGTAATGGAGTGAGCACCCGTTACTTGTCCCAGCTTCTGCCAACCTAGCAGTTCAAAAGCATGTAAAAATGGAAGTAGAAAAATAGGGACCACTTTGGTAGGAAGGTAACAACATTCTGTGTGCCCTCAGCGTTTAGTCATGTCAGCCACATGACCACAGAGATGTCTTTGGATAGTGCTGGCTCTTTGGCTTTGAAATGGAGATAAGCACTGCCCCCTAGATCCAGAAACGAGTAGCATGTGTGTGCAGGGGGAACCTTTGCTTTAAACATAAACCAGAAGATTAGTATGAATTATAAAGGTTTACTGAAATCAACTGGCTTCCAAAAGTCAGGAGCACATTGAGCAAAATCAGTCAAGAAGTAGTGGCATGAACTTTAATTACTCTACTTGTAAGGGGCAAATGAAGGGTCATTCTCTTTCCTCTATCAATCTTCATTTTACATCCCAAAAGAGACTCATTTCCTTATTCTTCTTTCCAAAAGAAAGTAGTTCCATTGCAAAAGGTGTTTCTCCTTAGCATGTATGAAATTGCAATACCTTGTGTATATTTTTTTCTCCACCTTAGCTTTCTCAGGAAAATCGATCTTTCTCTAGAGTACCTATCTTTCTGCCCTACAACTGGTCATTGTATCATCATATGTAAAAGACTTTTTTAGCTGCCCTCATTTCCCTCAGCACATTCTTAATGATATCTTCCTCTTATGCAATTCAGAGGGCTTAACCCTTCCTATTCTGGATTTTCTCCCAAAGGTGCTCTTTCAAAAGACAACTGATCTTTGTTTTCCCTTGAAGACATTTCAATTCTCATTCCAGAAGCTTCTTCAGTTCTGACTGAATGCTGGCGTATGGAAGGATTTATATTCCTTGCAGTCATCTGGTTGTTAGCAGTCTTTCTGAAAGTTGTTGAGGCCCCTTGGAATTTATCTTTGCCCTCAGGGTCACGTGAATAGTGCCAATGGATGTGGAACCTTCCTGCAATTGCTGAATCTATATCCTGTTTGCAACACAGTCTTTTCAGCAGTTCCAAATCCTTCCATCCTCCACCATTCAGTCAGAACAGAAGAAGCTTCTTGGATGAGAAGTGAAACATCTTCAAGGGAAAATGAAGTCCTGAAAAACACCTTTGGCACAACCATGACCTGGATGACTGACAATCTCCATAGACATTCTGGATTTTCTTACTGAAAACAAGATAATTTGATGTACTATAAATTATGGCAACATATTCCAGTTTATTAATATAGATTGCAAATTCCACAATGCAAAGCAGCAAATTCCAGTGTGTGATAGATTATTGTAAGACCTCTAAAGTAAAATGATATCTAATAATGAGGCTTTAAGTTTTCTTAGTTGGAAGTTATCTCAATTGGTCTCAACAACAATTATTTCTGAGCAGAAAATTTCCACATATGGAGATAAATAGAAGAGCAA
This sequence comes from Naja naja, assembly GCA_009733165.1. Classification (NCBI taxonomy): domain Eukaryota; kingdom Metazoa; phylum Chordata; class Lepidosauria; order Squamata; family Elapidae; genus Naja; species Naja naja. The sequence goes on along the minus strand of SOZL01000287.1, from coordinate 8,435 downwards.
AATCCAAGTAGCCTCAACTACTTGACTTGACTAATCTTGACTTTCGAGGAGGATTGGCTTTCTACACTCCCAATTTTCACCCCCGCATTTGATTTGTTCCAAACTGATGTCCAGTGCAGGATATCAAAGTCACCAACAGGAACTCCATTTTCATCAAAAGAAATCCCATCTCTGGAAATATTGTGATGTTGGAAGTCCCTCAGGAACCTATGGAGCTGCAGAAACATAGAAAAAAGTATTACAATTTGAGCCTTTATTCAAAGGGGTTTTTTTTTGCTCTTATTCTGGATTGGAGGTACTCTGAATAATTCAACCTCTTCAAATCATCACTACAGTCTGAAAGAGATTTCATGGGAAGCTACTTGCAGTCATTCTCCAGGAATTTACAGCTCTTTGTTCAATATTGATCTCACATTCTTGAAAACATGGAATAGATAACACCACCATCAGGTGGCTTTGTAACTGGCTGACAAACTATATTCAACATGTAGTCCTCTGGGGAACCCCATCCACATGGATGGAAGTAAGCAATGGGGTATCCCAAGCTTCCATTTTAGGCCCAGCATTCTTCACTCATCCTCCCTTCAGCCATCAGTTGGAATGTCCTTGGTTCCCAGGAGAAAGTATTTTGTTTGGGCTATAAAACCCCAGCTATTTGTATTTTCCCATCCCTATCCCTCAGCTCTTGTGTGGCAACACTGAAGCATCAAAATGGCCTCAGTCAGGTTACCTTCATAGTTGAAAGGCAGCCCCCCTTAAACAAAGGGGATCTTCTGCAAAGGAAATAAAACAGGTTACTCAAATTTCCCCTCACCCGCTGGAGGTTCACACTAAGCTCCCTTTCCACCCACTTAGGCTTTTAGGGGTACTCAGCATGGAACTGCTTAACCACCCTGTCTGCCTTCACATCCCAGCTCTTGACCCAGATAGTCTCGGATAGTGGGTACCTGTTCCATTGCACTAGGTACTGTAAGCAACCCCTGTGTAATCTAGAATCTAGGATTTTCTTTACCTCATAATGTGTTTCACCTTGTCTTATTGGTTTTGGAGCTACCTGATCTACTGGCCTGATCTGGGAGCCTACTGCCTGATTTAACAAGCTGCTGTGACAAAACGGATGCACTTTCCCTAACAAGCGAGGAGTTTAAGTTGTACTGTAACAGGGTTGATCACTTTCACTATGGGGAAAGGTCCTATGAACTTTGGTCCTGTGAACATTTAGAGTCGGTTTAATGTCAGTGTCAGGATTCCAGCAGTTATCCCCATTTAAATCATGAGTCTCAAGCCAAACTTCCAAAACTTAAAAAGGATTTATTGAGAGTTAACATGTCTGACACTGCCTGGGTGTAGCCGACTCTGAGAAATATAATTCATTGTCACCATTGACCCTGGTTTTACCCCACCCCTGGTGTATCATAATTCATATTCTCCAATGGGACAAATCCATAGCCAAGAGTCATCAATCATGCTCTCCAGTTAGAATTTTGTGCAGCAGAAACTTAAGTCACTTAGTTATTATATTTGAAAACATTTACGGAATGCACTTTCAATTTGCAATCTGCATCACTGCTCCCTCCTTCCTTTCTTTTGGAAACTCTAAAAAGCCCATAGAAATATTTTATGAGTTGATATTCAGGGTTCCAAGTAATATGACCATAGCAAACAGGATTCTGAAGCAAGCAGCTTCATCAAATATTAGTTTTATTGGACATACCATATAGACATAGGCTAGTGAAATCTGACTCTAAATGCTCCCTTAGTTTTCAGTTAATTAAACTTTTCCTCCCCTTTTCAAAAAATCAGTCACATGGTCCAACCAAGGTGTCATCCAGTTGCCTGGTGACTTCATTCATCCTCCCTCTGGCCATGGATGGGAATGTCCTTGGTTCCCAGGAGAAAATATTTTGTTTTGGCTACAAAACCCTGGTTATCTCTATCCCCCCTCTTTATCCCACAGCTCTAGTGTGGCGACCCTGAAGCATCAAAATGGCCTCAGCCAGGTCAGCTTCAGGGTTTACACTCACTCTCAAATACCACAAACTGGGCAACTGCTCTTTGGAATATCTCACCCCTTTTGACATCTAATTTAATATTAAGGAATCAGAAGGGAGATTCAATGGAATCACAAAGGAGAAGACTCACCACTCACCATGGCTGTACAATCTGGGGTGGTTGATGGTATCCAACTTGCATTCTCCTCTTACTCCATTGGGAAGAAGAGGCAGCACTGAGGACCCAGGCCAGAATTTGAATTATTTGGGAAATACTGGAGGAATCCTGAGACAGGATTCTTGCAATCACATCATGGGGCGGGAATTCCCAATTCTCTTTTCTCTGCATTTTTCCAAATTTTCTTAGATAACAGAGGACTTGAATAGGAACATTGGAACGCTTCCTTTCCATACATTATGACCATAGATATGTGAAATGTAAAATTGTAATACTGAGTCCTTCTATTTGTCTGGATGAGGAAGGAAAACAAAGCATGTCTATTTTGGAGATCAACCCAGAGATCAAAAATACTTACACTTAAAGCTGTCAAAGTTGTTGCAATCCACACCCTTCCCACCAGGGATTTATTAGTCATATCAATTATTTGTATTATTGCTGCTAACATTCCCGAGGCCTGATCATCCAGTTGGCATACTGTTCTGTCTCCCCTTCCCCAGAAGGTAAGGAACTTGGCAGCAACACTAGCACAGAGAGTCACGCTGGCCTGTCTCCAAAATCCAAGTTATCTCTCCCGATAAGAGTGTTGGCAGTCACCCAGGCTCTCACTGCCAAATTTGGAGCTGACAAGAAATGAAGTACTCACAGAAGGAATGATTTATTCCCCAAAGTCCAGAAACCAAATCAGGCACACAGACGGAATCCTCGGCTTATTCCACACTTTGTCACGTACAGAGTTTGTAACGTAGGCACACCCACTTTTATACCTGGTGGGGTGTGGTCCAGCTCAATCTCTGGCCCTCCCACGCCCCTACGTTGCTGCTGACGTTTCTCCCTCCGACGTTGCCTGGGATCAAGCCAGGAATCCTCCTCCTCCCTCCCTTGTTGTGGCCGTACTGATACGTGTCTCTCAGGCTGTTCCTCTTGGCTTTCCAAAGAAACCTGAGGCATTGCCAGGGAGGAAGGTCCTGGGGAGGGAGACCTTGCCAGGGAGGAAGGTTCTGGGGAGGAAGGCCCTGGTGAGGAAAGCATTGCCTGTTCCTCCTCTTCTTCATCATCCAGGTCCTCTTCCTCTGTCAGCACAGGCTCAGGCGGGCCACAACACTATCCCCACCGCAGGGCCCTTCCCCCAAGTCTGATGGGCAGGATGCAGCCGAGAGGGGAAGCACTCATGGAACAGCCGCATAAGGGTCGGAGCGTGGAGCGTGGAAGCGTCCACCCAAGATAAGTCCTCCGGCCCATCCCCCCCGCCAACCAAATATTGAAACCGCCCCTTCAACCACCGTGAGTCTTGAATGCTGACCACCCCGCTGTCCTCTGCGTCATCCACAGTGGGTACAGGTGCTGAAGCAGGATCGGTGGGACGTCAGAGATAACACGAGGGGGCTTCAGGAACCAGAAGGGAACGGTGGAAAACCGGGTGAATCTTCATAGAGCGCGGTAGGGTTAGACGATAGGCCACAGGGTTGATGACCGCCTCAATGGGGTACGGGCCGACGAACCGGTGGTCTAGTTTCTTTACTGGGCGGTCAGCCAGGAGGTGCTTTGTGGACAACCACACTTGATCTCCCACCACCAGCGGGGGCGTCGCCCATTGAGAGCAGTCAGCGTACCGCTTGTAGTCCTCTTTGGCCTGTATCAGGTGTTTGCCAACTGCTGAATGGCGTACAGCTCGGAAAGGAAGTCCTGAGCCTTGGGAACGGGGGAATCCGAGGGTGTCAGAGGGAAGAACCGCAGATGGTAGCCCACATTGGCGTAGAATGGAGTCACCTGGGTGGAGGTGTGCTGGGAGTTGTTGAACGCGAACTCCACCAGAGCGAGGTAGTCGGCCCAGTCGGTCTGCCGTTGGTTGACAAAGCAGCACAAGTACTGCCCCAGGATGCCAATGACCTTCTCCGTTCCCCCATCAGTCTCGGGATGGTGCGATGAGGACAAGCACACCTGCACTTGTAACGCGGTCATCAGGCTCTTCCAGAATTGGGTAAATTGCATGCCGTCGGAAACCACCCTGTCCGCAGGCCATGGAGGCGGAAAATATGCTGGATGAACAGACGGGCAGTTGTGCGGGCCATGGGAAGGGCACGACACGGATGAAGTGGGCCATTTTGGTCAGCATGTCCACCACCACCAGCACGGTCGTAAAGTAGAGGACGACGGCAAGTGCGTCAAGAAGTCCATAGAGATCGCTCCCCATGGTCTGTCTGGAGTGGGTAGAGGGTGGAGGAGACCAGGAGGCACCTGCCGTGGCCTTCGCTGCTGGCACGCACACAGGATGTCACGTAATGTGGACGCGCGGCTGCACTCAAGGCCACCAAAAGTCCGAGTCACGAGGTGGAGGGTCTTGAAGTAGCCAAAATGGCCAGCTGCCGGGTTGTCGTGACACTGCTTCAAGAGAAGGGCCCGGCGGCCCCTGGGCACGCACAGCCGTCCCCAATGCTTGAGCAAGCCCTCCTCCAAAGTCCATGGGGAATCGGGCCGACCTCCGCCTTTCCTCTGCGACCAAGCGCCCAGGCGCTGCCTCTCGCACCCGAGCCCGAAGTCTACCGTTCCTGGGCTGCAGCCAAGGCTTCTGCTGGCAGCACCGTCCACAGAGGAGGCAAATCTTTGGGGCACAGGTACTGGCTTGCGGGATAGCGATCCGCCCCGACAGACCGCTGGGAATGTAGGTCACACGAAAGTTGAACCGGCAAAACAACAACCACCGGATCTGCCGCTGGTTCAACTTCCTGGCTGTTGTCAGATGTTCCAGATTCGATGGTCCGCGGCGACCTCTATCTGGTGCCGGCCCCTCGAGATGATGCCGCCAAGCCTCAAAGGCAGCCTTGATAGCCAGCAGCTCTTTTTCCCAGATGGTGTAGTTGCGCCGAAGGATTGAGTTTCCCATATAGTGCAGGGGAAAAGAGTGCCACCAGCCACTGGGGCCTGCAACAGCACCACCCCAATAGCCATGTTGGACGTGTCCATCTCCACTACAAAAGGACGGTGCGGGTCGGGGTGCCTCAAGATGGGTTCGGTGACAAAGGCTTTCTTGAGGGCCTCAAAAGCCTGTTGCTGCGGGGGACCCCACTGGAACGAAACCTTCTTCCGAAGGAGCTGGGTTAGCGGGAAGGTTAATGTGGCAAAGCCCGGATGAAGGTCCGTAATAGTTGGCGAACCCCAGCAGGCGCTGGATGTCTTTCACGCGACGAGGGGGTTCCCAACTGCACAAGGCCTCCACCTTCCGAGGGTCCATAGCGATGCCTTTGGGAGCAATGATGTGCCCCAGGAACTCAATGGAAGTCTGGAAAAGAGACATTTCTCCAGCGCATAAAGCTGGTGCTTCCGGCGCTTGCAGCACCAGACGGACCTGTTGAAGGTGGCTTTCCCTGACCGAGTAGATCAAGATTGTCCAGGTAGACCACCACGAACTTATCCAACATGTCCCTGAACACATCGCTCATGAAATGCTGGAAGACGCAGGAGCGTGGTCAACCCGAATGGCATCACCGGTACTCAAATGGCCGATCGGGTGCCAAACGCCATCTTCCACTCCCCCCTCTCGATCTGCACCAAGTTGTAGGCCCCTCGGAGGTCGAAGCCGTGAAGATGGTGGCCTCCTCAGGCCTCCATCAGCTCGAATGAGAGGCAGGGGGTAGCGATTCTGCACCGTGATGGCGCTTGAGCCGGCGGTAATCGCGAACACAAGCAAGTCCCCGTCTTCTTCTTAACGAAGAGGACTGGTGCTGAGAGGGGATGACGAAGGGCGGATGAACCCCGCCAAGTTTGTCCAGAAAGTCCCGTAGGGCGCCAACCGGCTCGACATGGAGTACAGGCATCCCCCACGGGCAGCCACGATTGGGCAGAAGGTCCACGGGCAATCAGAGGCTGATGCGGGGTAAGCGGTCCGGCCCTTCTCGCTGAACACATCTGTGAAGTCCTCAGTTCAGGAGGTAGGGAGACGACCGGGTGGAGACGCCTGGCCGGCACAGGCGCTGGCATGTGGTCGATGCACTGCAGACTTGGGAAAGACACGGTGTTCTGCCACCATGCCACCTGAGGATCGTGGAGTCCGGCCAGGCCATACCCAGGACCAATGGGAAATGAAGGTCCGCTGTGACATAGAAGCGATTGCTTCCTCATGTGCCCCAATGGTTAGCGCAAAGGCTGGGTGGCGAACTTAATGGCCCCGCGCATCAGTTCACCATCAATTGTCTCCACCTCAGTGAGGGTCCACCGGATCCAAAGGCACCTTAAAACGCCACAAAGGCCTGGTCCATGAAGTTCGCCATGGCCCCTGAGTCCACCAGCGATGCCTGGATCCCCTTCACTGGTTGGGCAAGAAGAGCCTGGTGGCTCAGGCTGTTAAATGCCTGCTCTAAGATCCAGCTCCCACAATTACTGTAGGCTCGAATCCCACCAGGCTCAAGGTTGACTCAGCCTTCCATCCTCTGGGGTAGGTAAATTGAGACCCAAGATTGTTGGGGCAATTAGCTGACTTTGAAAAATGCCGCTTAGTAATAAGCAGGCATATACAATGGAATGAAGGCTATTGCTGAGCGATTGGGTTGTGCTCAAAATTGTAAGTCCTCTGAGTTCGGAGAAGGGCAGGCATATAAATGTGGATTAAAAAAAAGAACACCTGAGAGTCCAATATCAGATGCCAAGGGGGCCCAGAGTCCACAGCTGCGCAGTCAGGCCGAGGTGTAGTACTTGCCCAGCCTAGGGTTTCAGGTTGGGCCCACCCCGCTTCCCGGCTTGGTCATGCCGATCTGCAGGCACGGGCTTGAGCGACCCACGTTGCTTTTGGGGACAGGAAGCAGTGAAATGTCCAGGCTCCCCACAATACAAAACACACCCCCTGACAAGTCATGCCGTCCTGCAGGCGCCTCCTGTTGACAGCAAGTTCCAGCCGCTCCCAGCTCCATGGGCTCCGCAGCCATTGTCATCACGGAACTCGGGTGACCCGGCACTGCCGGCGCAGGGCGTGGAGGTACAGACGCGGAGGGCACTCCTGGACGGGCGACGGGTCTGTCGCTGGAGACGGCGTCGAGCACGCGCAGACATTGCACCACCAGGGCACGAGAGTCGAGGGGCCTCCACCAACCAGTTCATCCTGCAGTTCCTCCGACAGGCCATCCTGGAAGGCGCCCAGCAGCCACATCATTCCAGGTGGAGTCCATGCAGAGCAGATGAAATTCAGCAATATAGTCCTGCAGGGGCGCTTCCCTTGGTGAAGGTCCCCACGCCTGGCTGCCGCCTGGGTGCGGATGCGGATGGGTCCTCATACATGAGGTGCATGTGTTGCCAAAAGCCCTGGCATCTGTTAATAGTGGGCTGTTTTGAACCAACAAGTGCCCACGGGCTGCAGAGCCAGAAAGGAGGCTTATCACAAACCCCACCCAAGTCCGGTCATCAGGAAAATCCTCCGGCCTCATAGCCATAAATAACTGGCACTGTCCCATGAAAGCCGGAAACATTTCTGGCTGCCCAGAAAAATCTGGCACAGCTACCAGGCATTTCCGATGGGGAGGGGGAGGAGGTGCTGCAGGAGCATTCAGCAAGGCAAGTTGAGCTGCTAATTGCAGCAACTGTTGTTGCAAGCCCTGATTCTCAGCTTGTAACTGGTGTAACTGCGCTGCTGCTGCTGCTGCTGCTGGTGGCCATCTTGGTTTAAAGATGGTTAGAGTCTTTTCGGTATGTGACACAAAATGTTCTGTCTCCCTTCCCTTTCCCAGAAGGTAAGGAACGTAACACAGAGAGTCACGCTGGCCTGTCTCCAAAATCCAAGTTATCTCTCCCGATAAGAGTGTTGGCAGTCACCCAGGCTCTCACTGCCAAATCAAAGCTAACAGGAAGGAAGTACTCACAGAAGATTGATTTATTTTCAAAGTCCAAAACTAAATCAAGCACACGACGGAATCCTCGGCTCATTTACACTTTGTCACATACAGAGTTGTAACGTAGCACACCCACTTTTATACCTGGTGGGGTGTGGTCCAGCTCAATCTCTGGCCCTCCCACGCCCCTACGTTGCTGCTGACATTTCTCCCCCGAGTTGCCTGGGATCAAGCCAGGAACCCTCCTCTCTCTCTCTCTTTCGCTGTGGCCATGCGATACAGTCTCTCAGGCTGTTCCTCTTGGCTTTCTGAGGAAACCTGAGGCATTGCCAGGAGGAAGGTCCTGGGAGAGGAGGCCTTCCAGGGAAGGAAGATAGGGGGAGAAGGCCCGGGAGGAAGGCATTGCCCGTTCCTCCTCTTCTTCATCATCCAGGCCTCTTCCTCTGTCAG
>SOZL01000286.1:0-64396 GCA_009733165.1 Naja naja | reverse complement strand
AAATGGTATTATCTGAACTCCAAAGGAAGGTGCAAATGATAAGTGAAGAAGAAGAACAACTGGAGCAGTAGGATGGTCTACCTAGAGAACAAAAAAGAAGTTAGAACGACTCAGAGCAAAACAACCTATATATAAGACCTAAAATGGAAGGGAAAAAAATTGATCTCAATGAATATAAATGGACTCAATTCAATTGCTAAAAGAAGGAAAATATTTCATAAATTAGAGAAATTAAAATTTGATATAATTTGTCTGCAAGAGTTCCATATTAAAAAGCAAAATGAATATGTATTACAAAGAAAGTTAGAAAGCTATTTATCACTGGCTTAATGTAAAAAAAAAGAGGAGTGGCTTTATATATTAAAGATACAATTACTGCAGAATTGATTTATACAGATGAAGATGGGAGGATTTTAATGGTGGAGATAATAGACAACAACACTAAAATGCTCTGATAGCAATATATGCACCAGTGAGAATCAAGAAGAATTCTATAAGAAATTATACCAAAAGTGATTGAATTAGACTATGCAAATATTTTTCTGATGGAGATTTTAATGGGATAATTAATGACCAGCTTGATTACAAATCTGAAAGAACCAAAAGAAAATTAGAAAAAAGCTACCCAAGTCCTTCTTTCAAATGATAGAAGAAATGAATATTAAAGACATATGGAGAGAGAGAAATATTGGAAATAAAGAATTTACTTTTTATTCAAATAGACATGAATCATGGTCAAGAATAGATATGGTATGGGCATCTGCAGATATGCTCCTATATATACAGAAAATTCAAATTGAAAGTGGGACCTGGGATGATCACAATCCATTGACAGTTGCCTGGAAAGGACAGAGGAGAAGATCTAGATGGACATTAAATAATATGATTTTGAAAGAAGAAGAATTTAAAAAGAGAATTGAGACAGAACTTATCTTTTTTTTCAAGGAAAATAGAAAAGAAGATATCACTACAAACTCGCTGGGATGATGAAGGCTTATACAAGAGGTTTGATAATTGACTATATAAGGAAAAGAAATATTAAACGGAAGACACTCAAAATCTTGGAAGATGATTTCATGAAATTGGAAAAAGAATTACAACAATCACCGCTATTAAAAGGAAAATGGATGTGATTAAACATAAAATGGCTTTAATGGACAAGGAAGAAATCACAAAAGATTAAAGGCTTAAACAAAATTATTTGAAAATGTAATAAGCCAGGAAGGTGGTTAGTATATAAAAATTAGAAAGGAAAGAGAAACAAAGAAAATTAATAATTAATAGATGGAAAAGGGAATATAAAGTATGGGAACGATGAAAAGAAAAATTATTCAGAGACTATGAAGAAAACTGTACTCTCAAGAAGATATTCTATAGAGAAAAAATTGAACAGTATTTACAAAAGACAAGACTACCACAGATACCTGAAGATATTGGAGACAATGCTAGAAGGAACATAACCATGATGGAATTAACAGAAGCCTTGAAGAAACAAAATACAGGAAAAGCACCAGGCCCAGATGGTCTACCCATGAATTTACAGGACCTTCCAGGAAGTGTTAAGTCCCTTCTAGAAGTGATGAATGAAGTTCTACTAAAAAAGAGAATACCTGAGACATGGTTGGAAGCTTATATTACCCTAATACCCAAAGAAGAAATGGATTCACAACAAGTTAAAATTATAGACCTATCTCATTGTTGAATTCAGATTATAAAATTTGCTTCAATCTTGGCAGAAAGAATGAAAAGATACTTAAATGAATTTATCCACACGATCAAAATGGATTTTTGCCAAACGACAAATCAAGCAAAATGTGAGAATAATTTTAGATACTCTGGAGTATTATGAACACATCCTGAAAAACAGATGGCACTGATGTTTTTAGATGCTCAAAAAGCATTGACAATGTGAACTGGCGGTTTATGATATTGCAAATGATGCAAATGGGCTTTGGAAAAACTTTATACAAGCTATTGAGGCAATATATAATAATCAAACAGCAAAGATATTGGTAAATGGGAGAGCACAGAATCTATAGGGATAAGAAAAGGAACCAGACAAGGTTGTCTCTGTCAGCCTTACTGTTTGTTTTAACACTAGAAGTACTGAATAGAGCTATCAGAGAAGATGAAGAAATAAAAGGAATGAAAATTAAAAGAAGAATATAAACTACAGGCGTTTGCAGATGATTTGGTATTCATACTAGAGGATCCACTTAAATCAGCACCTAAGTTGATAGAACAAATAGAAGAATATGGAATGTGGCAGGTTTAAAATTAATAAAGACAAAACAAAGATCCTAACAAAGAATATGTTAGCAAAACGAAAAGAAAGATTTAGAAGATTTATTAGAGATTCAGATTGCAAATAAAGTTAAATATTTGGGAATATATATATAACACCAAGATGCAGTACATTGAAAGAAGATAATTATATAAAACTCAAACAGCAGATAGCGACAGATCTTGAAAGATGGGAAAATATGCAATTATCTCTTATTGGCAGAATATCGACAGTTAAGATGAATGTTTTACCCAGAATCTTATATTTATTTCAGACAATCCCAATTAGACTTGGGAAAGAATACTTTGAAGATTTAAATAAAATCACATCAAAATTATATGGCAGGGCAAAAAGCCAAGAATCAAATTTAAGCTATTACAAGATGCAAGGTCAAGGGGATTCACTACCAAACTGGGAATTGTATTATCAAGCTGCAAGTCTGATGTGGGTGAAAGAATGGATAACATTGAGAAACAATAGATTGTTAACTTTAGAGGGTCATGATCTATTACTAGGATGGCATGCTTTCTTATGGTATAAGGGAACTAAAAACAAGGATATTTTAGAAGACTATGTTCAGAAGCTTTGTTTTAAATTGGGAAAAACTAGAAAACAACATTATATACAAATTCCATTATGGGTATCTACTATTGAAGCTTTTCATATTCAATAATATACAAGAAGGAACAAACAGTTAGATATGGAGAGATTTTAAATGAAAAGGGTGAACTCAAATCGATGCAAACACTACAAGAACAAGGTATAAAATGAATTGGTTTTCATATTTGCAAGTACAATCTAGATATGATGAGGATGTTAAGACTGAAGGATTTATGCGAACTGAATTAGATGAAATCTTGATGGGCATGAACGAAAAAATGATTAGAAAACTTTATGGTTATCTATTAGAAGTTAGAATGGAAGAGGAGCAGGTTAAGGAAACAATGATTGCTTGGGGGAAAATTTTGGTTATGGGATAGATCTAGAGAGATGGCAAACACTGTGGGATCAGAATTATAAAATGACAATTTCAACTGCATATAAAGAAAATTTGTATAAGATGTTTTACAGGTGGCACCTATCCCCAAGAAGGATTGCAAGAATGTTCAAGGATAAATCGGATAAGTGTTGGAAATGCCATCAGATACCTGGCTCCTACTACCACATGTGGTGGACTTATGCTGATGCTAAAGATACTGGACTAAAATCCACATGTGGTTGGAAAAATGACACAACAACATATAGACTTGAAACCTGAGATATTCCTGTTGGGAATTGTACCAGAGACATTTAACAAAGAACTGAAATATTTGATTGTTAATGTACTGACAGCCGCTAGAATTGTATTTGCTAAAAACTGGAGAAATGACAAGGCAGGAGGAAGTGATTAAGAAGATTTTGGATTGTGCCGAAATGAGTAGATTAACATTTGAAATTAGGGATCAAGAAGAATATTGAGTATGAATAATGAGGGGTAGGCACTGTGATTTTTGACCGACCGACATACTTGAAATTGATATGGATCTATGTGTTGTATGTTTGTTTGTTATGTTTGTGTTGTTGGAAAAATAAAACTTCTTATAAAAAAAAAAAAGAAATGGTATTAGTCTCTTAAAACCAGTAAATTTTCTCCCTGCAAAATATCTTTTAACAGTTTCTCCAGTTTCTAACTGCTCACATAACACTGGTAACAAATATCAGCATGAAAATTTCTTGAGAGAGGTTGACTTAAAAAGGTCTTTTTCCCATTCTCTATTTTTACTTAATACGATTAAACTTTATTTTTAATTTTTAACACCACGTATATGGGTTTCCACTCCTGGTCCCAGCTCCGGGTTTTACTTCTACATTGGATTTGGACTTGCCACCTCTTTTCAGCTCCTTCCACTTGAATTTGGAACCTATGGGGGCAAATCTCATCAGTTATTAAACTTGTTTAGTTTATTGTTTCTGCAAGGTTAACTTCAGTGGGTTCCCATATGGAATACTGGTCCAGGTTGTCAGTGAAGACACAGGGCCTTTTATGTGGGTGTAAAGCATCCAACCCTGCTCAGCCATCTGGTTTGCAGTTTCAGAGATGAGTAGTACTTGGAATGGTCCTTCCCACTTCGGGGTCAACTTCTCCTCCTCCCAGCTCCGGATCAGCACCTAATCACCGTGGTGGAATTTCTGGACTGGAAACTCCAAAGGTGGTGTTTGAGCCAAAAGTCCTTGTTTCCTGAGGAAATCAAACTATCTGGACAGTTTATGTACATATTGCTTCCAATGTCTTTTCTAGGTTGGGTCCGTATTCTCAACAGGGCTAAAGGAAGACATTTAGTCCATGGCATATGTGTTTCCAATATTAATTTAATCTAACAATACTCTTGACCCTACTGTTGTTGTAGTATTACTGCAGGGAAAAGCTTCCACCCACCCTGTGAGGTGACCAATAAATATTTTACTCCCCCCCCCCTTTTGGAAATTCTGTAAAATCCACTTGAATACACTGAAAGGGTCTTAGCGCTGGTGGCCTTCCACCTATCTGTTGCTTTCTGACAGCTTATCTGTTTACCTTTTTACAAATTAAACATTTATCTATAATTGATTTTGCTATAGGATATATTCCAATACAACCATGACATTTCAAAAATTTATCTACAATGGCTTGAATTCCCCAATGACTTCTTTCATATAGTTTTTCCAGCAATTCTCGTGCAATTGGTTTGCTTATTATTTGTTTTCCATCTGGGAGAATCCACTTTCCCTTCTTCCCCTACTGTCCTCCTATTTGTTGTAACTCCCTCTGTTCTTTCTCAGTGAACACGGGAATTTCTTCTACTGATTCTACAACAGGAATTAATACCTCCATTCTCTCCACTCTTACAGTCAATTTTACCTCATTCCACCCATATGTTGCCAAAGGTATGCACTATCCCAAACGCATATTTGGAATCTGTGTATATTGTCCCCATTTTTCCTTCCAAAATGCATAGCTTGATTTAGTGCATACAATCCACAAGTCTGAGAAGACTAGCTTCGAGGCAGACCCCCTGCTTCCAGGATCTCTTTAGTATGTCCATTTATAATAGCATACCCATTTTTCCGTGCTCCCCCCAGAAGACCCATCTATAAAAATTGTTTCTCCTTTCTCAAGGGGGTGTTGCTCCACATCAGGTCTTATTTTAGTTTGTAAGTCTATTACTTCAGAACAATAATGTTCTAATCCATATTGATCCACTGATCTAGCGTTGGCTAAGAACTGTGCTGGATTCAAATTGTAAAACCAAATCTGTCAGCTGAATCAAAATCGCAGCAGCAATCACTTGAATTCATACTGGCCATCCCCTCATAACTGGATCCATTATTTTGGACAGGAATGCCACAGGCTTCCCTAGTCCTGCCCAGTCCTGAGCCAACACCCCTTGTGCAATGCCATTCTCTGTGTTTACAAAGAGATGGAATGGCTTTTCCAAATTTGGCAAACTTAACACAAGAGCCTTGGTTAAAGCTTGTTTCAGATTTTCAAAGCTCTCGCTTTCATTTCCCTCCCATTTCAAATTCCAACGTTCAGATTCAATTAGCTTTGCATACAGAGGTTTGCTAAGATCAGCATACCCATCAATCCAGAGCCTGCAGTATCCCACCAAGCCTAAGAATTTCCTTAGTTCTTGCTTGTTTTTGGATAAGGGTTGGGATGCCACCCCTTCTATTTTTCTATAGAAATTGAGTACTGTTTTTGCCTAACCACTTCGTTTGGATTCTTGAGTGTTATTTTAAGTGGGGATCAAAACCCTCATAGGAATTGTCTCTACTGGATCAAATTCAAATTTCAATTGAAGATCTGCCAGGGAATGCCTTCCCAGCAGATTAACACCTGCTTCTGGTATATATAACATTTCTACTTTTATGTTTTTATTTTGTCCTTTTACTCCCAATTGGAGGGGCATTAATTACTTCAAATCCTTCCTTTTTACTCCAGATACTCTAATACTTTGTCCACTTAATTTCATTTCTGCAGTTAATACTGATATTGAAGTACTTGCTGCCCCGGTGTCAATTAAAAACACCACTTCCTCTTCCTTAGTTCCCACTACTAAATTTATCAAGGGCTCTCTGTGAGACTCAAAAAGGAATTGCCCCTGACACCTTTTTACAAATTAAACACTTGTCTATAATTGATTGCGCCAACCATAACATTTCAAAAGTTCATCTACAACGGCTTGAATTCCCCAGTGACTCCCTTCATGTAATCTTACTTATTTTGATCTCTTCAGTTCATACTGATATTAAAGTTCTCACTGCCCCAGCATCAATTAAAAACACAACTTCCTCTTCCTTAGGTCCCACTTAATTTCATCTTCTGCCATCATATTATACACTTGCACCTCCCTTCTTTGGATCAGGCAGTCTTTCCTGAAATGTCCAGGCTGGCCACACCCAAAACATCTCCTCAATCTGTCCTCCCTGCCCATACCACCACGTCCTCTTCCCCTTATCACTTGGTTCCACCCTCTCATTCCCTCATTTCTATTGCCTCCACTTTCTCTAACTCCTTCTTTTATCCTTGACAGATAGGCTCTAGCATTTTGGGACAAAAATGCCACTGTGTCAGGGCTCCGGCAGTTACCCCCATTTAAATCATGAGTCTCTAGCCGAACTTCCAAAACTTAAAGAAGATTTATTAGGAGTAAACATGCCGGCACTGCCTGGGTGTAGCCAACTCTGAGACACATCATTCATTGTCACCCTTGACCCTGGTTTTCCCCCACCCCCTGGGTGTATCATAATTCTTATTTGGTTTTTGTCTGCCTGTCTCTTATAGGTCTGTGCCACTTTTGCCAGTGCTTTTTTGACATTCTCCCAAGTTGCTTTCAGTGTTGACTTCCAATTGGTCAGGCTGACTGAGGAGGGGGGGTGTCCCTTGGATACTCAGGCATTGGGACGAAGTCCATACTGCTCACTACTTTGAAGGGGGTTAGTCCCGTGCTACTGTGAAAAGCATTATTGTACATGACCTCCGCGAAAGGCAGGAGGTCCACCCAATTGGACTGCTGATAATTCACGTAGCACCTCAGATACTGCTCTACCATGGCGTTCAATCTCTCTGCCACCCCGCCCCCCACAATTGGTACTTGGATGAAAAACCGAGCTAAGGCCCTGGGATGACCCAATAGTCCGCAGGAACTCCCTCCAAAATTTGGCTGTGAACTGGACTCCTCTGTCTGCAATAATTTTCCATGGTACTCCATGCAGGTGGTAGATGTGTTTCAAAAACAGCTTGGCTAACTGGTGGACTAAGGGTAGCCCGCTGCATGGTATGAAATGTACCTGTTTGGAAAATAAGTCTATTACAGTCCAGATCACCATGTTTCCTCCACTTTTCAGCAACTCTACTATGAAATCCATTGTGATCTCCTCCCATGGCCTCGTTGGTTCTGCTACCGTCTGTAGCAATCTGGGGGGGCGGTTCTGGTCATTTTTGCATCACGGTGCAGATGGTGCAACTCTTCACTTAACTGTCTACGTCTTTCTTTATGCCAGGCCACCAGAATTGCCTCTGAGCTAAATGTAAAGTCTTTAAGAACCCAAAGTGGCTGGTTTGGCATCGTGGCTCCTCTGAAGGACTAGAGTACGTAGGGATTCTGGGATGTAGAGTTTTGTCCCTTTCCACGCTAGGTCATCTCTTTTCGTTAAGATGTGTTGATTGTCCTGGAACCAACGGCCTGCTAGCAGTTCGGTTTTTAATTTTGTGGTTAAGTCATCTGATGGTTGGTCTTGTCGGTCGTGGTATTGTCATCTGGTGGTTACTTGGGCAGCTATTTGGGTAGGGGGGATGATGGCATTTACAACCTCCTCCCTTTTGCATTTATACTGGGGCATGCGAGAGAGGGCGTCAGCCAGAAAGTTCTTTCCCCCTGGGATGTGTTTTAGCATGAAGTCGAATCGGTTGAAGTATTGGGCCCAGTGGACTTGTTTGGGTGATAGTTTTCACGGGATCCTAAGGGCTTCCAGGTTTTTATGGTCAGTCCAAACTTTGAATGGTCTCTGGCCCCCTTCCAGCAGGTGACACCAGGTTTGCAGTGCCCACCTTATTGTGAAAGCCTCTTTTTCCCATGCAGCCCATCACCTCTCTGTGTCCTTGAGCTTGCGGGAGGTGTAGGCGCAGGGCTGTAGGTTCCCTTGGTCATTCCTTTGGAGTAACACGGCTCCCACTGCCACATCGCTGGCATCTGCTTGAATGACGAAGGGTTGTTCGGGGTCAGGGTGCTTCAGCACTGGTTCTTTTGCAAACAGTTCTATCAGGGTTTCAAATACTTTTTGGCAGGTTAGGTCCCACTGTAGAGGTTGTCCCAGGCGGGGTTTTGTTCTTGTACTCCCTGTCTTTAGGAGGTCCGTCATGGGTTTGGCAATCCTAGCGAAGGAGGGGATGAATTGTTGGTAGAAGTTCACAAACCCTTTGTAGCTGTCTGTGGATGTGAGGGGCTTGCCAACCGAGGATGGCTTGTACTTTGGCTGGGTCTATCTCTATGCCTTCCTTGGAGACTCGGTAGCCCAGGTAGTCCAACTGCATGTGGTAAAATTTGCATTTCAACAGTTTGATGTACAGGTTTGCTGCTAGAAGTTTTTCCTTTTTGGGGGGGACCTTTACTGAAAATTAACATATTAAAATACATACAAACATATCTATAAAAGAAAAGTATGTTTCACCATTCATTTCACCATCGTTTTCCTGACAGTACAAAATCTTGGCTGTATTTATACATTCCAAATGTCCATCCATTTCAACGGATTCTCACTGACCATACAATTATACAAAATATTTTTTCTCTTTTTAACCTATATCTCATATTTTGCTGTCTATCCATTGGTACCAATTATTCCAAATTGTATAGTATTCCGAGTCCTGTTATTTATTTCCATGGCGAGTCTATCCATTTCTGCACATTCAAAAAATTTACAAATTATTAACCCATCTGATGGTGTGATAGACATTTTCCAAGCTTGTGCTAGTGGAATTCTTGCTGCCTTAATAATATGTATCATCAAATATTTAATCTTTTTAGGGTATTTGCCCTTAACAATCCCCAGGAGAAAATTCAGGCTTCAACTCTAACCTACAGTGGGTAATTTCATCTAGTCATGTTTGTATTTTAATCCAATATTTTTTAATTTCCGGGCATAGCCACCAGACACAGAAGAAGGTACCTTGCAGTTGTTTACATTTCCAACAGTTCGAGTTCAGATTAGGATACATCTTTGCAAACCTAGATGGCTCTAAATGCCAACGATAAAACATTTTGTATACATTTTCTTTGTATGCAACAGACTTCATTAGAGAGAAATTCTTATTCCACACTTTTTCCCAATCTTCTAACTCAATATTATGTCCAAAATTTTTGGCCCTAGCTAACATTGGCCCTTTTACTATTTCCTCTTCTAAATCGAAGTTTAATATGTAGTTATATATTTTGGATATTTATTTCTCTTCTGTTCCTAGTAATAGTTTATCTAACTGGCTTGCTTTCATTTCAAATCCATATTCCTTTAAATCTGTTTTATATCTCGTTTGCAATTGAAGATATGGTCACCAATCTATAATTATTCCCTGAGTTTTTAATTCTTGGTTTGTTTTTAGTATTCCTTGATTGTCCAAAATTTGATCATATCTAACCATTTTACCAATGTCCAGTGTGTTGGGGTGGATCATTGCCTCCATAGTGGATAACCAGCCTGGGATTTTGGTATAATGTTTTTTCCTAATTTTCTCCCAGGTATTGGGCGGCCCTCCTGCCTTTCACAAAGGTCACGTACAATAATGCTGTTCACAGTAGCATGGGACTAAGCCCCTTGCCCCTTGTCCCAATGCCGAAGTATCCAAGGGACCCCCACTCCTCAGCCTGACCAATTGGATGTCAACACTGAAAGCAACTTGGGAGAATGTCAAAAAAGCACTGGCAAAAGTGGCACAGACCTATAAGAGACAGGCAGACAAATACCAAGCCCCACAAAGGCCATTTCAGTTGGGGGAGAAGGTCTATCTCTCCACCAAATATCTGAGGTTAAGACTCCCTAGCAAAAAATTGGGGCCAAAGTTCATGGGAGCATTCCCCATAGTAAAGATCATCAACCCAGCCACGATGCAAGTGAAGTTGCCCCGATTGTTAGGGAAAATACACCCGGTATTCCATAGTAGCCTATTAAAACCCGTGGTTGGATCAACACTGAGGCCCCTACCTTGTAAGCTCCCAGATCCCATGGTTATAGGAGGCCAAACCCATTATGAGGTGCAGCGAATCCTTGATTCGAGGTGGCACAGGAGTCAACTCCAATATTTAATCAAGTGGAAGGGCTACCCCTTATCAGAGGCATCATGAGTAAAGAGTAGGAACATCCAAGCCGATCGCCTTGTAGCAAGGTTCCATGCAGACAATCCAACCAAGCATGGGGAGGTTTCATGAGCATAAGCTTCCATATCTGCAATCAATTTGATTTTGTGTGTGTTGTACAGGTCACCTTCAAGAAGTGAGGGGAGCCAAATGTCAACTCATAAAACATTTTGTATACATGTTTTATAGTTGAGAACAGAAAGAAGGGGGGGAGTTTCAATGGGCAG
Source organism: Naja naja (assembly GCA_009733165.1). Classification (NCBI taxonomy): domain Eukaryota; kingdom Metazoa; phylum Chordata; class Lepidosauria; order Squamata; family Elapidae; genus Naja; species Naja naja. Next base: position 53,516 of record SOZL01000286.1, on the reverse strand, counting down.
GCAGCAGTGTGGAATCGAAAGTACATTCCATTCATATTTTCTTCAAAGACTGATTAGATGACTGAAGCTTCTGCCGCGCAAAAATCTAATTGGAGAGCATGATTGATGACTCTTGGCTATGGATGTTTTTTGTTGGATGATACACCCAGAGGGGTGGGGGGAAAAACAGGATCAAGGGTGACAGTGAATTATGTATCTCAGAGTTGGCTACGCCCAGGCTAATGCCGGATGTAGAATGTTAACTTCAAATAAATCTTTTTTAGTTTTGGGAGTATGGCTTGAGGCTCATGATTTAATTGGAGTAACTGCTGGAATCCTGACATAGCTCCAATTATTTTGAAATTTTTTGAATGTATTCTTTTTCTTTTAAAATTTGTGGATTTAATGTCCATCTACCCCTCTTTCTCGTCTGTCCTTTCCATAATATTTTAAGGGGATTGTGGTTGGCCCAAGTATTTGGCATAATCTCTATCATTTCAATATTGTTAATTAGGTCTCCATTTACCCAGACCATTATCTATTCTTGACCAGGATTTATGAGGGTTAGAGTAGAAGGTGAATTTAGTTTCTCCTGGGTTTAAAGTTCTCCATAGATCTAGTAGATTTAGTTCATCTGACATTTTAAAAAAAGTTTTAGGTAATATATTTCTTTTATATTTGCTTTTTTTATCACTAGCATAATCTTTTCTAATATCTACAATTGCATTGTAGTCACCAATTAAACATACATTCTCATTTCCTATTTCAATAATTTTATCATGCACATGTTTATAGAACTCACTTTGATTTTTCTTGGGCGCATATATCACAACCAATAATATATATTTTTCCCCATTGTTAATTCCACTATCAATATTCTTCCTTTTGTATCTGTGTATACTAATTTAGATATTATCCCTTCTTTCATGTATACTGCCACCCCTCTTTTCTCTCTTCTGCTAACGTTGAATATAATTTCCCTAATTTTTTACACTGGAAATATCTTTCCTCTTGTTTTTTAATGTGCACCTCTTGGAGGCACACAATATCCATTTTTTGTTTCTCTAATTTGGAAAATACTCTTCTTCTTTTCGATGGTACATTAAGGCCATTCACATTAATCGATATAAGTTTCAGTTCTTCTTCCATTTTTATTTCTGTTCCAGTCTCTGCCTTCTATTCATCCTGGTCTCTCTTTGGGTCTTAGTTCTTACTCCTTCTTCTTCCTGATGATCTTTCTCCTAGTTGTTTTTCTTTTCTTGTTCGTTCTCTCTGGTCTCCTGCTGCTGTTCCTCTTGGCTTCACGATTCTAACTCCTCTCTACTGCTGCATTCATCCTCTGATCCAACTAACTGGTTGTGAAGATCATGGGCCTTTTCCAAACTATCAATTTTTATCTTTTTGTCATTCCAGAAGACCAGCATTCCCTCCGGCGTGATCCATTGGATCAGAATATTCCTCTTATTTAATTGAGTCGCTAGAAACTGATAGTCCTTCCACTGCATGTGGACTCTTCTAGGGATTTGCTTCAATACAATTATTTCTTTCCCTTTGTATGTCATTGGTTCTTCTCTTGTGATTTTATATATAATATCCCTGACTTTTCTGCATGCAAATCTTATGTGCACTTCTCTGGGAAGTCTGTGGCGTCTAGCATAGCTTGTGTATACTCTATAAACATCATCTATTGCATTTATAATTTCTTGCCTGTCCCTCTGGAGGGTCTCTGCTATTAGTTCTGCCATCAGTATCCCCAGGTCTGCCTCCTTCGTCTCCGTTATATTCTGGAACCTTAGAAAGAATGAGGCCCAGTCCATTTCAAGGTGAATGAGGGACTCTCCAATATCTTTGTTTAGTCCTGTCATCTTCTGATCCACCATTTATAGTTTTTTCTCAGTTTGTTCCATTCTACTTTCAATTGTTTTTATTCTTTCCTCATTTTTCTGGATTGCTTCTTGAATTGACCCCATCCTGTCATACAATTTATGTATTTCTGATTTCATCTCTCCCATTTCCAATTTTATTTCGCCATGGTTTTTTGACATGTTTTCTTGCAATTTAATCATTGTTTCCGGTATTGTCAATAATGTAGATTGCATCGTCTGCATATTGGGAGTAGTATTCGTTTTTTCAGTGGAAAGCATTCCTTCAATTGATCGTTGACTCGATGTGGCCAGGCTAGATATTGACACTGATGGCATGGTTTTCTTCCCTGTCTTCAAGGTTGTAATATTCATCATCTCTTTAATGATTTTATGTTGTTCCCCTAGGATCTTATAAATATTTTCCCAAATTACCATCCAATTTCATTAATATACCTTATAATTATCTCTCAGGTTAATAATAGGGTGAATATTAATAAATATAATTAATATCAATTAGTAGCTAATAATTAATAAGTATGTTAATATTAGTAGATATAATAAATACAGTAAATATTATAAATATAGCTAATAACAATATTATTAATAATGGTTCATAAATGTTTAATAATAATAATAAGGTAAGTAGTTCAAGTATATACATCAATAAGTCAAAGGATATAAATTAGCACTAGATATTGCTATATCATAAATGAAAATATATCTATTCTAATTCTAATTTCGTATATAAGGTCTTAAATATGTATATCTAAAGAAAATCAGGTATAAATCTATATAAATATAATTTGTGGAATTAACACTAAAAAAAATATAAGATCTACTTACAAAATTCCTGTACTAAGTATCTCCTATTTTTATTACTATTTTTCTATAATTGGTCTTTATCTAAATATTCCTTTATCTCTTCTAAATATATTAATTTTGATAGTTATACTAACTATAAATGAGTATTTAAAATGTAAATATAGATATTATATAAGTCTCTACTTTCCTAACGATACTGGAACATATAGGAGATTTAGTAGTTAAATATCACTTCCTCAGTTGATTTCACTATTGTGTCATTTCTCAGTTGTTGTCCCTTCTCACAATGACGGTCTCACACAGTCTGCATTGTCATTCTCCCAGACTTTCTGCTTACAGCCGTCAAACCCGTCTCTTTTTCATTGGAGTTTCAAATTACAAATCTTCGAAAAGCAATCTTGTAGTTGTTCTCCCAGAAAGCAAAACAGAACAATACTCCTGTCTCTTTTCTTTTCTCTCCTCTTTTACTGTCTTGCTATCTGATCTTTTCTTCTAAGTGCTGATCTGCTCCTGAAACCAGCTGCCGCTTGTCTTCCTGGATAAACCCTTTCTAATTGGAGACTCACTTCAGTTTTTGGCTGCTCCTCTGGTTAATTCTTCACCGATCTTTTAGACTCGGCTACATCCACTGCTCGCCTGCTACTGCCGTACTCTTTTATCTTTGCTTCCTTCTTCAAATTGGCACGTCACGCCTCTGGGTCTGCCATAAGACTGGCTTCTTCCATGTCAGGCTGAAGGCTCCCTTCTTCAAACAGCTAGGAGCTGCAACTCTCCTTGCCATCTCTGAGTGTTCCCCTTTTCTCTGCTAGTCCCTCCAGGACCAAGCGTTGGCTTGAACGGCCACCAAACGCGAAAACTCTGGCACAGGGAATGGAGCTCTGTTCCTCTGCACTGCCATGACACGACATCATCCTCTGCTTGAAGCTTTTCCAGTACTTGGAGCACTAGGGGTACATGGTTGTCCATCATCTCAGTGTAGATGAGAATGTTGTTCAAGTAGACAAGGACCCCCTTATAAAGATGTTCATGTAGCACCTTGTTTATTAATTGCATAAACACCGCTGAGGCTCCCTGTAGTCCAAAAGGCATGACTTTGAATTGGAAGCTCCCTAGGGGGCAGTTGAACTCCGTTTTCCATTCATCCCCCTCCTTGATGCGGATTCAGTAGTATGCCTCTCTGTGGTTTAATTTGGTAAATACCTTTCCCTTGGCCAGGTGAGATAGCATGTCCTTCATGAGCAGGAGGGTATAGGTTGTGTACACACAGGCCATTGATGCTTCTAAAATCAACACATAATCTCATAGTCCCATTTTTTTCTCTTTGAACAGGACTGGGGCTGCAACCCATGGCTTGGCTGGCTCGATGAACCCCCTTGCTAGGTTTTTGTCTATATATTTGTGCATTTCTTCCATTTCTCGGGGTGTCATGGTGTACATTTTGGGCTTTGGTAGTTTTGCCCCGGGGATGATTTCTATGGTGCAGTCTGTCTCATGGTGGGGAGGTAGGACATTGCACTCAGTCTTGCTGAATACCTCCGAGAGGTCCTGATATTCTCTCAGTATCTGTCCGGCCCCTGGGGTTTTGTCGGAGGTGACTGCCACTTGTTCTGGTGAACTCTCTGAGATGGTTCCCTGCATGGGTGCTGCTTCTATTCAATGGTGAGGAAGGGGTTGAGGTCCCTTTGCTATCCTCCATCTGTGGCTGCCCCCCTGCCACCAGATGGTCGGGCCCCACTTATCTTGCCAGGAAACTCCCAGTATGACTGCATCTGTCATTTTGGGAACCACTACAAATCAAATTGTTTCCCAGTGTTCCACTAGCTCTAGTCTCACTGGTTCGGTTGAGTGGCATAGGCTCCTCCCAGCAGGGAGCCATCTACTTGTTTGAAACGGATCAGGTGGGCTAGCTTTTTCACTCTGATCCCCAGTTTTAGGACCATGGTTAGGTTGATCAGGCACCTAATGCAGCCTGAATTTATTAGGTCTTGGAAAGTCCCCTGAATCCCTGTTTTTGGAGCTGTGAGCCGTATTGGGAAGACAAAAGGGGCGACCAGTCCATTCACCATTGGGTCATTTTCACCCTCGTCCTTACTGTCATAGGAGTCAGGCAATTGGTCATCATTGTCTGGGGTCCCCCCCATGGGTAGGAAGGGAGGGACCTCTGCAGCCTGAAGGGTTTTTTGGGACATGTTGGTGGCTCGCCTGGGGCCTCGTTCCAGTCATGCTCTGGGTGGTGTTTCTGGCCTTGGTTTCTGGCCTGGGGTTGTGCACGCCACTGCCATGTGACCCATCCCCCCACATTGGTAGCATTTAATTGGGCATCATAGGAGAGCTGGTTTTGGGACCGGTTGTGGTGCTGTAGTTCCTCGTCGGCTGGGTGGTCTCTGGACTGGCTGATCTTTCTCTTTGGTTTCCAGCAGCTTTCTCATGTCGCTAGCGTGTAATGCCCCATTGACTTTTATGGCCACTTGGAACCACTTAGAGAGTTGGTTTGGTATGTCCCGATAGGTGGCTACTTGGCTAATTTGCTTATGTAGGCTTGTTCTGAAAAAATGAACCAGCATCCATTCAGGCAAAAGGGGTAGCTTTCCACTGATCCTCCTGAATTTACGGATGTGTTCCTTGATGGGTTGCCCTCCCTGCTTTAGGTTGCTGAGCTCATCTTCCACGTACAGGTCCTTCTCTGCCTCCTCAAATCTGGCCTCTAGCAGTTGTAGGAAGTCATCTACGTCCTGAAGTTGGGGGGGACTTCTCTTGTGGAGGGTTTCTAGCCATCCTCTTGCTTCTCCCTCCAACCCCTCAGAAATGGTGTTCACCATGGCTCTAGGGGAGGGGTAGAGGTGTCCATAGGGTTCTAGGTGGATCTCAGCTGAGTCAAGGAATAGAGCTAGCTAGTCTGGGTCCCCATCAAATTTCTCCTTGAACCAGGGTGGTTCGTTGAGCACTGCTCCTCCCTCCTCCCCTGGCCTTCCCTGGCCTTCTTCCCTGGCTCTAGTTCACACAGGGGGAGGGGGCTGCCTGCTGCATGGAGCAGGCACTGGCTGCAGCTTCAGACTCCTTTTCCTTCTGGTGGGTGAAGAAGGAGGGCTGTGGCCTCGCCTGCTTCTCACTTAAAAGGGCTCTGTAAAAACTCCACTCTGTTTTGGGCAGCATGATGGGCTGTCATCCCGGTCAAATTCCTCCCCCAGTTGCTCCATGGATCTCCCCAGGGATTCCATCAGGGACTTTGGGGCCCTGGCCTGTGCCCAGTCCCACATCCAATCCACTCTTCCCAGTTCACTCAAGGGCCTTTTGGGCCTGCGGATGGGGAAACTCAGCTTCAGAGGCTTTAGGAATTTTCTTTTCCCACCAGTACTTTCCTCCACTGGAACAGGTTTCTCCACTTCAGAATTAATGGGGGGCTGACCCCCAGCTTTAATTATGGTATCAGCTTCTGTTTGCTTCTGGCTGGAGGCCAAGTCTGTTTCTTCTGCCATGGCTGCCTGAGTTTCTCTCCACGCACCCCAGATGTCAGGGAGCGATTGGAGAGACACAGGACCCTGGTAATTGATTTATTATGAGAGTCGGCTAGCTGTCAGGGCTCTGGCAGTTACCCCCATTTAAATCATGAGTCTCTAGCTGAACTTCCAAAACTTAAGATGATTTATTAGGAGTAAACATGCCGGCGCTGCCTGGGTGTAGCCGACTCTGAGACACATCATTCATTGTCACCCTTGACCCTGGTTTTCCCCCACCCCCTGGGTGTATCATAATTCATATTCTCCAATGGGACACATCCATAGCCAAGAGTCATCAATCATACTCTCCAATTAGAATTTTGCACAGCAGAAACTTCGGTCATCTAGAAACTATCTTTAAAAACATTTATGGAATGCAAGCTGCCCACTGCTCCCCCCTCCCTTTCTGTTGGCAACTCTAAAAAGACTGTAGAAATATTTAATGAGTTGACACCCAGGCTCCGATGGGGCCATGACACTTGCCTTGCTTTTTGTCTGAATAACAAGAATAAAAGAACTATTGGAAAACTTCACTTTGAGTGGCTAGAATCAATTTTATGACAGTTATTAAATTAGATTAATCATGTGCCTTTCTGTATTCAAACTGTCCCTATTTGGTTTCCTGGGTGGTGGTCGGAGTCAAGACTAGCCTTGGGGAGAGGTGTGGAATGTAAATTCTGTGTGACTTTGTGTTTTCTGACTTAATCCTGTCAATTCAGCCTGTCTCGGTCTAAAATGTGGAAGCTGCTTTTTGCTACTTTCCTAGCAGCTTTGTTTCTTGTTAATGGATACAATGTATCCATTGATGGAGTTTTTTTCTAACTGGGGTTACTTGAGACCATTCCATCTGGCTGGGAGGCAGGGATCGCTTGAGCTTCTATGAGTGGTTTTCTCTTTGCCTTCTCTGGAGGCATGGAAATAAAGGGAGGGGGTGTCTTATGATTCTTCCTACAAGTTTCCCATTTTGTGCTAATACAGATATTTCCTGAAATATATGTATTTTGCACAATTTAGGTCCTGTCTCAGTAGACTTGGTATTTGCTGTCTATTTGGCTCATCATTAAAGAGACTTGATTTGCCTTATTGCTAGGTTTTGGAATGGTTGAGAGGCAGGTTCTTTGGCAGTTGAGGTATGGGGTAATGCACTGACAGAGGCAGTACAGGAGGAGTGCTATAGTGACCACTGTGACTGTCCCTAAGATGATCATTTTTAGCCAATGGATGTCTGGTGGCCATGAGAAGAGTCTGGATAAATCAAAGGGAAATTTATTGTATCCAATGTCTTATGCTAATTCTTTTTTTTAATTTTTTTAATTTTTAACAACAAACATTGACAAACACAAACATAAAACATCAAATAAAACCATCTTTCCATTGTACAGTGTGTTGGTTGGTACATACCTTTTGTGCACAATATCAACAGTCTTTCCCTCCTAAATTTAAATTAAAATTCATATTGTGTAAATCAACTATCCATATCATATATTATTGTCAAAACATTATTAGATTTTAATTACAGATTCCCATCATCCTTTTTGAGCAAATCTCAACTTTTACAAGACCTAGTTCATAATATCATTCATTTCACTGTAATGAATTGTAACATATCCTTACGTTGTATTATCTTTACTATTATGTTATGTTTATATTGTAATGTATTTTACTTCTCTATTTTCTTATCTAGCCATTGGTAAAATAAATCCCATATTTTATAATATTCTTTATCTTCTTGCTCTCTAATTGCCATTGTCAATTTACTCATTTCTGCACATTCCATTATTTTCTTAATCACCTCCTCTTCTATTGGAATTTTTTCATTTTTCCAATTTTGAGCAAATACAATTCTAGCTGCTATTAAAACATTAATAATCAAAGATATCAATTCTCTACTGTATCCTTCAGGTAAGATACCCAATAAAATATATATCTGGTTTCAAGTCTATATGCTGTTTTGTCATTTTTTCCAGTCATGTATGAATTTTAGTCCAGTATTTTTTGGCTTCCACACATGTCCACCACATATGATAATACGATCCAGGTATCTGATGGCATTTCCAACATTTTGCCCTTTTGTCCTTGAACATTCTTGCTATTCTTGCTGGGGGTAAATGCCACCTGTAAAACATCTTATGCAAATTCTCTTTATATGCTGTTGACATTGTTAATTTATAGTTTCAAGTCCATAATTTCTGCCATTTTTCTAAATCTATCCCATATCCAAAATTTCCCCCCAAGCAGGGGTGGGATTCAGGTTTTTTAACAACCAGTTCTGTGGGCATGGCTTAGTTGATGAGTGTGGCTTGGTGGTCATGTGACTAGGTGGGCGTGGCCAACTCGACATCACTCATGTCAAGGGGCGCTTCTCCTCACCTGACCTCTCATGACAGTGGGGATGCTGCAATGGTCATAAGTGTGAAAAATGGTCATAAGTCACTTTTTTCAGTGCCATTGTAACTTTGAATGGTCACTAAATGAACTGTTGTAAGTCAAGGATTACCTGTACAAAAATACAAAAAGCTTCTTTGCTTGCAAAAAGCTACCTTAAATACCAATCATTAGATTAAAAATACCTGCAAGCAAGTTACAAATCAGGCAGGGTGCCAGAGCACCTTGAGGAATGAAAATAGTTGAAATGCAATGATAACTATCAAGCAGCCAACTCTTGCTCACAAAGTGAAACCGTTTAGCAGAGAGGTCATTTAAGCTCTCCAGAAAAAGCACACCCAGGAAAAGCAATCCTTAGAACCATTTGCACCACTTAAAGCTGGTCTCACGCACCTCACAAGATATCCTAAGGAAATCACCCAGATTTAAGGAAAGGTCACATGCCCCCCAGAAAGGCAGTAAAAAATCAGTGCCAAGCTTGCATCCTGCCTCTTGGAAGTATACCCCAAAAGGACAGTGCCAGATAGTATTAAAGCAGTGAAGGAAGACCCCCACTCCCCAAATAGAAAAAGAAACCATGAGGCAAGAAAAAATTCAAACACAATACAAATAATTAAATCACAACAGTAGCTGTTGCTTGTTGAAGCTGAATAGGGAAAATTATCCCATCAATAAACACAGGATTAAACATCACCTAGCACAGAATTAACCTTAACCAAAAAGCAGTTTTAGACCAAAACTCAGAAAGTGTACGTAAACTCACATTTGAATGTCAATCTTTCTAGCTAGCCAAGAAGCCTTACTGAATGTCACTCATCTTGGTTCCCTGTCACGAAAAGTTTTGCTTCATTATTCAATTATTTCTTCAAAGTCCTGATTGTCCAGGGAAGTATTTCCTCCCAAGAGCAGCAGTCTAGGCATACTGCCAATAATATAATAAGGGTGAAAAAAAAACAAAAGGAGATTGCTTCTAACTACCGGTTCTCCGAACTACTTAGAAAGTTAACAAGGGGTTCTATAGAAGTGGACAGAACCGGTAGAATCCCACACCTGGTCTTGGCTATAAAGATGCCCACCTGTGCCTTTTCAGAACCTATGGTCTTGTTGCCATACCTTTTTCTTTCAATTCCTTATAGGTTTGTGAGGAGTGGAAAAGCTACCCACATTGCACAAACAAATGCAGAGGAATTTCCCTAGTAAGTAAGCAGAACCCCTGAAATAGAGCCACTGTAGCAAATTTTATTTTATTTAGAAAATTTATATTGCTGACTTCCGGTGAAGACATGGCCAGCAACTGACATGCCCAGAAATCTCCTCTCTCTGGACTGCCATTTTTCCAACTCAACAACAGAAGGAACAGGCTTTGCTACCTTTTGTTTATTTGACTCTCCGGGGTTAGGGAGAGTAATTCCTCGATCTTCTGAAGCCGTGCTTCAAAATAGCTGGTGAGCTGATGTTGGGGGAGGGGGGCGGGGCTGAAATCACATCGTTGTTGGATAAAGCAGCTGTTTTGGAATTTATTTTTCAAACAGACAAAAAACTGTACCCTTCATTTTTTAATCAGTTCATGAAACTATTATCTTTATTAGCTAAAACGGGCTCTCTTAAGTTACAGCTTTTCACTCCTTTTTGAAGCTATGCACCAATTTTGTGACTTCTTTGTTGTTAAAAGACAAGGAAGAAGGTTGCTGGAGGCAGAGAAAACAAGGAAGCATGGAGTATTTTTTCTTTTGAAATATAAGGATAAAAGTTGTGGTCTTAATTTACTACTTTTAAAATAATCTGTAGCCCTGTATTGTTTTTTTGTGGTGGTTTAAATTTTTCGATTTTCATGAACTCTGATTGGCTAGAAAAAGCGGGGGAATCAATCAATACATACATACATAACATTCTTTGACCACTAGAGGGAGCTATGAACATGTTTAACTGAACTGGAGTCTCCTCAAGGAATTTTTTGAAAAGTCAATACAGAAAATCATTTTTTACCATAAATCAGTTCAGGTCTGATTATACAGAAGATATTAAAAAAGAACAAGTGACACAATTAGGTGTAGAAAATTATCAACTCACTGTGTCAACTCTACAAATGCTGGACAATGCAAATAACCTAACTGTACCTTTGCAGTATAAATCTGACTCTAGCTTTTATTATGATGATGGTTTGAATATAACCATCCTAGTGCAACTGAGACAAGAATGTCAAGTAAATTGACCACTGACCACATCAGTGATGCTCTCTCCGTGATGTCCCGTTGTTTGGAAGCGGTGCGGATCTGGATGGACAGGAACATGCTCCGACTCAATCCAGCCAAGACAGAGTGGTTGTGCATACCGACATCCCGGTCCAGTTCTGAGGTTCCATCTTTGGTCATGGGGGGGGAGGTGTTACCCCCCATGGACAGGGCACGGAACCTGGGGGTCCTCCTGGACTCGCGGCTCAAGTTGGAGGAGCAGGTGGGAGCCGTGGCCAGGGGGGCCTTTGCCCAGGTCCGGCTGGTTAGCCAGCTGCCCATATCTGGACCGGGATGCCCTGCGCATGATTACTCAGGCCCTCGTTGTCTCCCGACTGGACTACTGTAACACTCTCTACTTAGGACTGCCCTTGCATACCACTGAGGCTTCAGCTGGTGCAGAATGCAGCCACGCAGGTAGTGTTGGGAGCCTCCCGATACTCCCATGTTACACCCCTCCTGCGCGACTTGCATTGGCTTCCGGTTGCCCTCCAGGTGAGATTCAAGGTTTTAGTGTTAACATTCAAAGTCCTACATGGCATGGGTCCAGGATACTTACGAGAACGACTCCTCCCAGTTTCAAGTACCAACCGCCCGGTGCAGGCGCATAGACAGGGCCTCCTCAGGGTGCCGTCCGCGGCTCAATGTCGCTTGGTGGGGACTCGGGGGAGAGCCTATTTTGTGGCGGCCCCCACTTTATGGAATCTCCTTCCACTGGAGCTCCGGCTTGCTCCTGATCTCTGTACCTTCCGCCACGAGCTAAAAACCTGGCTGTTTTACAATCTGGGCTATGCTGACTCCTTGGGTTTTCTTGATTTTAATCTTTGGGGGTTTTAATGTTAATTCAGCTTAGTTTGTTTAATATGCTTTTTAGGTAATTTATTGTTGTATTTTCTTTTAATCTGTGAGCAGCCCGAGTCCTTTGGGAGAGGGCGGCATATAATCGAATAAATAAATAAATAAATAAATAAATAAATAAATAAATAAATAAATTCACAATTCTCAAATGGTCAAGTTTGGGACTTTTTCTGCGATGATACTAACAAGGTGGATAATTCTTTGAGAAAAAAGATGTGATAGTCATCTTAGAGAAGGAAACTTTACAAGGATTTGCTCCAGGTTAATTTACAATGTCTAACAGAACAACCCTGAGGCATCTTTTTCATGGAAATAAATAAGGCTGAGAACTTCTTAAAGAAAAGAGACTTGATAGACGCCCCTAAGAAGAAAAAGATTTCATCCTATGAAGATAAACTGAAGGGAGTGACTTAAATGTAATGGCTTAATTAGTTAGGATGGATTTTTATAAGTTTGATATATGTATTGAAAGAAAGTTTTTAGGTAGTTTTGTATGTATAAAATGAGTTTGTAAATGCATGTCTTCTGTTTTTATGTAATGCTGAATAATTCCCAAAGTTTATAAAATACTATACCAGATCAGTGATGCTCTCTCTGTGATGTCTCGGTGCCTGGAGGCGGTACGGGTCTGGATGGGGAGTAATAGGCTCCAGCTCAACCCTACCAAGACTGAATGGCTGTTCTTACCGGCATCTCGGTCTTCATTGGATGTACCATCTTTGATCATGTGGGGAGAGGTGTTGCCCCCTGTGGATAGGGCGAGAAATCTGGGCATCCTCCTGGATTCACAGCTCAGTTTGGAGGAGCATGTGGGAGCTGTGGCCAGGGGGGCTTTTGCCCAGGTTCGGCTGGTTCACCAGCTCTGCCCTTATTTGGACCGAGATTTATTTATTTATTTATTTATTTGACTTGTATGCTGCCCCTCTCCCGAATGGACTCGGGGCGGCTCACAGTTAAAACCAATACAATAAATAATTACCTAAAATAGAATTAAACCCACAAGCCAAATTACTAAAACAAATTATAAAACAACCCCCAAGAGGAGTCAGCACAGCGCAGCCTGCTCAAATAGCCAAGTTTTCAAGTCGTGGCGGAAGGTGCGGAGGTCAGGGGCCAGGCGGAGCCCCAGAGGTAGTTGATTCCATAGGGCGGGAGCCACCACAGAATAGGCCCTCCCCCGCGTCACCGCCAAGCGACATTGGGTCGCAGACGGCACGCCAAGGAGCCCCTGCCTGTGCGCTCGTACAGGGTGGTTGGTATTCGATGCCGGCAGTAGGCGTTCCCATAGATAGCCCGGACTTTCGTAGGGGCATAGATCGACTAGAGGGACTCCCCTCTCTGGGCCCACCCAGGTCTCAGTGATACAGGCCAGATTCACGGCCTCCTCGATTACCTCACGGAGGAGGGTTGCCTTATTAGCCATGGACCTGGCATTAAAGTACACCAGCTGGAGTCCAGGGGCCCTAGATCCCGGGTCCCCAGGGCATTGGGAAGAGGCATCAGGGTTGGAGCATGCCACTGCATAAAGACATTGGGGGCGTGCTCCCTTAACTTGATCTGGCCCCGCGCCTCATCGTCGCCTGCCGAACCCAACAACCCAGGAAATCGTCGCTCCCACCCTGACCTCCGGGGCCCCACCGGCACCCCCGGCACCCCCACCACCACTGCGCTGAATCCCCTCCTTGCCACCCACCCCTCTCCCTAACCCCCTTAAGAAACGGTCTAAAAACCGAATCAATGAAGCCCCACCAGCCCTCTTATTGCCCCTCCCAAGACCTCGACCCTTCCCCGTGCTGTACCATCTCTCAGGGTTCCATAACCCGTCCTCGAGATAGGCCATCGAGAGTCCAGGAGGCCAAACCCAGGAGAAAGGGCACTCCCTCAAGGCCTGCAGCTCTGTCAAAGAATAGGTCCGGATCTTGTAATGATGGAGTATCTGGGGGGATAGTTCGTGGTTGAAAGAAAAGTCCGGCCATTACAGATGTTAAAGATGTTAAAAATGGTAATAGCAGCACCCAATGGAGTCCAAATAACCGGCTACCGGGGGGTCCAAAGTCATATATAAGGACTGCCCTCTCGCAAAAGTCCTGTGGGAGGATGGTACAAACCCATGCTTGGGCCAGCAGCCACCACGCTCTCACCGCAGGGCTCTCCGAGAAGTTGATGAGGACAGGTGACACAAGCCGGGCCGTATTAACAGGGAAAAGGCACTCCCACCGTGCTGCCCTCTCACCACAGCAAATCGGCAGGGAATACCCCAAAACCCCAGGCCAGCATCCATCAGGTGAAGAGGAGGAAGGGGAGGCACAGCTCACAGTCTGTGACCAGGCAAAGATGTAACAGGCCAAAGAAAACAAGGCAAGAATAAGGGAGCGGGGGTGGGGAGGGAGGGCAGGCAAAGCCTCCGGCCCCTTGCCAAAAAATGCCAGGAGGGACTGCTCACACACCAGATGGTGGGATAGCTGGTAAAATTGATGGTACAAGGGGACCAAGACCGTCTGCAACCTCAGGCCAACACCGCCTTCACCTCTAGGCGCAACGAGGCCATTTGCCAATCTGCCGTCCCCATCCTCACCATCTTGGTCAATGGCGGCGTTGTCATCCGCACCCAGGTCGCCCAGTTTTTAATGGCGCCCTCACAGCCACAGACAAGTCACCGCTGCCACCGGCTACCTTGCTGTTGCTGCTGCTGTTGCTGTTGCTGTTGCTCCCTGCCGTCACTGCTGCCACCAGCGACCTCGTGGACCCTTAGGATAAGCGGGACTGCTGCGGGAAATGGGCACCAGGGCGAAGACTGAGTCATGGGCACTGGTGCTGATGTCCTCTGCGCCTGCGCCGCCCTCTTCCTGGAAACGCTCCCAGCGCCAAAATCCTGTCGCCACTGCCACTGGCGACCTCACCGCTGCTCCCCCACTGTCACCACCGCCACCGGCGACTGCGGGTTTCCCAGGGCAAGCAGGACCGTGGCGAAACTCAGGCGCTAGGGCAAAGGCAACGCTCCCAGCATCAAAACTCTGTCGCCACTGCCACCGGCGACCTCACCGCTGCTCCCCCGCCATCACCGCCACCACCGGTGACCACGGGTTCCCCAGGGCAAGCGGGACCGTAGCTAAAGTCAGGCGCTAGGGCGACGGCCGAAACACCGCCACTCCCGCCGCTCGCCTCGTACACTGCCTCCCTTCTCTCCGGCCGTCAGCTGTCCCACCTGCCAGCTGATCAGCTTCACGGTCAGAGCCCGCCGCTCAGAAACAGGCAGGTACGGCCACGCTGGTACCCACTGGCCCACCAGGTCTTCAAGTATCCGAACCTGGGGGATGCCCTTCGAACGGTCACTCGTGCGCTCGTCACCTCTAGAATCGACTACTGCAATGCTCTTTACATGGGGCTGCCCTTGCGGATGACCCGGAGGTTACAGCTGGTGCAGAATGCAGCCGCGCGGGCTGTGATGTTACACCCCTGCTGCGTGGCTTGCATTGGTTGCCGGTTGTCTCCCAGGTTGCTTTCAAGGTGTTAGTAACAACTTGTAAAGCCCTAAATGGCTTGGGTCCAGGGTACTTGCGGGAACGCCTCCTGCCAGCATCACTTTCCGATCGCCCTGTTCGGTCTCATAGGAGGGGCCTCCTTGGGATACCGTCGGTCAGGCATTGTCAGCTGGCGGTTCCCAGGGCTAGGGCCTTCTCCGTGGGAGCGCCTGCCCTCTGGAATCAGCTCCCCGTGGATCTCCGTTTGGCCCCTGACCTCCGCTCCTTCCGCCGAGACCTGAAGACGTGGTTGTTTCAACAGGCCGGCCTGGAATGACCCGGGGGGGAGGCTAGGGTTTTAATTTTTCTTAATGTTTTTCTTAATGTTTTAATGTATTCGGCTTGTTTTATTTAATTGTTTTTTATTGTAAATTTGCTCTGTTTTAATGTTCGCTGCCCTGAGTCCTTAGGGAGTAGGGCGGCATACAAGTCGAATAAATAAATAAATAAATAAATAAATAAATAAATAAATAAATAAATACTATTGATTAAATTTGAGAACAAGAGAAGAAAAAGATGTATTCCATGCGGATAAACTTGAGTGACAGATTTGAATTTTCTTCCTTTAGGGTTAAAAAAAATTAAAATAATATACAATATTCTCTTAATTTGAATTACGATAAAGATTAATGAGTTAACAGAAGCATATATTATTCCCCACAGCAAAGAGAAGCAGAGATGGTCAAATTGATTCTTTTATCCAAAGAAGAGAATATATCTAACCTTCTTTCTATTTTGAAATTGATTCCGGATTTTGTGCTTGCAATGAAAAAAAAAGAAACTTTGATTTTGTTTTTGCTAATTAGATAGATTTATAGTTATGGAAATGGCTTGTACATACTGTTGTGTAAAAGTAAAAAGTTGCAGTTGTAATGTTGTTATCTTCTACTGTGCTAAAGAGAGTTGGAAGTCGGTGTCTTTCTCTTTCCCTTTCCCTCTTTACACCATATTTTTTCTCCCCCCTTTTCTAGTTTTTTGTTATTTTTTTTGAATTTCTCTTTGTATTTTATATTTTGATAAACCAATAAAAAGTTTTTTTAAAGAAAATTTACAGACTAATTTCCTTCTTACACTAAAGAATCACAAACCAAACTAATGCAAATGATTTGTGTTGTCTCGGATGCATCAAATTTTGGATCCAGAGGCAAAAGGAGCTTTGGGCCCAATCTTATTCTTTAGAGTTGCCTGAGCATGAGCATGTTTCCTCAATCATGCCATTTCACCATGACTAACAAAGGCAGTGTGTCAGCTTTGGAAGCCATATTAGAACCAGAAGCTTCCACGCTGCCACATTCCTGTGCCTGGGAAAGTAGGAGCGGGGGGGATTTTAGACTGTTGGTAGTTAGACATAATAGCATTCTTCTTTTTGGTCAAGGTCATGTTGTTCCTGCACCTGGAGGAGGAGTGGTTGAAGGGATATCTCAAGTTGGGATGGTTGGTGATTGGACCATGTGGGTGCAGGGGTTGGGTTTTGACTTTTGAATTAGTAAGGGAAAACCTGGAACTCTCAGATTTGGGTTTTCCCAGATGTGCCAGTATACCTACTCTAATAAAAGGAAACTTTGAGGAAATGGCTGTCTCGGAGTTTTTAATTGGAGTTGGGTTTTTCTGGAACTCTGACATTAACCCGAATCTCTAAATTAAATTAACCCAAAAGGGGGCTGTCTGGGGTGCTGAGCCCCAGTACCGACGTAAAGTTCAGACAGTAAGAAGACTCAGCCAAGATGGAGGAGAAAGAGGAGATTACAAAAGGAGCCATGGGAACGGATACCGGAGAACTTGTCAAAACCCTGTATTCTCCTTTTGAAGATGTGGTGTGAGCCCTTCAAGCTGCAGAGGAGAGATGAAGGCTAGGTGCTTGGCCCAAGGAAACGGATTCCTGGAAAAGTTGCCAGACTGATCCAACTCCAGAGATGGGACCAGAGGAAAGGCTGCCTGAACAATGTTCTGACTCCAGCCCAATGAAGTCAGCCCATGAGCCAGAATGGAGAGATGTGGGTGCTTTGGGGTCTGACAACTCCTGAGACTGGAACCTGTTGCCTCCATCTTGAAGCCAATCCTGGAGCGTTTTGAGTGACTTGAAGTGGGAAGTTATGTCCCGCAGTCACAATCTCCCCAACTGAGATGGAGCTTAACCCAACCCATGTTCACTTTTCCTGATCCAGAACCTGGCAGTGGAACCAGCATGGCGTCGGTGTCTTTCCACTCAGCTAGATATGACCGGAGAATTGGCTCAGCACGATGGGGTCAAGCAGCAGAGGGGAGACAGCAGATGAAGCTGGCATTTGGAATGCTGCAACGTCCAATTGGCCCCACCCCTCATCAACCTCCCTTTATGCTACCACCTGCTAAATGTATTCCCTCAGGCTGGGGATTCTATCCTGGGCATGGGTGGATCCAGTGCCAGTGGATGCCAGCACCTTTTGCACCACCTTTGGGACCACCATGGGGCCAATTTGCTTCAACAATCCCAGCGCAGCAAGGGGGTCTGATCCAGCATCTGGCTGCAGCCCCCCCTCTTGCAACTCTACAACCAGCCCAGCAGCTGGCCCCTATCGAGCAGCCAGCAGCAGCGCCACAGCAGATTCCAGTTCGGCCGCTGGTCGTTGCCCCGCCACCTGCCACAGCGCAGCAGCAGGTCCCTGCCCCACCAGCTGCCACAGAACAGCAGCAGGTCCCTGCCCTGCTGCCAGTTGCCATGGCAATTTCACCAGCAAGGTGAAACTAAAGGCATAATTTTATTCACAAATTTCATTAAGCATAAAAATTCCTTAGGCATTAAAATTCAATAAAATTAAAAGGAGACAGATACAATGACAGATAAAGCTGTTGGAACACCCACAGCTAATTAACATTATGCTAGTAGACTTGTTCAAATAGAGGAAATACTACTGTATGGGAATAGTAAGAATTGTGGGCACTATGGCAGCATCAGAGAAGAGCACTTTTATGGTGTATTATATATTTCTTTATTGCAGCAAGACCCCCACCCCACCAGTGGTGGGATTCAAAAAATTTCACTACTGTTTCTGTGGGCATGGCTTGCTTGGTGGGCATGGCTTGGTGGTCATGTGACTGGGTGGACGTGTGACGGGCTCCGGGACTACATCGTACTACAGTCGCCACAGAAATTAGCCCCTAAACAGATACGTTGGGTGTTATATTTCCGTCATTTTAATTTTATATTGCGATATGTACCTGTGGAGAAAAACTTTATGGCAGATACACTTTCATGACTGCCTCAATATAACAGTAGGTGAAATGAGGTAGTACAACCTCTCATTCCAGCACAGGGTTCCATATACTCCTTGAGGTCCCAATTGACAACAGATTTGTGCGAAGCAATACGGCATGATCAATGGTTGAAAGGGAATCCTACGCTGTGTGAAATTTGAGACGGCATGGCATGGAAGGGCACAAAACTGTATATACTGAAAATACTAAGAACCAGGCTCTTAAAACAGTGTCATGACACTAAACCAGCTGGACACTATGAGTTTTTTAAAAGTTACATCTGGTGAAACATCAAAAAAAAAAATTGGTGGCCCTCTATGAGAGCAGAAATAGAGGACTATATTAAATGGTGTCATGTTTGTGCGACAACAAAAACCAGGCCAGGAAAACCATTAGGGTTATTACAACCAGTATCGGATCCTCATCGTCCATGGCAGGATATAGGCATGGATTTTATTGTAGACCTACCTAGTAGCTGGGGTTATACTGACATTTGGACCATTATAGACCTTTTATCTGGTCTTCCAAGCAGGAACATTTTATCCTGAAGCATCATCCCAAGGTCCACTCTCAGGAAAGTGTGTGTTATGGATTATATCTGACAGGGGGGTACAGTTCACCACCCGATTCTGGAGAGAATTCCTAACTATTATCGGTTCATCGCAAGGACTAAATATGGCATACAATCCCAGGACTAACGGGGCTGCAGAGACAACTAATGCGGTGATAGAACGATATTTACGTTGTTATGTGTCATACCAGCAAACAGACTGGGCTACCTTTTGCTGAGGTAGCATACAATAACGCAGTACACAGCAGCACAGGACACACTCCTTTTAAGGTTGTATATGGCATGGATTTTGTAGCTGTACCTGAGTTACCTGAGAAGACAAGCAATCCTACTACTGCTACTACCTGGTCTACAAAGATTACTGAAACTTGGAAAAATGTACATAAGGCATTTAAAGCTTATAAAGCCCAAGCTGATAGAAGATGAAGTGACCACGCACCGTTTCACGTAGGGGATATGGTATACTTGTCCATCAAATACCTGAAGTTGGATATCCCATGTAAAAAACTGGGCCCTAAATATATAGGACCCTTTGCCATAAGTCGGGTGATTAATCCTGTTACGGTACAATTGAAGTTACCGTCATGGTTCAAAAGAATCCACTCGGTATTCCATATTAGTCTCATTAAACCGGGCAGAAGTAAACCCGATGAACGGTTCCCTGGTCCAGTGAAAGATTATCACTATGAGATAGAGGCGATTCTTGATTCCCGAGTACATAGAGGAGTACTATAGTATTTGGTTAAATGGAAAGGATATCCTTTGGGCAAGGCATCATGGGTTGGCCACACAGATGTAAATGCACCACATCTCCAACGAAGGTTCCATAAACAGTACCCTGGGAAACTAAGGGGGGGCTGGAGGAAATGAGACTATGATAAATTGTATCCTTTGCTTTACAGGTGAATTTGTGGTAGAGGGGGCCACCTGTCGGGCTCCGAATTTAATGCAGTCTCGGAGCCCATCAGCTCACCTAAGCTGCCGTCAGAGTTGTCCCTTCCTCCTGCATACTGGGCAATGGGCTCTGAAGCCGAGAGTCGTTGATATCAAGGGTCACACTGTGACGATGTAAGCAGTGCAACATGCCCCTGTCGGCTGCTGAAAATACGCTATGACAACTGCAAGGCTGGAGAAAGATCGATGGATCAGCTGGTGGATCGAATCGGCTCATAGCTTCAGGGAGGGTTGGGGCACATATGGGTGGTAGCCTGGAAATGATTGAATGCAGGGTGAAGGTGGCACGAGGTGGGGATCAGTTAGCGAGGGTCAGGATAGGATAGGGATATAGGCATGTAATAGCAATTGGGGATAATGGGTTAGACGTGGCCAGGATTATAGCTGCATGTAGACATGGGTGTGGTTGGGTGTGCCTGAAGTAATGGTAATAAAAGGGAAAGAAACATAGGTAGTCTCAACGCTAACCTTGCCTGGCTTTTAGCCATTCTTGCTGGATAAGAGTATTTGTTGTTTGCTGATATATTAAATAAACCATCATTGCCCTAAAGAGGAGCTGGAGTTTGTATTCATTTCAAGACAAATCTTCAGCACTCAAGGACTGGCTGAGAGCGTGGCTTGGTGGTCATGTGACTGGGTGGGCATGGCCAACTCAATGTCACTCACATCAAGGGGTGCCTTGCCTGGCCCCTCCCCTCCCAGCTATTCCTTGTCGCACCCAGCCTCAATGTATCTATAGTTCTGTAAAAATGTTTTTCACCTTTTTTTGACTTTATTATCTACATACTATAGATGTACTTTCATGGACCACTGAAAGGAGGAAATGGCTCACATGCTTTGCCCAAGAGTATGATAGGCAACAGGCTTTTAAGGGGTTGCCAGAAGTGAGGGGCAATGTATTTTCCAAAGCACTAGAAGGCAAACAAGAAGCAATGGATGGAAACTGAACAAAGAGAGAAGCAACCTAAAACTAAGGAGAAACTTCCTGACAATGAGAACAAGTAACCAGTGGAAGATGGAACAGAAAGAAATGGAAGAAGGAACAGAAAGAAAGTGTGTCTGGACTGGGTGAGAAACTTTGTTTTTTCTACTTAAACAATGAAAAAGCACCTCAAAAAAAGCAAATTATAAGAGGGCTTGAAGATAAAAAGGAGTGGGATTAATCCCCCTCCGGAAACGGCGAAGAAAGCATTTTTAAACTGTCAATTGAAAACAGAACTAATTAATTGAGACTGTAACAAAGGAGCAATATTTGGAACTGGACTGAATTTTCTTTGTTGTTGTTGTTGGAGTTAGCTGGTCAGAGACTAAATTGGACATTGGGTTAATTTTCTCCCTGTTTTTTTTACTTGTCAATCCCCTTTTTTGTAAAGTAGAAACGAGATTTTTGGAAATAATATAGTGAAGAGGCAAAGAGAATGCAGAGCAATAGCGCCACCTGAAGGTTAAAGAGAAACGTTTGGAAAATTAAGAGGATAACATTTGTGGGAAAGGAAAAGAAGATAAAAAGTTGTTTTGACTAAGGCTGTTTTTGACTCAGAAAGAGACATAGGGAGCTGGGCACTGGACTTTTGTTTTGAACAGGTGCAGCTCTTGGAATATAAATGAAACAGCTGGAAATGGAAGAGAAAATATTTCTTTTTCTCCTTGAAGACATTTTGTTTTGTTACTAGTTGGTGGCTCAGACTTGCTTTGTGGATTTTTCTTTTTAAGAGAATATAAAATTGGATAAGTTACTGCTGGTTATTTTATTTTTTCTTTCTAGCATGCACTTTTTGGGACATCCTTTTTTTTCTTCTTTTTGACTGGCTTTTTGTTTTTGTTTTTTCTTTTTTGTGTGTTCATTCTTTTACTGCTGGACTATTGGATTATTACTATTGGATTACTATTGGATTACTTTTTTTTTGTTTCCCTTTTTTCTTTTCTCTATAAATTTTCCTTTTATATTTTTTATATTTTTGATTCCTCCCTTCTTGGAATTTTAATTTTTGTTTTTGCTAATACTGAGGATATTACCCCTATAAAATTGGATTAAGGTAAAGAAGAAAATAAGCTGGGCCTAGATTAATTGGCATCCACTCTCTGTTTTGGGATTATAATATAAATATTAAAAATGAGGAAGACGGTGACAACAGCATCCTCTATTCCTACTTCATCTTCCTTGAGCCCAGGAGGTCAATGATCAATACAGGCTATGTTACAGCAGGAAAAGGAAAAGGAAATTTCAATGCAAAATTTAAAGATGATGATGCAAGCACTTCAAGAACAAGGGAAGCATGTAGAAGAAAAAGTGGAGAACATACAACAGATGATGATGAAAAATGAAGAGACGATGCAAAAAATCGAAGAAAGAGCAGACCAAAAAAAAAAGTAGAAGAAATAGATTACAGGCTGATACAAGCAGAAGATAAGGGAAAGTCAATTATCTCTTTGGAAATGGATCATGTAGATTTCTATTTAAGGTTCCAGAATGTGAAGGAAGAAAAAGGAGAAAATCTTGCAGAGATAATGGTGGAGATATCAGCAGAAGTTGTAGGGATACCTAAAGAAAAAATGATGGATGGAATTGATGAAATATTTAGAATATACATTAGATATGCAATGAGAAATAAGCTACCTAGAGAAGTGCATGTGAGATTTACCAAGAAGGCAATAAAAACAGAAATATTGCAGAGAGTAAGGGATGACCCTTTGAAATACAAAGGGAAAACAATCACGGTGTTAAAACAAATTCCAAGAAGAGTGAGAGATCTGAGATAGGAATATCAATTCTTGACAAAGATTCTAATTAAGAAAGGAGTAAATTATAGATGGCTAATACCAGAAGGCTTGATGGTTACTTGTCAAGAACAAAGACATAGACTGGATTCAATAGAAAAAGCAGAACAATTCTATGAAGAATATTGTAGAGGAAAGGAAGAAGAGAGAAGGAGAGAAGGAGAAATAATAAAATACCTAGAGGAAATGGCAGAAGAAAGAGATAAACAAGAAAGGAGAGAAGAGAGAATACGAGAGGAAGGACCAACAGGAGGAAGAGCAGAACCAAAAGAAGCAAGGGAGCAAAGAATGACAAGAGCAATAAATCCTACTTATAAAGTATAAATGATGGAAGAAGAGAAGAAGTAATATCAATAAATAAAATGGATTGCATTTGACTACTAAAAGGAAATGGATTTTTAGTAAATTAGGGAAATTAAATGTGGATATAATTTGTTTGCAAGAAGTACACATTAAAAAAACAACTTATTAAGGTTTTGGACTGTCCTAAAATTGGCAATTTATACACTTCATTGGCACACCAAAGCAAAACAAGTAGTTTTATATATTAAAAATACAATAAAAGCCAAATTAATTGCTACTGACGAAGAAGGGAAGATTTTGATGGTGGAGATAATGGAGAATAGCAAAAGATACTTCTAATAGCAATATATGCTCCAAATGAGAAGCAAGAAGACTTTTATAATAAACTTCACAAGATAATAGAATTGGAATATGATAACATATGTATCTTAGGAGATTTCAGTGCGATAGTAGATACAGAATTAGATTACAAAACACAGAAGATAAATAAAAACAACAGAAAAACGCTACTGAGATCCTTCTTCAAAATGGCAGAAGAACTAGGAGGGAGGAGCTGACATCACGACGATACGATGTGAGATCTTAGGGCTCCAGGCCCACCGTTGATATCTCCGCAGCTGGATGGTCCATCTGGACCCGAACCATCCCTTAGAGATGGTGGCAGAGGAGGGTGCATCCTGCTGATCCCAGGGACTCCGCAAAGTCCCTGGTTGATCCAGGAGAAGCTCTTTTTTCCGGCTGCGGAGAAGCAGCCATTGAAGCTGCTGAAAGTTGGGAAAGCTCTGGAACAGAAGAAAGAGGAAAGAAAGTGTATCGGTTTGGTGAGATATTCTTAAATACTATTTTTGGGAAGAGAACACCCTAAAGGGGTAAAGGAAAAATTGAAAAGTGAAGACAGAAGAGAATAGGTGGCGAAAATAAGCTTGAAGTCAAACTAAGTGCCTTTTTTTTGCTGGGTTTTGTTATAGACGCCAAAAGACTTTAACTACAAACCGGACTGGTTTTTCTTTTTTACTGCTAAGTAATAACCTTTGTGAAAGGGAGAATTTTCTTTTTTTTACTTTATTCTGTAGTTTTATTTGGTTTTATTTTAAAAAAGGACTTTTTAACTTTTTTTTTCTTTTGTTTGAACTGGCCATAAAGAAAGAGAAAGTAGAGTATACTAAGTAACACTGCCACCCAGAGGCTTGAATACATTGTTTTCTTTTATTGTGCTTTTCATCTTTGAGAATAAAGGGACTTGGAACTTTATTTCAAGGACTTTTCAGCCTGTCTGTTTATGTGCTTTAACAAGATAGTAGGATGAGCATGGAAGAATGTTATTGCAGGGGCTCTTCTGGTAAACTATTTGTGGTTGGAGTCTGGAGTTGAAAGAAAAGAGATTATAGTGACCTTGCAAAAGAGCTTTACAAAAATTTGTTTGGATTCTGACAAGAGAGCCTTGGACATTGTACTGTGGCAGTGTTTTACTTAGTGACAGAAAGTTTTTCCCCCCTGCTTCCCCCCCTTCTTTTGTTTTTAGCTGGCATCTGTGCCTGCTTAGCCTTTTTGATGGGATCTTTTTTTTCCTTTTTATATTCACATGATTAGGTGTTTTATCTTGTATTGGTGCAGATTTTTTTCCTTTTATTTTTCTTTTGCTTTTTAATGGAATCTTTTTTATTTTAAATTGGAATTTTTAAATAACTATTAGTATTACTGCTTCCTTTTCTTGTCTTTTGTGTCTCCTGAAGAATGTGTATTTTCCTTTTTCATTTTTTAGTGGGTATCCTTTTTTTCTTTTTCCCTAATTGGGAAACATCATTTTCACTTACTTTTTTCTTTCTTTTTCTTTCTGGAGATTGTTTAATTTTTTGCTGGGCATATTCCTCCCCATTTAATTGGATTAAGGTATAGAAGAACCTGAAGATTTTTATTGTTGCTGGTGATCTGTCAATCTCTTCCTATCCAATTGGATTAAGGTGTAGAAGAACCTGAAGATTGTACCTGTTGTTTGTGATTTGTCAATTGCTCCCTATATAAGTGGATTAAGGTATAGAAGAACCTGAAGATTTTTATTGTTGCTTGTAACCTGTTAGACTATTGAACAGATCTGCAATTGACTGGAAATGAGCAGGAAGATAACTGCTACAGGTTCTTCAATACCGACTTCTTCCTCTTCACCGCTTGGAGGACAACGATCAATAGAGGTGGTGATACAGCAGGAGAAAGAAAGAGAGAAGAACAAAGAGCTTACACTATAGATGATTATGCAAGGAATTCCACAAAAATTATTAATGATCATTAAAAATTTCTTTATACAGTTTCATTTTCACAAAAATTTATTAGGGGTCTTTAAACATTCCTTAATAGACGTTCATTTTCATAAATATTATCAGGGTCTTTTAACATTTCTTAATAGACTTTCATTTCCACGCTCATTTAAACATTTTTTAATACACTTTCATTTTCACACACATTTTAGGGGTCTTTAAAAATTTATTAATACACTTTCATTTCCACAAACATTATTAGGGGTCTTTAAACATTTCTTAACAGGCTTTCATTTTCAGAAATATTATGAGGGATCATTAACATTTCTTAATACACTTTCATTTTCACACACATTATCAGGGATTATTAAACATTACCTAATGCACTTTCATTTCAACAAACATTATTGTGGGGAAAACTAGCCTGGAGCTGGCAAACCACCCATGACCCACGAACCCCCACATTCGAATAAGTTTTCCTCTCAGTCTTGGTAAATAATCAACCTCTCTGTTCCGGCTAAGATGTCTACGTGACAGTCACTGATAATCTCCTGACTTGGGTAAACATGCTCCTTCTCAAGCCATCGAATACCCAATCAGTTTGTGACACAGGGGTCTGCTTGATCAGATCTTTCCTAATAAAAGAGGCTCGAGGCACGACCTCAGGGTGCCTTCCCTCATGAACTATCTTTGCATGTCTTGTCTTCCTTCCGCGCCGTCTCAACATCTGGTGACCCCGACGTGATTTGGCTTAAGAACCCTCCACTCATCCAGCTGGAATAGCCAAGGTGCACCTCAGCGTACAACGCTCCCGATTTCAGGTGAGTATGGGTGAGAATTATCAACTCATCAGAAAGTTCATGCAAAAGAGTTGCATAAAATTCTTAAGCAGCAAAGTAAGACAGGAGGGATAAGTTTACGTGATATAGAAGAGCTCATAACAGAAATTGGTTACCAATGTCCATGGTATCCGGAAAAGGGAAGCCTGGACTTGAGAGATTGGATAAAAATCGGAGTACATTTACATTCAGAACCTAGAGCTCGATCAACATCTGTTATTATGGCAGACATGTAAGGAGGCAGTAGAAACTGTAGGTTTTCACTCACTCAAGGCACCAGCTTCTCTGCTTCTCCAGGAGGCATCCGCACCTCCTCCCTATGTACAATTGACTCTGCCGGCACCAACATCGATGCTGCCAGAGACCTCTCGAATCCCACCAAAAATCTCCAGTAAAGCGAGTAGCGCAATCCAAGCTGGATTTAAAGAAGCGCAAGAAAAAGGGGAATTAACAGCAGAAGAATTGACGGAAGGACTCAATGCCTTTCCAGTACAGGAGCAATAGGCGGCTCAGGGGCAAGTTCAATATGAATGGACACCCCTACCTTATACAGTGTTAAGGGAACTAAGGAAAAGTATTAGTGAAACAGGCCTCAGGTCAACTTTCACACAGGGCATTTTAGAAGGCATATCGAATGCATATCACCTAGTACCACAAGATTGGAAAGATATGATCATGCTTCTTACCCCAGCAATATGTGGTATGGGATTCAGAATATCAGAGGTATGCAATTCAGGCAGGAAACAACTCTGGGGGGGCGTATATCCCAGACCAATTGTATGGGGCAGTGGCTTTTGGCAATTTACAACAACAAGCTACAGGCATTCCTGCAGCTGCCTATCCTGCTATTGGCCGTTGTGTTTTACATGCCTTTAAAAAAGTACCAGTTACAGGGAAACCATCAAAATCATTCTCTACCATCAAACAGGGTCCCAACGAACCCTATGCAGAATTTATTGATAGATTGCAGGAAGCAATACAGAGACAGATAGAAAATGATGACGCTAAAGGAGAGCTAATGAAGAAAATGGCAGTGGAAAATGCTACTGCAGATTGTAAGAGAATATTACAACCTCTGATGAATAAAGAAGGTGTTACACTAGCTGACATGTTTAGAGCATGTAGGGATGTAGGTAGCACAGTGTATAATATGGAAGCACTAGCCACCGCATTACAAAGGGGAAAGTTCCATAAACCAACAGGGAATTGTTTCAATTGTGGCAAACCTGGCCATTTTAAACAACAATGCAGAGCCCTGGGAGGTGGGGCCAGTGCAAAATCTGCAAGCAGATTTCAACCAGGATCAGGGGCAAGACCAAAAACTGTGTGTCCAAAGTGCAAAAAGGGATTTCACTGGGCTAATCAGTGTCACAGTAGTGCCCAGGGAAACTAACTTACGGGCTGTCGGCAAGCCCAAGCCCAATTGCCGACTTTCCAACTAGTTCAACACAGCGACCTGCTACTGCGGGAAGCACTGGAATTAATCTCATCACCCAAGAGGATTGTGTTTTTGATTTTCCTCACGTGGTTCATATCCTTCCCTCGCAACTCACTGGTCCTCTACCCACAGGATCAGTGGGTCTTATTATACCCCGTTCCTCCACTAGCAAAAGGGACTTTTGTAGTACGGGAGTAATGGATACGATTATGAAGGAATCATACAAATCCAAATTTACTCTAATATCCCTCAGACCATAAACAAAGGAGACTCGTGGGCGCAGTTAATTATTTTACCTGTCCCTATGCCAGGTCAGCCTAGCACTGTCCAAAGGGAGATGGGGTTTTGGGTCTACCGTAATCTACACCCTACCATTATGGCTGTTACAAAAGAGATCCAACATTCCAAACCGACTTGCACCTATTTGCTAAATGGCAGGCCCTTCACAGGACTCCTTGATTCTGGCGCAGACGTCTCTGTCATCGCTGCTGACAACTGGCCCTCCGACCGGCCGACCAGCGAGTCACCATTGGTGTGGGGCATAGGTGGCTCACAGGCAACCCAACATAGCTCCGCCTGGCTTACGGTAACATCATTAGAAGGTGGAAAAACAGCCCGCTTACAGCCAGTCATACTCCCTGTTCATCTTAATCTGTGGGGAAGGGATCTGATGTCACAATTTGGCGAAAGACTGATTATTGATGACTAATGGCACGCCCACGAGCATTATCCCTTACATGGAAACAAACTGACCCAATATGGATAGATCAATGGCCTTTAACAAAGGAAAAAATCCAGGCGTTGGATCAGCTAGTGAAAGAACAATTGTTAGCAGGACATATTGAACCATCCACAAGTCCTTTTAATACCCCAATTTTTGTTATAAAAAAGAAATCAGGCAAATGGCGTTTTCTGCATGATCTCAGAGCCATAAATGACATTTTAACTCCTATGGGACGGTTACAATGCGGAACCCCCAATCCAAATATGATTCCACATAACTATCAAGTCATGATTATTCATCTTAAGGATTGTTTTTTCTCTATTCCTTTATGTCCGATAGATAAGCCATTTTTTGCTTTCACTGTCCCAGTGATTAATTCAGAAAAACCAACCGCTAGGTATCAGTAGACAGTGCTACCATAAGGTATGCTTAATAGCCCCACCCTGTGTCAATTATTTGTTAATCAAGCCCTACAACCATTTCGGACTAAATACCCAAATGCAATGATCTATCATTACATGGATGACATTCTAGTGGCCGCTCCTGAAATTCCGCCCACCTGGTTGCCTCAATTACGGCACTTTCTTCAGTTATATGGACTTCAGGTAGCCCTGAAAAAGGTTCAAATATGCCCACCTTTCCTCTACTTAGGACATAAATTGCTTCAGACTTATTCCACACCTCGGATTCCTCAGACTGAGAACAAAAATCCATTAACCTCTGTTAATTTACAACAACTTCTAGGTTTGATCAATTAGCTTAGACCATATGTCAGATTGCCAACCCACACACTTAGCCCATTATTTAAAGCATTGAAAAATCATGACAATCCTGTCACCCTAACTTCTGATCAACTGCAGGTGTTACAGCTAATAAATGATGCTCTAAAAAGGTTTGGGTTGATAGGTGTGTAGAGAACATTCCACTAACGTTAGTGTTGATTCCTACTGCAAAACAGCCTACTGCAGTTTTAACGCAAGAACTGACTACTGCAGGTAAAAGCTCCATGAATATCCTGGAATGGATCTATCTTAGCCATAGCCCTGGACACACCATTAGCTCCCCAGATACAATGTATTCAGAATTAATTCTAAAAGCTAGGGAACGTAGTTTAGTCCTTCTTGGTTTAGATATTGTTAATATAATTCTTCCCATTCCGCTGAAAGACTGGGAGCGTATGCTCCATTTATCGTCCTCTCTGCAGCTAGCATTGACAGAATATGTGGGAAAAGTTTCCTATCACATTCTGGCAGATCAAAAATTTTAGCTTTTAATCGCATTCCTATGTCCATGTACTCGTCTTGTCTCCCACTCCGCTTCCTGAAGCTATTACAGTCTTTACAGATGGCAGCCCCAAATGGGGTGCAGTGCCTGGAAAGACAATGGAAACTGGTGACTAAGATCACCCGCTGCAGATTTCCACACAGTGTCTTGAATTGGCTGCAGTCATTCTCACTCTGCAACATTTTAGTCAGCAGTCACTCAATATTATTTCAGATAGTCAATATGTTTGTAACATAGTCCAGAACCTGCCTGGAGCATATATAACACTCACGCTGAAGCTGCTTTCTTTATTTCTAACCTTACAGACAATCCTACAGCAGCGCACATTCTCTTTTATTGGCCATATTAGAAGTCATCAACCCTTTCCCGGATACATTAGTGAAGGCAATTCCGTAGCTGATCAGGCTACTAAACCACAAGCCCTTATGGTTACACCCTGGGATAGTCATGCTATGTTTCATCAAAACGCAAAATCTCTCTCAAACGCCTTTAACCTCCCTATAGAGCAGGCAAGAGCAATCATACAGCAGTGCCCGCAATGCTCTCGGGTCACTGCAGCCCCCTCTATAGGAATTAACCCCCGAGGTCTGAAGGCA
This sequence comes from Naja naja, assembly GCA_009733165.1. Taxonomy (NCBI): domain Eukaryota; kingdom Metazoa; phylum Chordata; class Lepidosauria; order Squamata; family Elapidae; genus Naja; species Naja naja. The sequence continues at coordinate 23,385 of SOZL01000286.1, read as the reverse complement.
AATTAAGTTTGGCAGATGGATGTGACTCAATATCCATCGTTCGCTCCCTGGAAGTATCTTCATGTAACTATAGACACCTATTCTAATTATATTTGGGCTTCTCCTCAAAAGGGAGAAGCCACGAAGCATGTCATTAACCATTGTTTAAAAGCATTTTCAGTTATGGGCAAACCCAACATGATCAAAACTGACAATGGTCCTGCCTATTGCAGTCAAGCGTTTGCCACTTTCTGCTCCCAATGGGACATCTGGCACTTATTTGGCATTCCTTATAACTCCACTGGTCAAGCAATCATGGAACGAGCAAATCAAACCTTGAAAAATGCTTTGGACAAACATAAACAAACAGGGGGAACTCCCTTAGGATTGCCCAGAAAACAGGAATGGCTTAACAAAGTTTTATTTACCTTGAATCATTTAAATTTAAATTCACACAATTCAACTGCAGTTGCACGACATTATGGCCATCATGATGGTTCTCCCAAACCACAGATATTGTACAAATTGCTCCCTAACCCAGAATGGCTTGGTCCTGCTCCACTGCTTACGTGGGGACAAGGATATGCTGCTGTGCTTGTACCCACAGGTCCAGTTTGGGTTCTGGCTCGCTGTGTGAAACCGTGGAGAGATGGCCTGGCATCAAGGACTGCAGAATCCAATTCCGAAGTTCACCCTCACTCTCCATGGGATTGGCTCTGGTCCTGGTTACCAAATGGCTCATAGTTTACCCAACTCATGCAGATACTTATTTGTGGCATAATCGTGTGTATTTTAATTTGCTGCTGCATTCAATGCTTACCAAACCTACTCGCTCAGTGTCTGTCTATCAAAATTCGGCACAAACATCCAACAAGACCTGAGATTACGTATGCATACAAAATGCTCAAAAATCAAGACCTTTGATGAAAACTAAACAAAAAAGGAAATGTGGGGAAAACTAGCCTGGGGCTGGCAAACCACCCATGGCTGAAATGACCCACGAACCCCCACATTCGAATAAGTTTTCCTCTCAGTCTTGGTAAATAATCAACCTCTCTGGTTCGGCTAAGATGCCTACGTGACAGTCACTGATAATCTCCTAACTTGGGTAAACATGCTCCTTCTCAAGCCATCGAATACCCAATCCGTTTGTGACACAGGGGTCTGCTTGATCGGATCTTTCCTAATAAAAGAGGCTCAAGGCACGACCTCAGGGTGCCTTCCCTCATGAACTATGTTTGCGTGTCTTGTCTTCCTTCCACGCCGTCTCAACACATTATCACAGGTCTTTAAATGTTTCTTAATATCATTTCAATTTCATAAACATTATCAGGGGTCTTTAAACATTTTTTAATACACTATCAATTCCACAAACATTATCGAGGGTCTTTAAATGTTTCTTAATATACTTTCAATTTCACAAACATTATTAGGGATCATTAAACATTTCTTAATACAATTTCATTTTCACAACAATTTATTAGGGGTCTTTAAAAATTGCTTAACAGACTTTCATTTTCAGAAAAATTATCAGGGGTCTTTTAACATTTCTTAATAGACTTTCATTTGCACACTCATTATTAGGGGTCATAAACGTTTATTAATACACTTTCCATTTCAAAAACATTTTCAGGGATCATTAAACATTTCTTAATACACTTTCAATTTCACAAACATTATTAGGGGTCTTTAAACATTTCTTAATACAATTTCAATTCTACAAACATTATTATGGGTCATAAACTTTTCTTAATACATTTTCGTTTTCACAAACATTATCAGGATCATTAAACTTTTCTTAATACATTTTCATTTTCACAAACATTATCAGGATCATTAAACATTTCTTAATATACTGTGGACATAATATATTTAGATTTCAGCAAGTGATTTGACAAAGTAGACCACAAACTACTTCTTAGTAAGCTAGAAAAACGTGGAATAGATAGCACCACCACTAGATGGACTCGCAACTGGCTGGCAAACCGTACTCAATGAGTAGTCCTTAATGGGTCTATGCCTACATGAAGGGAAGTAAGCAGTGAGTGCCACAAGGTTCTGTCTTGGGCCCAGTACTCTTCAATATCTTCATTAACGACTTAGATGAGGGAATAGAAGGGGAACTTACCAAATTTGTAGATGCTACTAAGCTGGTAGGAATAGCTAACACCCAAGAAGATAGGCTCAAGATCCAGGTGGATCTTGACAGACTAGAACACTGGGCCGTATCTAACAAAATGAAATTCAATGTAGAGAAAAGTGAAGTCCTACACTTAGGCAAGAAAAACCAAAAGTACACATATAGACTGGGTGAAACCAGGCTCAAGAGCACTAACAGTGAGAAGGATCTTGGAGTCTTAGTGGACAACCAGCTGAATATGAATCAGCAGTGTGCAGCAGCAGCCAAAAAAGCTAATGCAATCCTAAGTTGTATTAACAGAGGAATACAATCAAGATCAAGGGAAATACTAATACCACTCTATAAAGCCTTAGTAAGACCAAACGTAGAGTACTGCATCCAGTTTTTTTTTTTGAAAAAAGTTTTATTATTTTAGACAGACATACACAGAAAAAACATATGATATGCCGGTAGGTTAAAGCTCCTTGTACATCTTTTCCATTCTCATCTATTAATTATTTTTATATATTCTCACATACAAAATATTCCATATTTTTAGATTAATTTATCTTATAACACTTCATATTATCATCCCAGAACCATTCCCGGCAAACAAATGCATACAGACAAATATAAAAACAAAAACAAAAATTCTTTTTGAGAACAGTGTGTTACCAGACCCTCCCTTCTCCATGACTATAATTTCAATTATACACTCATTTTGTATATTCTATTCCATTTATCATAGCAAATTCCACTATTTTCCATAATTTCCTCCCTTTCTCTAGCTTCTATAGTCTTGCTTCAGTTATTTCATCATTCCATCATTTCATTAATTACATTTCTTTTTCCAATTTTCAATATCTTGCCAATCAATATTATTACACTTTTGTCTATCTTGTTTAGAATTTTATATTATCTTATAAAACATATTTTACCCTGTAATTACTACCCTAAAGGATAACACCTCTATCTCTTCTAACCAATTATTGTTTAACTTTTATATTTCACCTTTACCATTATTACCTCTGTTACCCTCTATTTTATATCATCTAACCATTATTAATCAGATTCTGCTTGGTACATTCCTACAGATATCCATTAAATTCTTTACAAGAGAAAAAGAAAAAGAATACATATAACATACATATAACAATAATGCATACATATAACAATAATAATTAAAGTAATTATTTCTTTTCAAGTTCAATTCAGCCATTGTTAATATTTATCTCCTTCATTCATTTCTATTTAAGATATTTCCATTTTATTACCATTTAACATCCATATCACTATATTTCATCATCAAAAAGAAAAACAGTATTAAAACGTTCCATACTTCTTATAATTTCCATACTTTCTCTTTAAATTGTTAGAGGCTTTATTCTCTTTCCTTCTTTACCTCCTTTACTTATTGACAGAAAAGAAAAAAACTATACTAACTTCTTTCTAACTTAACCATATTTATCTCACGTACCCTTGCAGAATCCTCTCAGTAACTTAAATTAACCATTGTCTAACTGTTGGATTAAATGTATAAGATTTTTAATTTTTATGTATTTTTCTTGCTGTTGCTCATCTTGATTCGATTTTTTACCACTTTCTCTTCTTGTCAACTCCCCCCTCTTCTTCTCCCTTCCCATTTTTCCCCTTTTATGTCCAATTTCCCCTTCTGAAATCCTACCTTATGGCTCCTTGCAGTATTATAACTATTTCCCATTTTATACTTTTTTTTGATTGTTGCCTCCAATCTTAGATTTTTAACTCTCTTTCCTCTTTTCCCCTTTTCTTCCCCTTTTTCTTAACCCATTTTGGAGTCATTTGATCATTGAAGATGGCTTCTTCTTCTTTGTCCTGCCCTTCTTGTTCATCTGATGCTTCCTGTAATTTTCTATATTTCAGGATCTCCATTTCTATCATTTTACCTCTTCTTTAATGTCTTTAAATAGTATTTTTAATTCTTCAAAAAGTGATGACATTCTGAAAGAATTTTTTTCCCTTTTAAAGCAACCCCCAGATGACTTTAATCCTTCGCTAAGATCCTCTACCCAGGAGTTCTCCGATAATCCACAGCCGTTTCTTATTTTCTTTTTCACTTTCAGTTTTCCGGGGCTTGGCTTGCACAGAGCTTCAATTACTATGTATTCTTTTCACGTCTTGTTGTGAATCCACTCTCAATGCAATTTAACTCCAGGTGGTATCCTTTGTTTCCAGACTCCACCCTATTTAAGCTCTTTTTTCCCCTCTGTTTTCTATCTTTGACTCTTTTTAAAAAGAATTCTTTAAAGTTATTCAAAAGTCTTTATCACATGATACTTTATTTTCAGCTGAAAGCAGCCTATTAATATCCAAGTGAATCGATGTCCAATTCTTGTAAATCCTTTCTTAATATTCCAAGCCAGTTAAACAATCAGTATTTGAGGAAAAAAGAGACCAATTTTCCCCTCTTAACCCTTTCATTCGCAGCTGTAAAAGTCTTTTAGAGATAGCATTGTTTTGGCTGTTTAAATTCCAGGTACCTTTAATAGTTGTTTTCAATTGCAAGCCCGGTATGTCACACTTTCTCCTTCAAGCTTCCTCCTGCACATTCTTTTCCATTCGAGTTCTTCTTTGAGGTGGCCATTTCTGGCCAGCCTTCTGCTGCCTTCGGAAAGGGGAAAAAAACAGCTGGGGAGAAGAGATCGGCTCTCCTCAACCCTGCTGGCAGCTCCCCAACCTTCACCACCTCTACGGGGTGGTTTCAACAAAGCCAGCCGGGGTCTCCAGTGGTGAGCATGGATCAAAACTGCGCAGTCGCAGAGAGCTCAAACAGGAAGTTACTGCATCCAGTTTTGTTCACCACATTATAAAAAAGATGTTGAGACTCTAGAAAAGTACAGAGAGAAGAGCAACCAGGATGATTAGGGGACTGGAGGCTAAAACATACAATGAACAGTTGAAAGAACTGGGCTTGGCTAGTCTAGTAAACAGAAGGACCAGGGGAGACATGATAGCTGTCTTTGAGGGGCTACCACAGGGAGGAAGGGGTCAAGCTATTTTCTGAAGCGCCTGTAGGCCAGACAAGGAATAATGGAGGGAAACTGAACAAGGAGAGATTTAACCTGGAAATAAGGAGAAACTTTCTGCCAGTGAGAACAATCAACCAGTGGAACAGCTTGCCCTCGGAAGTTGTGGGAGCTCCATCACTTGAGACTTTCAAGAAGAGATTGGACTGCCATTTGTCAGAAATGGTGTAGGGTCTCCCGCTTGGGTGGGGAGGTTGGACTAGATGACCTACAAGGTCCCTTCCAACTCTGATTATCTGTTATCTGTTACTTTCATTTTCACACACATTTTAGGGGGTCTTTAAACGTTTCTTAATACACTTTCAATTCCACAAACATTATTTCAGGTCTTTAACCATTTCTTAATACAGTATCATTTCCACAAACATTATCAGGGTTCTTTAAACTTTTCTTAGTACACTTTCAATTTCACAAACATTATTAGGGATCATTAAAAATTTCTTAATAAACTTTCATTTTCACAACAATTTATTAGGGGTCTTTAAAAATTTCTTAACAGACTTTCATTTTCAGAAATATTATCAGGGGTCTTTTAATATTTCTTAATAGACTTTCATTTCCACACTCATTATGAGTGGTCATAAACGTTTCTTAATAAACTATCAATTTCACAAACATTATTAGGGGTCTTTATACATTTATTAATACAGTTTCCATTTCAAAAACATTTTCAGGGATCATTAAACATTTCTTAATACACTTCCGATTTCACAAACATTATTAGGGGTCTTTAAATGTTTCTTAATAAACTTTCAATTCTACAAACATTTTCAGGGGTCTTTAAACATTTCTTAATACACTCTCAATTTCACAAACATTATTAGGGATCATTAAACTTTTCTTAATACACTTTCATTTTCACACACATATTATGAGGCGTCTTTACACATTTCTTAATACACTTTCATTGTTACACACATTATTAGGGGTCTTTAAAAATTTCTTAATACACTTTCATTTCCAGAAACATTATAAGGGGTCATTAAACATTTCTTAATATACTTTCATTTTTTACAAACATTATCCGGGGTCATTAAACATATTTTAATTCACTTTCATTTCCACAAACATTATAGGGGTCATTAAACATTTCTTAATGCACTTTCAATTTCACACACATTATCAGGGGTTTTTAAACATTTCTTAATACACTTTCATTTTCACACACATTATTAAGGGTGATTAAACATTCGTTTATTCACTTGCAGTTTCACAAATATTAGTAGGGGTCTTTAAACATTTTTTTAATACACTTTCCTTTTGACAAACATTATTAGGGGTCATTAAACATTTCTTAATACACGTTCACTTTCACAAACATGATCGGGGACAATAAACATTTCTTAATACACTTTTGTTTTCACAAACATTTTTAGGGGTCCTTAGACTTTTCTTCATACACTTTGATATTCCGAAACATTATTAGAGGACTTTAAACATTTCTGAATACACTTTCATTTCCACACACATTATCAGGGGTATTTAAACATTTCTGAATACACTTTCCATTTCACGCAAATTATTAGGGATCATTAAATATTTATTAACACACTTTCATTTCCACACACATTATTAGGGGTCTTTAAACATTTCTTAATACACTTTACTTTCCACAATCATTATCAGGGGTCATTAAACATTTCTTCATACACTTTGATTTTCACACACATGATTAGGGGTCTTTAAAGATTTCTAAATACACTTTCATTTCTACAAACATTATAGGGATCATTAAACTTTTCTTAAGGCACTTTCATTTTTTACAAACATTATTAGGGGTCTTTAAACATTTCTTAATGCACTTTCAATTTCACACACATTTATTTATTTATTTATTTATTTATTTATTTATTTATTTATTTATTTATTTATTGGGATTTCTATACTGCCCACTCTCGGAAAGTCAGGTTCACAACTATAAAAAAAACATAGAATACAAAAATACAATACAAAAAAGACCCATTTTCATAGGTCTCTAAACATTTTGTAATACACTTTCAATTTCACAAACATTATCACGGGCTTTTTATCATTTCTTAATACACTTTCCATTTGACACAAATTATTAGGGATCATTAAATATTTATTAACACACTTTCATTTCCACACACATTATCAGGGTTCTTTAAACATTTCTTAGTACACTTTCACTTTCACAAACATGATCAAGGGGTCAAGAAACATTTCTTAATACACTTTCATTTCCAGAATTATAATAGGGGTCTTCAAACATTTCTTAATGCACTTTCAGTTTCACACACATTATCGGGGTCATTAAACATTTCTTCATACACTTTCATTTTCACACACATTATTAGGGCTCTTTAAACATTTTTTAATACACTTTCATTTTCACAAAAATTATCATGGGTCATTAAACAGTTGTTAATAAACTTTCATTTTCACACACATTATTAGGGGTTTTTAAACATTTCTTAATACACTTTCATTTTCACACAAATTATGAGGGGTCATTAAGCATTTCTTAATACACTTTCATTTTCACACACATGATTAGTGGTCTTTAAACTTTTACAAGTACACTTTCATTATCGCAAACATTGTTAGGGGTCTTTAAACGTTTCTTAATGCACTTTCATTTTCACACATATTAATAGGGGTCATTAAAATTTCTTAATACACTTTCATTTTTACACACATTATTAGGGGTCTTTAAACATTTCTTAATACACTTTACTTTCCACAATCATTATCAGGAGTCATTAAACATTTCTTCATACACTTTGATTTTCACACACATGATTAGGGGTCTTTAAAGATTTCTAAATACACTTTCATTTCTACAAACATTATAGGGATCATTAAACATTTCTTAAGGCACTTTCATTTTTTACAAACATTATTAGGGGTCTTTAAACATTTCTTAATGCACTTTCAATTTCACACACATATTATGAGGCATCTTTACACATTTCTTAATACACTTTCATTGTTACACACATGGTTAGGGGTCTTTAAACATTTTAATACACTTTCATTTCACAAAATTATAGGTGTCTAAACATTTCTTAATACACTTTCATTTTACAAACATTATTGGGTCATTAAACATTTGTTAATATAGTTTCATGTTCAAACAGATTATTAGGGGTCATTAAACATTTCTTAATACACTTTCAATTTCACACACATTATCACGGGCTTTTAAACATTTCTTAATACACTTTCCATTTGACACAAATTATTAGGGATCATTAAATATTCATTAACACACTTTCATTTCCACACAAATTATCAGAGGTCTTTAAACATTTCGTAATACACTTTCAATTTCACACATATTATCAGTGGTCATTAAAGATTTCTTAATACACTTTCACTTTCACAAACATGATCGGGGTCAGTAAACATTTCTTAATACACTTTCAGTTTCACACACATTATCAGGGGTCATTAAACATTTCTTCATACAATTGCATTTTCACACACATTATTAGGGCTCTTTAAACTTTTCAATACTTTTCATTTTACACAAACATTATTAGGGGTCTTTAAACATTTTTTAATACACTTTCATTTTCACACATATTAATAGGGGTCATTAAAATTTCTTAATACACTTTACTTTCCACAATCATTTTCAGGGGTCATTAAACATTTCTTCATACACTTTGATTTTCACACACATGATTAGGGGTCTTTAAACATTTCTAAATACACTTTCATTTCCACAAACATTATCAGGGGTCATTAAACATTTGTTAATACACTTTCAATTTCACACACATTATCAGGGCTCTTTAAACATTTCTTAATACACGTTCACTTTCACAAACATGATCAGGAGTCAATAAACATGTCTTAATACACTTCCGTTCTCACAAACATTATTAGGGGTCTTTAGACATTTCTTTATACACTTTGATATTCCCAAACATTATTAGAGGACTTTCAACATTTTTAATACACTTTCATTTCCACAAACATTATCAGAGTTCATTAAACATTTCTTAATGCACTTTCATTTTTACAAACATTATTAGGGGTCTTCAAACATTTCTTAACACACTTTCATTTCCACACACATCATCAGGGGTGTTTAAACATTTCTTAATAGACTCTCATTTTCACAGACATTATCAGAGCTCTTTAAACATTTCTGAATACACTTTCCATTTCACACAAATTATTAGGGATCATTTAATATTTATTAACACACTTTCATTTCCACACATATTATCAGCCATCTTTAAACATTTTATAATACACTTTCAATTTCACACACATTATCACTGGTCAATAAACGTTTCTTAATACGCTTTCGTTCTCACAAATATTATTAGGGGTCTTTAGACATTTCTTAATACACTTTCACTTTCACACACATTTTCAGAGGTCTTTAAACATTTCTTAATTGCACATTTCTGCAAATATTATCAGGGGTCTTTAAAGATTTCTTAATACACTTTCATTGTTACAAACATTATTAGGGGTCTTTAAACATTTTTAATACACTTTCATTTCCAGAAACATTATAGGTGTAACTAAACATTGCTTAATGCACTTTCATTTTTTACAAATATTATTAGGGGTCTTTAAACATTTCTTAATACACTTCCGTTTTCACAAAAATTAACAGGAGTCATTAAACATTTCTTAATGTACTTTCAGTTTCACACACATGATTGGGGTCTTCAAACTTTTATAAGTACACTTTAATTATTGCAAACATTATTAGGGGTCTTTAAACATTTCTTAATACACTTTCATTGTCACTCATATTAATAGGGGTCATTAAAATTTCTTAATACACTTTCATTTCCACAAACATTATAGGGGTCATTAAACATTTCGTAAGGCACTTTCATTTTTTACAAACATTATTAGTGGTCTTTAAACCTTTCTTAATGCACTTTCAATTTCACACACATATTATGAGGCGTCTTTACACATTTCTTAATACACTTTCATTGTTACACACATTATTAGGGGTCTTTAAACATTTTTAATACACTTTCATTTCCACAAACATTATGGCCGCCATGGACCTGACCCAGATACTTCAAGGCCCGACTCATGAGGCACACACTGGACCTGGTTTTTATCTCGGGACAGTGGTATAATGATCTGGGGGGCACTCTCCAACTCTTCGCCCCCTGCCATGGACAGATCATTATTTCCTTCAGCTGGTCTTCCATTATGCCATCCCCCACCGCTGGGAGGTGGAACCCACTAGATGGTTCCGCCCCAGGAGCCTGATGGACCCTGAGCTGTTCCAGATGGCGCTTGGGCCATTTGTTACCTCCCTGGTCCACAACTCGTCTGAGGCCCTGGCGGACGCCTGGCAATGGGCTATGTCCGGGGCACTCGACCGGGTTCCCTTGTGGCCCCTAACCTGACGCAGATCCCGGTTAGCTCCCTGGTTTTCCGTAGAGCACCGGGAGATGAAGTGTTGGAGGAGGGGCCTAGAGAGCTGTTGGAGGTCCACCCGGTCCGAAACCGACCGATCCCAGGTGAGGGCCTTTTCTAGGACTTACCTGGCTGTGATGAAAGCGGCGAAGAAGGCTTACTTCTCCGCTCTCATCACATCCGCAGATAATCGCCCAGCCGCCCTGTTTAGGGTCGCACGCTCCCTCCTGGATCAGGGGGTAAGGGAGGACCCTCTGCAGAGGTGGGCTGAGGAGTTTGGTCAGCATCTGCTGGATAAGATTGCTCAGATCCAGGCCAGTTTGGACACCAACTGGCTAGAGTCGTACGTGGAAGCGACAACGAGTCTTGTCGAGGTTATCTGGGATTAGTTTGACCCTGTGACCTTAGATTCGGTGGACAGGATTATGCGGAGGCTGAGTGCCACCACCTGTTTATTGGACCCGTGCCCCTCCTGGCTGGTTTATGCCACCCGGGAAGGTACATGTGGCTGGCTCCAGACAGTTACCAATGCATCATTGCAGGAGAGGTCCTTTCCCGCCACCTTGAAAGAGGCGGTGGTGAGGCCCCTCCTCAAGAAGCCTGCCCTGGACCCAGCCAATTTGAACAACTTTCGTCCCATCTCCAACCTTCACTTTGTTGTGAAGGTTGTTGAGAGTGTGGTGGCCCAGCAGCTTCCAGCTTTCCTGGAGGAAGCTGATTACCTGGATCCATATAATCGGGCTTCAGGCCCAGTTACAGCACGGAGACGTCATTGGTCGCACTGATGGAGGATCTCTGGAGGGCTCAGGATAGAGGATGTTCCTCTATACTGGTCCTATTAGACCTCTCAGCGGCTTTTGATACCATCGACCATGGTATCTTACTGCGGCGCCTTCGGAGGTTGGGAGTGGGAGGCACCGTGCTATGGTGGTTCTCCTCCTACCTCTCGGGATGCACGTAGTCGGTGTTGGCGGGGGGCAGAGGTCAACCCCAAGGCCCTTCAGTTGTGGGGTGCCCCAGGGGTCAGTTCTTTCTCCCCTCCTGTTCAACATCTACATGAAGCCGCTGGGTGAGATCATCCATGGTTTTGGGGTGAGGTATCATCAATATGCTGATGATACCCAGCTCTTCATCTCCACCCCGGACCATCTCAGTGATGCCCTCTCCGTGATGTCCCATTGCCTGGAGGCGGTACGGATCTGGATGGGGAGGAACAGGCTCCATGTCAACCCAGACAAGACTGAGTGTCTATGCCTACCGGCATCTCGGGTTATCCAAGAAATTCCATCACTGACCATGGGGGGAGAGGTGTTGCCCCCCGTGGATAGGGCGTGCAACTTGGGTGTCCTCCTGGATGCACGGCTAAGTATGGAGGAACATGTGTGAGCTGTCGCCAGGAGGGCATTTGCCCAGGTTCGCCTGGTGCATCAGTTGCGCCCCTATTTGGACCGGGATGCGCTATGCATGGTCACCCATGCACTCGTAGCTTCCCGTCTTGACTACTGCAATGCTCTCTACCTAGGGCTGTCCTTGCGGACTATACAGAGGCTTCAACTGGTGCAAAATGCAGCCGCGCGGGTAGTGATGGGAGTGACCTGATACTCCCATGTGACACCCCTCCTGCGCTATCTACATTGGTTGCCGGTTGCCCTCCAGGTAAGATTCAAGGTGCTGGTGTTAGCCTATAAAGCCCTTCATGGCCAGGGTCCAGGGTATTTGCAGGAGCGCCTCCTACCGTAATTGAGTTCCAATCGCCCAGTGCGCTCCCACCAGCAGGGCCTCCTTGGGGTGCCGTCGATGAGACAATGTCGGTTGGCGGTCCCCGGGAGGGCTCCTCTGTGGGGTGCCCACCTTGTGGAACCAGCTACCCCTGGGGTTGGGCTGGCTCCCGACCTTCATTCCTTCCGCCGTGATCTTAAAACTTGGCTGCTTTTACAGGCCGGCCTGGATTGAGGTTGGTTGGGGTTTTCTTTTAATTAATTAGGTTTTATTGTATTTTAGGGATTTATTTGGATGGCTTTTATATTTTAATGCCTTGTATTTATGTTTTGTATTTTGGTTCTCCGAGTCCCCACGGAGATGGGGGGGCATACAATTCCAAATAAATAAATAAATAAATAAATAAATAAATAGGTGTAACTAAACATTGCTTAATGCACTTTCATTTTTTACAAACATTACTAGGGGTCTTTAAAAATTTCTTAATGCACTTTCATTTCTACAAACATTATTAGGGGTCTTTAAACATTTCTTAATACACTTTCCTTTCCACAAACATTATCAGGGGTCATTAAACATATTTTAATACACTTTCATTTCCACAAACATTATAGGGGTCATTAAACATTTCTTAATGCACTTTCAATTTCACACACATTATCAGGGGTTTTTCAACATTTCTTAACACACTTTCATTTCCACACACATTATCAGGGGTATTTAAACATTTCTTAATACACTTTAGATTTGATACACATCTTCATGTGTCTTTAAACATTTCTGAATACACTTTCAATTTCACACAAATTATTAGGGATCATTAAGTATTTATTGACACACTTTCATTTCCACACACATTATCAGGTGTCTTTAAAGATTTTCTAATACACTTTCAATTTCACACACATTATCACTGGTCAATAAACATTTCTTAATACACTTTCAATTTCACTCACATTATCAGGGGTCAATAAAGATTTCTTAATTCACTTTCATTGTCAAAAAAATTATTAGGGGTTTTTAAAGATTTCTAAATACACTTTCATTTCCACAAACATTATAGGGATCATTAAACATTTCTTAAGGCACTTCCATTTTTTACAAACATTATTAGGGGTCTTTAAACATTTCTTAATTTTCTTTCAATTTCACACACATATTATGAGCTGTTTTTACACATTTCTTAATACACTTTCATTTTTACAAACATGATTAGGGGAGTTTAAAAATTTCTTAATACACTTTCATTTCTACAAACATTTAAATATTTCCCTAACACACTTTCATTTTCACACTCATGATTAGGGGTGTTTAAAAATTTCTTAACACACTTTCGTTTCCAGAAACATTATCAGGGGTCATTAAGCAATTTTTAGTACACTTTCATTTCTACAAACATTATAGGGGTCTCTAAACATTTCTTAATGCACTTTCATTTTTTACAAACATTATCAGGGGTCTTTAAACAATTCTTAATACACTTTGAATTTCACACACATTATTAGGGGTCATTAAACCTTTCTTAATACACTTTCATTTCTGCAAACATTATAGGGGTCTTTAAATATTTCTTAATACACTTTCAATTTCACTCACATTATCAGGGGTCATTAAACATTTCTTAATTCACTTTTATTTTCACACACTTTATTAGGGCTCTTTAAACATTTTTTAATACACTTTCTTTTTCACAAAAATTATCATAGGTCATTAAACATTTCTTAATACACTTTCATTTTCACACACATTATTAGGGGTCTTTAAACATTTCTTAATATACTTTCATTTTCACACGCATGATTAGCGGTCTTTAAACTTTTATAAGTACTCTTTCATTATTGCAAACATTATTAGGGGTCTTTATACATTTCTTAATTCACTTTCATTTTTACAAACATTTACACTCTCATTTTCACAGACATTATCAGGGGTCTTTAAACATTTCTTAATACACGTTCATTTTCACACACATTAGGGTCTTTAAACATTTCTTAATAAACTTTCGATTTGAAACACATTGTCAAGCCTTTCTCTGCTACCATTTTCAAAGGCTGGGAAAACCCTTTGCCAGGGAATAAAAATTCTTCCAAAACATCCCTGCTAATTAGATGTGATAGACCTGTTCTTCTTTGCTGTCAATGATGATAAAAATGAGACCCGAAAGTAATCTAAAAACATTTTTTATTTATAAAATAAAGAAACCTACACGGAGCTACATGTTTGCAACCTAATCTCCACCAAGGCATATATAGCAAAAAGAACAAAGGAAGTCAAGTCAAAACTTCTACACATGTGCAGTAAATCAAAACATTACAAAAATTTCTTATCTCGTTACTGTGTAGACAAGATAACACAGTGCTGGCTAGCAGACACCTGCTTGCTATAATATGAGCTTAGGAGCTTGAACAGACAAACCAAGAAAACGCAGTGACACACATTTTCATGCGTCTTCAAACATTTCTGAATACACTTTCCATTTCACACAAATTATGAGGGATCATAACATATTTATTAACACATTTTCATTTCCACACACATTATCAGGCGTCTTTAAACATTTTGTAATACAGTTTCAATTTCACACACATTATCACTGGTCAATAAGTGTTTCTTAATACACTTTCGTTCTCTCAAACATTATTAGGGGTCTTTAAACATTTCTTAATACACTTTCACTTTCACACACATTTTCAGAGGTCTTTAACCATTTCTTAATACACTTTAATTTTCACTCACAGATTAGGGGTCTTTAAATATTTGTTAATAAACTTTCATTTCTAAAAACTTTATTAGGGGTCTTTAAATATTTCTTAATACACTTTCATTTTCAGAAACATTAGAAGGGGTCATTAAACATTTCTTAGTTCACTTTCGTTTTCATAAACATTATTAGGGGTCTTTAAACAATTTCAATACACTTTCATTTTCAAACACATTATTAGGGATCATTAAACATTTCTTAATACACTTTCATTTCTGCAAACATTATCAGGGGTCATTAAAGATTTCTTAACGCACTTTCATTTTTTACAAACATTATTAGGGGTCTTTAAACATTTCTTAATGCACTTTCAATTTCACACACATATTAAGAGGCTGTCTCTACACATTTCTTAATCCACTTTCATTGTTACACGATGATTAGCTGTCATTAAAAATTCTTAATACATTTTCATTTTCACACATGATTAGGGTCTTTAAAAATTTCTTATACTTTCAATTTCACACACATTTTATTTATTTGTTTGTTTGTTTGTTTCATTATTATTATTATTATTATTATTTATTTGATGGGATTTCTATGCCGTCCTCTCTCCAGAAGGACTCAGGGTGGCTCACAACTATAAAAAAAACATAGAATACAAAAATACAATACAAAAAACACCTATTTTCATAGGTCTTTAAATATTTTGTAATACACTTTCAATTTCACACACATTATTAGGGGTCTTTAAACATTTCTTAATACACTTTCCTTTCCACAAACATTATCAGGGGTCATTAAACATATTTTAATACACTTTCATATCCACAAACATTATAGGGGTCATTAAACATTTCTTAATGCACTTTCAATTTCACACACATTATCAGGGGTTTTTCAACAATTCTTAACACACTTTGAATTTCACACACTTTATCAGGGGTATTTAAACATTTCTTAATACACTCTCATTTTCACAGACATTATCAGGGCTCTTTAAACATTTCTTAATACACTTTCGATTTGACACACATTTTCATGTGTCTTTAAACATTTCTGAATACACTTTCAATTTCACACAAATTATTAGGGATCATTAAGTATTTATTGACACACTTTCATTTCCACACACATTATCAGGTGTCTTTAAACATTTTCTAATACACTTTCAATTTCACACACATTATCACTGGTCAATAAACATTTCTTAATACACTTTCGTTCTCACAAACATTATTAGGGGTCTTTAGACATTTCTTAATACACTTTCACTTTCACAAACATTTTCAGAGGTCTTTAAACATTTCTTAATACACTTGCATTTCTGCAAATATTATCAGGGGTCTTTAAAAATTTCTTAATACACTTTCATTTCTACAAACACTCTAGGGGTCATAAAAAATTTCTTAATGCAGTTTCATTTTTTCCAAACCTTATTAGGGTCTTTAAACATTTCTAAATCCACTTGCATTTTCACAAACATTATTAGGCAGTCTTTAAACATTTCTTAATACACTTTAATTTTCACACACATGATTAGGGGTATTTAAATATTACTTAATACACTTTAATTTCTAAAAACATTATTAGGGGTCTTTAAATATATATTAATACACTTTCATTTCCAGAAACATTATCAGGGCTCATTAAACATTTCTTAATTCACTTTAGTTTTCATAAACATTATTAGGGGTCTTTAAACAATTTTAATACACTTTCATTTTCACACACCTTTATAGGGGTCATTAAACATTTCTTAATACACTTTCATTTCTACAAACATTATTAGGGGCCTTCAAACATTTCTTAATGCACTTTCAATTTCACACACATATTATGAGGCGTTTTTGCACATTTCTTAATACACTTTCATTTCTACAAACATTATTAGGGCACTTTAAACATTTCTTAACACACTTTCATTTTCACAATATTAGCAGGGGTCTTTCTACATTTCTTAATGCACTTTCAATTTCACATGCATATTAATAGGTGTTTTTACACTTTTCTTAATACACTTCCATTGTTACACAAATGATTAGGGGTCATTAAAAATTTATTAATACGCTTTCATTTTCACACACATGATTAGCGGAGTTTAAAAGTTTCTTAACACACTTTCGTTTCCAGAAACATTATCAGGGGTCATTAAACGTTTTTTAGCACACATTCATTTCTACAAACATTATAGGGGTCACTAAACATTTCTTAATACACTTTCATTTTTTAGAAACATTATTAGGGATCTTTAAACATTTCTTAATGCACTTTCAATTTCACACACATTATTTGGGGCCTTTAAACATTTCTTAATACACTTTCAATTTCACGCACATTATTAGGGCTCTTTAAACATTTTTAATACATTTTCCTTTTCACAAAAATTATCATGGGTCATTAAAAATTTCTTAATACACTTTCACTTTCACACAAATTTTCAGGGGTCATTAAACGTTTCTTAATATACTTTCATTTTCACACACATGATTAGGGGTCTTTAAAAATTTATTAGTACACTTTCATTATTGCAAACATTATTAGGGGTCTTTATACATTTCTTAATGCAGTTTCATTTTTACAAACATTATTAGGGGTCTTCAAACATTTCTTAACACACTTTGAATTTCACACACTTTATCAGGGGTATTTAAACATTTCTTAATACACTCTCATTTTCACAGACATTATCAGGGCTCTTTAAACATTTCTTAATACACTTTCGATTTGACACACATTTTCATGTGTCTTTAAACATTTCTGAATACACTTTCAATTTCACACAAATTATTAGGGATCATTAAGTATTTATTGACACACTTTCATTTCCACACACATTATCAGGTGTCTTTAAACATTTTCTAATACACTTTCAATTTCACACACATTATCACTGGTCAATAAACATTTCTTAATACACTTTCGTTCTCACAAACATTATTAGGGGGTCTTTAGACATTTCTTAATACACTTTCACTTTCACAAACATTTTCAGAGGTCTTTAAACATTTCTTAATACACTTGCATTTCTGCAAATATTATCAGGGGTCTTTAAAAATTTCTTAATACACTTTCATTTCTACAAACACTCTAGGGGTCATAAAAAATTTCTTAATGCAGTTTCATTTTTTCCAAACCTTATTAGGGTCTTTAAACATTTCTAAATCCACTTGCATTTTCACAAACATTATTAGGCAGTCTTTAAACATTTCTTAATACACTTTAATTTTCACACACATGATTAGGGGTATTTAAATATTACTTAATACACTTTAATTTCTAAAAACATTATTAGGGGTCTTTAAATATATATTAATACACTTTCATTTCCAGAAACATTATCAGGGCTCATTAAACATTTCTTAATTCACTTTAGTTTTCATAAACATTATTAGGGGTCTTTAAACAATTTTAATACACTTTCATTTTCACACACCTTTATAGGGGTCATTAAACATTTCTTAATACACTTTCATTTCTACAAACATTATTAGGGGCCTTCAAACATTTCTTAATGCACTTTCAATTTCACACACATATTATGAGGCGTTTTTGCACATTTCTTAATACACTTTCATTTCTACAAACATTATTAGGGCACTTTAAACATTTCTTAACACACTTTCATTTTCACAATATTAGCAGGGGTCTTTCTACATTTCTTAATGCACTTTCAATTTCACATGCATATTAATAGGTGTTTTTACACTTTTCTTAATACACTTCCATTGTTACACAAATGATTAGGGGTCATTAAAAATTTATTAATACGCTTTCATTTTCACACACATGATTAGCGGAGTTTAAAAGTTTCTTAACACACTTTCGTTTCCAGAAACATTATCAGGGGTCATTAAACGTTTTTTAGCACACATTCATTTCTACAAACATTATAGGGGTCACTAAACATTTCTTAATACACTTTCATTTTTTAGAAACATTATTAGGGATCTTTAAACATTTCTTAATGCACTTTCAATTTCACACACATTATTTGGGGCCTTTAAACATTTCTTAATACACTTTCAATTTCACGCACATTATTAGGGCTCTTTAAACATTTTTAATACATTTTCCTTTTCACAAAAATTATCATGGGTCATTAAAAATTTCTTAATACACTTTCACTTTCACACAAATTTTCAGGGGTCATTAAACGTTTCTTAATATACTTTCATTTTCACACACATGATTAGGGGTCTTTAAAAATTTATTAGTACACTTTCATTATTGCAAACATTATTAGGGGTCTTTATACATTTCTTAATGCAGTTTCATTTTTACAAACATTATTAGGGGTCTTCAAACATTTCTTAACACACTTTGAATTTCACACACTTTATCAGGGGTATTTAAACATTTCTTAATACACTCTCATTTTCACAGACATTATCAGGGCTCTTTAAACATTTCTTAATACACTTTCGATTTGACACACATTTTCATGTGTCTTTAAACATTTCTGAATACACTTTCAATTTCACACAAATTATTAGGGATCATTAAGTATTTATTGACACACTTTCACTTCCACACACATTATCAGGCGTCTTTAAACATTTTGTAATACAGTTTCAATTTAACACACATTATCACTGGTCAATAAACGTTTCTTAATACACTTTCATTCTCTCAAACATTATTAGGGGTCTTTAGACATTTCTTAATACACTTACACTTTCACACACATTTTCAGAGGTCTTTAAACAATACCTAATACACCTTAATTTTTACACACATGATTAGGTGTCTTTAAATATTTCTTAATACACTTTCATTTCCAGAAACATTATCAGGGGTCTTTAAACAATTCTTAATACACTTTGAATTTCACTCACATTATCAGGGGTCAATAAACATTTCTTAATTCACTTTCATTGTCAAAAAAATTATTAGGGGTCTTTAAAGATTTCTAAATACACTTTCATTTCTACAAACATTATAGGGATCATTAAACATTTCTTAAGGCACTTCCATTTTTTACAAACATTATTAGGGGTCTTTAAACATTTCTTAATTTTCTTTCAATTTCACACGCATATTATGAGCCGTTTTTACACATTTCTTAATACACTTTCATTTTTACAAACATGATTAGGGGAGTTTAAAAATTTCTTAATACACTTTCATTTCTACAAACATTTAAATATTTCCCTAACACACTTTCATTTTCACACTCATGATTAGGGGTGTTTAAAAATTTCTTAACACACTTTCGTTTCCAGAAACATTATCAGGGGTCATTAAGTAATTTTTAGTACACTTTCATTTCTACAAACATTATAGGGGTCTCTAAACATTTCTTAATGCACTTTCATTTTTTACAAACATTATCAGGGGTCTTTAAACAATTCTTAATACACTTTGAATTTCACACACATTATTAGGGGTCATTAAACATTTCTTAATACACTTTCATTTCTGCAAACATTATAGGGGTCTTTAAATATTTCTTAATATACTTTCTTTTTCACAAAAATTATCATAGGTCATTAAACATTTCTTAATACACTTTCATTTTCACACACATTATTAGGGGTCTTTAAACATTTCCTAATATACTTTCATTTTCACACGCATGATTAGCGGTCTTTAAACTTTTATAAGTACTCTTTCATTATTGCAAACATTATTAGGGGTCTTTATACATTTCTTAATTCACTTTCATTTTTACAAACATTTACACTCTCATTTTCACAGACATTATCAGGGGTCTTTAAACATTTCTTAATACACGTTCATTTTCACACACATTAGGGGTCTTTAAACATTTCTTAATAAACTTTCGATTTGAAACACATTGTCAAGCCTTTCTCTGCTACCATTTTCAAAGGCTGGGAAAAACCCTTTTGCCAGGGAATAAAAATTCTTCCAAAACATCCCTGCTAATTAGATGTGATAGACCGTGTTCTTCTTTGCTGTCAATGATGATAAAAATGAGACCCGGAAAGTAATCTAAAAACATTTTTTATTTATAAAATAAAGAAACCTACACGGAGCTACATGTTTGCAACCTAATCTCCACCAAGGCATATAGCAAAAGAACAAAGGAAGTCAAGTCAAAACTTCTTACACATGTGCAGTAAATCAAAACATTACAAAAATTTCTTATCTCGTTACTGTGTAGACAAGATAACACAGTGCTGGCTAGCAGACACCTGCTTGCTATAATATGAGCTTAGGAGCTTGAACAGACAAACCAAGAAAACGCAGTGACACACATTTTCATGCGTCTTCAAACATTTCTGAATACACTTTCCATTTCACACAAATTATGAGGGATCATAACATATTTATTAACACATTTTCATTTCCACACACATTATCAGGCGTCTTTAAACATTTTGTAATACAGTTTCAATTTCACACACATTATCACTGGTCAATAAGTGTTTCTTAATACACTTTCGTTCTCTCAAACATTATTAGGGGTCTTTAAACATTTCTTAATACACTTTCACTTTCACACACATTTTCAGAGGTCTTTAACCATTTCTTAATACACTTTAATTTTCACTCACAGATTAGGGGTCTTTAAATATTTGTTAATAAACTTTCATTTCTAAAAACTTTATTAGGGTCTTTAAATATTTCTTAATACACTTTCATTTTCAGAAACATTAGGGGTCATTAAACATTTCTTAGTTCACTTTCGTTTTCATAAACATTATTAGGGTCTTTAAACAATTTCAATACACTTTCATTTTCAAACACATTATTAGGGATCATTAAACATTTCTTAATACACTTTCATTTCTGCAAACATTATCAGGGGTCATTAAAGATTTCTTAACGCACTTTCATTTTTTACAAACATTATTAGGGGTCTTTAAACATTTCTTAATGCACTTTCAATTTCACACACATATTAAGAGGCGTCTCTACACATTTCTTAATCCACTTTCATTGTTACACGGATGATTAGCTGTCATTAAAAATTTCTTAATACATTTTCATTTTCACACACATGATTAGGGGTCTTTAAAAATTTCTTAATACACTTTCAATTTCACACACATTTTATTTATTTATTTATTTGTTTGTTTGTTTCATTATTATTATTTTTATTTTTATTTATTTATTTATTTATTTATTTGATGGGATTTCTATGCCGTCCTCTCTCCAGAAGGACTCAGGGTGGCTCACAACTATAAAAAAAACATAGAATACAAAAATACAATACAAAAAACACCTATTTTCATAGGTCTTTAAATATTTTGTAATACACTTTCAATTTCACACACATTATTAGGGGTCATTAAACATTTCTTAATACACCTTGATTTTCACACACATGATTAGGTGTCTTTAAACATTGCTTAATACACTTTCATTTCCCCAAAGATTATAGGTGTCATTAAACTTGTCTTAATACAATTTCATTTTTACACACATTATTAGGGGTCTTTAAACATTCTTAATACACTTTCCTTTTAAGAAACATTATCAGGGGTCATTAAAGATTTGTTAATACACTCTCAATTTCACACACATGATCAGGGGTCAATAAACATTTCTTAATACACTTTCGTTCTCACAAACATTACTAGCGGTCTTTAAAGTTTTTTTAATACACTTTCGTTCTGAGAACCATTATTAGGGGTCTTTAGACATTTCATAACACCTTTTGATATTCCCAAACATTATTAGAGGATTTTAAACATTTTTAATAGACTTTCATTTCCACAAACATTATGAGAGTTCATTAAACAAATGCACTTTCATTTTTACAAACATTATTAGGGGTCTTTAAAGATTTCTTATTTATTTATTTATTTATTTATTTATTTATTTATGGGATTTATATGCTGCCCTATCTCCCGAAGGACTCAGGGCGGCTCACAACAGTAAAAAACATACAACACAAATATTTAAATTTTAAAAAATATTAAACAGAAATCCCAAAACATTAATTAAAAATAGCAACAGCGAATGTACACTAATAAAACCAATACCCCCCCCCCTCAGTCCAGGTCAACCTGTTGAAATAGCCATGTCTTCAGGTCGTGACGGAAGGATCGAAGGTCAAGGGCCATCCGCAGCTCCAAGGGCATCTGATTCCACAGGGTGGGCCCCCACAGAGAAGGCTCCCCTGGGGGTCACCAGCCAACACTGTCTGACCGACGGCACCCTGAGGAGGCCCTGTCTGTGGGAGTGCACGGAAGCTGGGCAGTCAGCATTGGCAGTAGATGTTCCCTAAATACCCCGCCCTAAGCCATGTAGGGCTTTATCTGCACCTTGAATCTCACCCGGAGGGCACCGCAACCAATGCAGTTCACGAGGAGGTGTAATATGGGAGTATCGGATACTCCCATCACAACCTGCACGCGATTCTGCACCAGTTGAAGCCACCGAAAGTGGTCCACAAGGGCAGCCCCATGTAGGGAGCATTCCAGTACTCTACATGGGAGGTAACAAGCTCATGAGTAACC
>SOZL01000285.1:0-18152 GCA_009733165.1 Naja naja | reverse complement strand
TAATCATCATTTAAAAAATTGGAAAAGGGAAGTGATTTATGGACCTGCTTAATCAGCAAGGATAAGGGCAAATTAGGAAGAATCACACTCAGAGGTGGTATTCAGCAGGTTCTGACCAGTTCTGGAGAACCGCTAATGGAAATTTTGAGTAGTTCAGAGAACCGGCAAATGCCACCTCTGACTGGAGATTTTACGGTATCCTTCCCCTGCCACGCCCAGCAAGCCACACCCACAGAACCGGTAGTAAAAAAAAAATTGAATCCCACCACTGAGCACACTCCCTTGTCTTCCTCTGTTGCAGGCTGAACCAGAAACAGGACTCATATTGGTAACTCCACGTAGTTTGGATTTGGCCATACCCTGTCCTAGATGGAGGGTCAGCAGGGTTTAGGTCAAGGTAGCAGGACTGCCTACCATATGAGAGAAACACCTGTAAAAGGGAAGCAATTTTCTAGCCTGGGATGAAGATGTTATTCACTGGGGAGCTGCAATGCACATGAATGGTTGCCTAGCAACCATGAAATGCTCTTTTCTGAAGAATCTCTTGCTTTCTCCTTTCTTCAAGGGAGAGGCATCCATTGCAATTAAGTGCAGGACATTGAAGCACAAGCACTCAGGAAGTGGAGGATGGTGGAGGAAATCAAACATCCATCTGATGCCCAAAACAGGACAGTTTCATTGACAATCAGGTTAGGCTGGTTAGATCTGAGCCAGAGTTCCTTAATCTACAACAAACTTGAATAGGACCATGATCTGTCTTTCTTAAAAGGATGCTGGCTTGCTTCTTACAATACCCTTGATTGCCCAAGAGCAGTTTTCTTTCCAAATTGTGGGATGCATTTATTTTAGCTTTGATAATAGAAAACCATTTGCTTGCAAGTAAGAATTGGTGGATCGTGAAGCAGACGAAGTAATATAAAATGAAGAAGCTAAAGTGCTTTTGGTACTTTAGAATTGAAATAGACAAGCAGCTGCCACATAACACCTCCAGACTTAACAATTGTCGATAATAAAGATATAAAAGCCTGGATAGTGGACATTGCAATGCTTGGAGACAGTAGAATAGATCAGAAAATAGTGGAGAAGATAACAAAATGCAGACTTGCAAATAGAATGACTGTGGCAAAACAAAGAGTCAATAGTAATAGGCACCTTGGGCGATCCCAAAACAACTGGAGCCACTTGAAAACTTTGGGCATTAATAAAATCACCGTCAGTCAATTGCAAAAGGCAGCCTTATTTGAAAGCTTTCATCCTGTGACAACACAGGTAGCCCTTGACTTATGACCACAATTGAGCCCAACATTTCTGTGGCTAAGTGAAAGATTTAAGTGAATTTTATACCCCATTTTATGTCCTTTCTTGTCCCTGTTATTAAGTGAATCCCTGAAATTATTAAATTAGTAACATGGTTGTTAAGTGAATCTGGCTTCCCCATTGACTTTGCTCATGAGAAGGTCACAAAAGGAGATCACATGACCCGGACACTGCAACTGTCATAAATAAATACATGCCAGTTTCCAAGCAGCCCAATTTTGATCACGTGATCATGTGTGGATGCTGCAATGGTCTTAAGTGTGAAAATGGCTGTAAGTCACTTTTTCAGTGCCATTGTAACTTTGAACGGTCACTAACTGAACTGTTGTAAGCTGAGAACTACCTGCATTTTAACAGCATCAAACAACTACTGCCTAGCCCAGGTCCTTTGGAAGGAATTGAGATAAGTGGATAAAAGTGACAAATCCAATCTAAACATCAGCTTGGCTGTGTGATGAACTCTAATGATTATAAGGCAAAAGAAGGCAATGATAGCCCCAATCTAATAAGCACCCAGGATGCAATCCCAAAACAACTGAAGCACCCCTGAACACCACTGGCATTGACAAACATCACCATTGGTCAGTTGCAAAAGGCAGCTTTATTTGGAATAACTGACATCTTGCAACATCCTGCAGCAATATTTTTTAACAAACAACAATTACCTATCCCAGGTTAATAAGTGGATAAAATGCCAAATCCAGTCTAAACAACTGGCTGACACTTCAATGAACCATAATAATCATAACAGCAGAGCACGGTCAAGATATTAGCCATGACTTCACAATCAGAGTCCTCCCTTTTTAAATACAGGCAACTTGGATAAAAGGATAGAGTTTCAATGGCATAACTGCAGCTCTGATCTTTGTCTTTTGATGCCCAGCTCCCTGCATATCCTCTTGATAATAACCGCCAAGTTTCTGAAAATTGTAGATGTTTTGATTACCTTTTTCAGATTTGACAATAGTCAGGAAACAAATTCTTTGAATATATAGATAATGTTTCTTTTTTAACCCAGGAAACCGTTGATATGTTCAACTCTACCAGGAATTGTGGATGACTTGTAGCTAAGCTATCACTGACATGGCACAGAAAACACAGCATATAAGCTGCTTTTAAAACCACTAATTCAATAGGTGTAATTATAGAAAGCTTTAATCAGCTCGGTCACTAAGCTAGGAGCTATGTTCTAGCAACACACTAAGCTTGTTTAACTTTAACTTGGTTAACTTTCACTTTCACAAATATATAGATTTGTGTCTTGTGTTAGTCCAGGGTTAGCAGGTTAAACAATTCCAGAAAATGAGTTAAGTCATGAACTAAGTTTAAGTGTGATACATGAATGTTTTGGTGTGTGTGTATGTAAATATATTGATGCCCTCCCATTTTCTACTGGACAGACCTCTTAAATCATGTGACCACATGTTGGGTACTCAGCAACTGGCTGGCATTTATGGTCATTTGTAGCATCCTATGGCCACATGATCATGTTTTATGACATTTTTTCCTGGAAAGTGGCCCTTTGCAGGTATTCAGCAAAAATGGCCCATAGCAATGGGTTTGCTTTTTGATTGCTGCACAATAGGCCATAAAGTTGGTTTGAGATCAGTTTTTACAACCCTCGTGATATACCACTGCAATGGGCAGGTTCCAATATGGTCATAAATTGAGGACTACCTCTATAGCCAGTTGTCATCTCAACTAGTTACAAATACAGTGTTTGATTTGAACTACACATTCTATGCAGCAGGCAACAGATACTGAATGCAGATTTTGGAAGATGGAAAGTTGTGATCTCTAAGCTATTCTCAAGCATGTCACATTGCCTCCACCTCAATAATTTCCTTATGCTCCACCATGAATATCAGCTGTAGATTTTAAAAAAGGAACTTTTTAGTTTGGATGGCCAGATAAACTTGCTTAAAAGGAAACAGAAGATACAAATCTACAGGATAAGAATTGCACCAGCTAATTTATATGCATCAAAGGCAAATTTTATATATGTAGATCGTGCACTGCAAATATTTTGCTTGGCACTAATCAAGATAGCAACCTCATTTTCATTTTTTAAAATGCTCTTTTAAGAGAAACAGAAATCTGACTACAGAGCTTGCATGCAGCATTATCGTTACTGCCTGGGCCTCAAAGAATCCTGACATGTGACCATGGTCCAGTGGTCAAAAAGGAGTTGAGGGATGAGAAGGAGTGACAGAATCACTACCTTGAGTTAGGCTCAAGATGTGCTTTGTAGCCATGGTTAACATTCTGTAAATGGGCAATACTTCCCCATGCCAGCCATGATGCTGTGAAAGTGCCCCTAACAGGGTATCAAAGTCTTAAGTGTGACTAAATTCTCCCCTAACAACTGGTCCCACAATTGCAAGGAATTTAGATGACCATCCAGGGCTGTTAAGGTATGACTTTTGAATCATGGTATTGTTGAAATACTTTCTGGGTTCCTTCTGGGTTCAGTTCCAAGTGGGGAAAAAGACACTGGAAACATGGAGGCTGCTTGGAAAGGTTAATGGTGAACAGGACCACATGGTCTGGAGCTCCAGAGAAAGATGATCACATGCTTGAAGGAGAAGTTCAAGAAGAAGGGCTGAGGTGCTGAGAGTACCTGGGTTTTATAACCTTTGATGGGATTTGAATTGAAGCCTGTTTCTAATTGATTGTCAGACTCCCATGAGGGGCAACTCTGTAGGCTGTCCTGAGTTCCAAGCTTGGTTGTCCCTTGCTGGATGATCTATGCCCACAAAAGGGCTTTTGGCAATTGCTATAGCTTTTACCTGGAGATCTTTCTTATGTAAAGTATTCTGGCTCAGGCCTTAATGGCCCACCCATTAACAAAGGTGGGGGTGAGATTCTGCTTCTGGGTTTCTACTCTTTTTAGAGGAAATATTCTGCCTTTTAAATATTTACTAGAATATTTCATTTTTCTAGGAGAGTTGGGTGCCAACTTCCTACAGTATCAACGAAGGGGAGCAAGCAAAAGGTTTGGTCCATTGGGGAGCCTTTGGGGATTATGGAATCTTCTCTCCTCTCCCCCTACCCCCGAGGAGTGAGATCAGTTCCATGTCTCTTAACAAGTCCTACAAGATCTGTCTATGCCATTAGCCAGGATTGTTCTAGGGGATCAGGGAGTTCTTGTGATGGTTCTCTTACTGTGGCTAACATCATCCTCTCTTGTTTGTCTGCTTTTAATAATGACTGTAGATAGATAGATACATATATGATCAATAGATAGTGTTTTTAAAAATATGTGCTATACATCACTCAGAGTCACTTTTTGTGAGATGGGTGACCGTACAAATTTGATAAATAAACAAATAAATAAAATTACATAGGGAAAAAAATGAATGTCCTGGAGTTAAGAGACCCTTTGAGGCATCTGAAGCTTCCACAGAAGAAAACTCTTCCTTTGGCAAAAGATGGAAACTAAAAGAAAGCAAAAGGTTTGAGATATTTGGTTCCACTGTGGATTTCTGAAGCATGCTGAAAGAATACTGTAGGAAATCCATGTGATTCAAGAGTTGGTGGTGCCCAGCCCTGGCTGTAGAGATTCAGCAAGTATCTCCTCTGCCACCGGGACCAGAAACTTTAAAAAGAAAAGGCTGCATTTGGGAGCTTCAGGATTTTGCACACATTCTGTCCCAAACACATGGTTTCAAGATTCCGTTCATTCCATGAACTTCAACTAGCGGTGAAAAGTCATGATGAAAACCCCTTAATTTTACAACACATGGACAAACTTAACCACAGTTTCAAGTGGGAAATGGTGAGACCATTTAGACCATCTAAGCCCCAAAATGCTAGAGAATTCCTGGAAGCCTGACACTTAGACAAATCAGCCATCAACAGTCATGTAGACATAAATGACATTTACATACTGTTCACAAGAGGCAATCAATTAGCCAAAAAGGAAACAGAAAGACCAAACCACCTCCTCACTAGCAATCAACACTCACATGAGCAGAGATTACCCCCAAGATTAATACTAGACCAACAATCAAAAAGCAAACTATACCCCAATGAAGGTATCACCAATTTAGACAAACTAACTAACAGTAAACAACAGCCTAATCAAGGAACCACTGAGAACATTCCTACCAACAACGGATGAGACAAACCACTAGTATATAAAAAGAGAGCAAATTCTACTCCTTTTAGCACTGATGAAGTTACCTAGTTGGGTAATGAAATGTCTGCAAGAAAACTAGAACACAGAACAACATCAGAGTTGGAAGGGACCTTGGAGGTCTTTTAGCCCAACCCCTGCTCAAGCAGGAGACCCTATACCATTCCAGATGAATGGCTGTCCAGTCTCTTCTTAAAAGCCTCCAGTGATGATGCACCCACAACTTCAGGAGGCAACTTCTGTTCCACTGGTTAATTGTTCTCACTGTCAGGAAATTTCTCCTTAGTTCTAGGTTGCTTATCTCCTTGATTAGTTTCCATCCATTGTTTCTTGTCCTGCCCTCTGGTGCTTTGGAGAATAATTTGACCCCTTCTTCTTTGTGGCAGCCCCTCAAATACTGGAATACTGCTTTCACATCACCTCTAGTTCTTCTTTTCACTAGACTAGACACCTAGCACCAAGGACCCCAGATTCAGTGGTGGGCTGCTGCCGGTTCAGACCGCTCACCTGTACTGGTACTTACGAACACCAGTTGGGCTCACCCACTTGCCACGTGCTATCCCATCCTATATATCTTACCTTTTTGCTCGCACGCCCTGCCCTCGTAGCCCAGCTGTTTTCTGCACCTCACCTGATCTCACCCTGGCTGCCGTGCACAAGGAAGCTTGTTTTTGAAGCTGTGTGAAGGGGGTGTGCGTGCGTGCGCTCACATTTTTGGCAAACTGGTTGTTAAACTGGTTGCAGCCCACCTCTGCACCAGATTCCATTCTTCTTTCGTCCTTAACACTGACGACGAAGGTGGGGTCTCCCTGAAGAAGAAGGCAATGTGGAACAGAAGAAGAGAGAGATGGCTGCGCTGAACACCCCCCCAGCCCCATTCGATCCAACGGCAGAAGACTGGGAGACGTATGCAGATCGTTTCCAAATGTATCTGGAAGGAAACGATCTTGCCGACATTTCCAAGAAGCAGAAGAGGGTGATCTTTCTCCCGCACAGTGGTCCGGCAGTTTTCAAGATGGCGAAGGCATTGGCGGGAGCTGCAGACGTGAAGGTAATGGAATGGCCTGACTTAGAAAGTTGTTAAGAGCCCATTACACCCCACAAGTATTGTGCCTCATTAAGAGACATGAGTTTTACCGTCGGGATCAAGGGGAAAGTAAAACGTGACTTTGGCAAGTTTAAGAGACATTGGGGTGCATGTGAATTTAACAATTTAGAAGAGGCCATGTGATCGATTTGTTCTGGGCCTTAAAGACAAGGTGCTTCAGAGCAAGTTATTACTAAGACCTAAGATCACGCTGAAGGAAGCAATAGAAGAGGCCTCTTCAGCAGAAGCTACCAAGTCCTCAGCAGCAGCCATGAAGAAAATTAACAAGGCCGCAAGCCATCCTGATGTGGAAAAGTCCACAACAACTCATTGTGAGCAAATAGATTCTGAGTCAGATTCTAGTGAGGTGGAGGAAGGAATTTATAGACTCAGAATGGAGTGGAAAAAGAAAGACCTGGGAAGAAAGAGGCAAGATTTCTACTGCAGAGGTTGTGGGGAAGCCACCCCGCACTGAATGCAAGTTCCTAGATACCATCTGCCCGTTGTGAAAAAGAGGACACCTAGCAAGAGTCTGCAAATCATCCAGAACTCCACCCAACAGAAGGAAGTTTCCTGACAAAGAATTCAAGCCCAACAACCTCAGTGAGAAAATGGGGCGCAGCACAGAAGCAAAGGGGAAGAATGAAACTCATCAGACAGTAACTATTGGTCATTCTTCTTCTATCAATAACAGAAAAGTGCATGTCAAGGTACTAATTGAAGGAAGGCCTTGCCAAATGGAAGTGGACTCAGGCTCATATTTATCTATGGTGTCATGGGACACTATTCACAGACTACTCCCAAACATTCAGAAGAAGCATTTCCAGAAGCAAGCACTGACTCTTAAAGACTACCAAGGAACAAGATTCCAGTAGTTGGAGCAAGAGATTTCAACGTGAAGTTCAAAGGCCACACCAAACGTTTGCCTCTGACCATCATGGACAAGGATCGCCCAAGCTTGCTGGGACTTGAGTGGTTCAATCCACTAGGCATCGAGGTGACTGGCATCAATCACGTGAGCAACACTGAATGGGAGGAGGCCTTGAAGTCTGAGTTTCCAGAGGTCTTCAGCGATGGATTGAGCAAGTATATGGGGACCCTTATCACTTTCAACCTAGATCCCAAGGTGCCCCCAATTCATTTAAAGCCCAGAAGGGTCCCATTTGCCTTAAAGGAAAAAATTGATGCACAATTAGATAAACTGATAGCTCAAGGAGTTTTAGAGCCCACTGACCACTCCAGGTGGGAGACACCCATAGTCACACCAGTCAAGACTGATGGGTCAGTGAGAATCTGTGGAGACTATAAGGGGACATTGAACCATGCTCTTCAACAGAGCGCATATCCAGTTCCAGTGGTGCATCATTTACTACATTCACTTGGCAGGGGTACAGTCTTTGCCAAATTGGATCTGGCCCAGGCATATCAACAATTAACAGTTGATGCCACTGCAGAGGCCCAAACCATTGTGACTCATAGAGGTGCTTTCAAATGTAAAAGGTTACAGTTTGGAGTAAGCGTGGCACCAGGCATCTTCCAAAGCCTTATGGAAAGGATGCTCCAAGGACTGCCAAGGGTAGTACCTTACTTTGATGATGTGTTAATCTCTGCTGAAAATGACACTCAGTTACAAGAGAGACTCAGAGAAGTCCTTACCAGATTAAAAAAAGCGGGGTTAAAAGTCAAGGAAGAAAAATGCACTCTTAGAACTGACAAGGTTGAGTTCTTGGGCTATATGATTGACAAGCATGGTATCCACCCCACAGATGCCAAGGTTCAGGCAATCAAAGAAGCCCCTAGACCAAAATGTAAAACAGATTTGCAAGCCTTCCTTGGACTCATTAACTTTTATCACATGTTCCTACCTCAGAAGGCAACCATTGCAGAACCACTGCACAGATTATTAGACAAAAAGTCTGCCTGGGTCTGGGGCAGAAAAGAACAATCTGCATTTAACAATATTAAAAGACTAGTCACGCCGTCTGATGCTGTACTAATACAGTTCTCTGAGAATTTGCCTGTTGTACTGACTTGTGATGCATCCCCTTTGGAGTGGTTTTTTTGAGCCACAGGCTTCCCAGCGGAGGAAGCTCCTATTGCATTTTACTCTCGCACCTTGACCAAAGCAGAGAGGAACTACAGCCAACTGGACAAGGAAGCCTTGGCAATTGTTGCAGCTGTCAAGAAATTCCATGAGTATTTATATGGGAGAACATTTACCATTGTCACAGATCACAAACCTCTGTTAGGCATTGTGGCAGGAGACAAACCTACCACTATCCTGTCACCAAGAATGCTGAGGTGGACTGAATTTCTTGCTGCTTATTCATACAAACTCATCCATAGGCCTGGCAAAGACATTGGGCATGCTGATGCTTTGAGTGCTGCCCACTTCCTTCTCACACTGAGGACTTTGCTCCTGAGACTTACACCTTTTTCCTAGAAACTGTTGCCAAGCTTCCAGTACACGCTGCTGAAATTGCCAGAAAGACTGCCAAAGACACTTTATTGGCTCCTGTTATAAGCTGGATTAAGAAAGGTTGGCCTCTTCAAGATCTACCTCAACTTGCCCAACCTTTTAAATCCAGGCAAACTGAATTATCTGTATTAAGAGGATGTATTTTGTGGGGTAACAGGGTGGTTATTCCTGCAAAACTGCAAAAAGAGGTTTTGGAAATGTTACATGAGGGTCATCCAGGTATTGTCAGAATGAAGGGATTGGCCAGGAGTTATGTATGGTGGCCAGGTATTGACAAAATGGTTGAAAACTGGGTTGCATCTTGTCCCAACTGTCAGGTAGTCAGGCCTGCCCCACCTCTTGCCCCCACATAGGAATGGGAATGTCCTAGGGGCCCATGGTCCAGGATTCACATTGATTTTGCTGGCCCTACCAGAGGGCACACCTTCCTTATTATAGTAGATGCATATTCCAAATGGCTAGAGGTTATCCCTATGGCATCCACCACAACTGATGCTGTCATCAAACAGCTTAAAAGCTTTTTGTAACTCACGGGTTACCTGATGTACTGTTTCTGACAATGGTCCTCAATTTACATCCAACCTTTTGAATCATATCTAGCACAGCAGGGTATCAGACATGCCCTGACAGCCCCTGGGCACCTTCCGGCTAACGGCCGGGCTGAACACATGTACGTTTACCAAGGAAAACTTCAGCAATTGGGCCCTGGGGACATCACTGAGAAAGTTGAAAAACTTCTCAGTGTCCAGCATATCACTCCTAACCCATCTAATAACTTATCCACAGCAGAGTTGTTGATGGGTAGGAAACTCAGGTCTCCCCTTGACAGCCTTCATCCCACTTACACACCCAACGCACCACTAGATTCCACTAGCAAAGTTCACACATTCACTGTGGGTGATTCTGTTTATGCTAAGAACCTTATGGGTGAACCTTTATGGATTCCTGCTGAGATAACCCAAATCAAAGGCCCTCGATCTTACAGGGTACAAACAGAGGATGGTGTCCTCTGGAGTAGGCACATTGATCAGCTTAGATCCAGATTACCTCAGGAACATCGCAATTGTTCCTCTCTAGTTCCCATACCTAATACCTCTTCTAGGGGAAGGGAGGATCATGAGTGTAATAAACAAGCAAGAATCAACCCCATGTGTAACGAGCTAACACGACAGGAACCATCCCAAAACCTGTCACAATACCAACAACCATTTTCACAAATGGAAGATTGCACATCATTACCTGATTTAGGTGCTGACATTGGTTTGGAGATGGATTGGGAGGAGAGACCAGGTTGTAGTAACCAAACAGGTTCTACCATTACTACAAGTCCTAGTAAGGAAATGTCAGCAGACACATTTCCTCCCTCACAAGGTGAGAACCTTAAAACATCTGAACCACGAGGTCTCAACGCATTACGTAAGAGCCCCACCTATTTAAAAGAATACATTAGATAGGTTGGGGTTTGAGTATGGACTGAACCTAGTGGGGAGGGGTGTTATGTATGCAGGTTTAAAGTCATTGGTTTAGTTTGAACTGTTCTTGTAAAATGTAAGAAATGATTGGTTTAAAAAGTACGGGAAACCCCTGCACTCTGATTGGCTGGCAACTACGGCTGCTGGCTATAAGTAGCAGCCGCAGCCCAGCCAAAGTGGCTTCATTCTGAGCTGTAGTCACTAATAAACAAAGAGCTTGAAGCACTCCACGTCTGTCTCTTCATGCAGACTTAACAACCAGGGTTTCCCAAAATGTGATGTAAATCTCCCCTGGCATGTCATAGTATCGCTTCATTTGTGTTTGTTTGGATTTTTAGGGGAGGTGTGTATATTAAGACTTCACAATGGCAAAAAATTTAGGAACCCCTGGCCTAAACTCTCATTCCTAGTTCAATACCCATTCCCTTCCCTTTTAGCTCAGCAAGATTATAGAGGTCTCATTCCTGGGATCAGATTTTGTGTTATTCCACACGATACTGAAGCCGAAAAAGAGATGAAAAATATTGCTGAATGAGCTAAAATGGAGCTGCTAAGTCCTCTGCCTTTGTGGTAATCCTTGTATTATTCAGAAGGGTTCTCATTAAATTTGCCTTTGACACTTGGCTTACAGAATCAATCTAGAATGCCTACTGGGGGAGGATGTTGATGGTAATGCCCTCCCCCTTCCAATTTTGCATCACCTGCTATTACTTTTCAGCATTTTCTGCTGACTCAAGTCCTTCTGAAAACCTTTGAACTTTAAGAGGAATTATGGAGAAAGAGGGGGAGGAGAATGAGGAGGGGGGGAGAAATCAAATATTCAATTAAGTGGCTTTGGCTGATGAATGGGTGAAGGATATCCAAGGAATTCCCATCATAGCAAAGTGACAAGAGACAGATCTAGATCACGTCTCTCAATCTTGGCTGCTTGAAGAAGGCTGGACGTCAATTCCCAGAATTCCCCAGCTAGCTTTGGGAGTTGAAGTCCACCCCTCTTCAAGCAGCCAAGGTTGAGAAACCCTGATCTAGATGGTTATTTTGGAGACTGAATTCCCTACACCAAAGGTTGATGGGAAGGGAAAGAGAAAAGTATTGGGTTTACTAGTCCTTTCCAGAAATATCTGTTTCATTAGAAAAGCTCAATTCTGAATTTTGATCGTATCCAAAAGGACTGGGATCGCCTGGGTTTTAAATCAGCTTCTAGATCAGCTTCTAAATCTAAGTACATTTGAACATGTTGACAAATGTCTAGATTTCAAAATGAGAGGGAAATACAGGTGGTCCTCAACTTTTGATCACAATTCAACCCAATATTGCTGTTGCTGAGACAGAAATTTTGCTCTGTTTTACAAGCTTTCTTGCCACCGTTGTTAAGTGAATTGCTGCAGTTGTTACGTTACTAACCTGGTTATTAAGTGAGTCTGGCTTCCCAATCGATTTTGCTTGTCAGAAGGTTGCAAAAGGTGATTGATTACATTCAGTGATTTGTTTAACAGCCATGGAAAAAAGGTAATAAAATCAGGAGGGACTCCCTGAACAAAAACCTTGTTTAGCAGTAGAAATTCTGGCCCAATTGTGGTCATCAGTCGAGGACTACCTGTATTCTGGGGTCTCCTTTAGGTGGGCTATTTTCAGAGTAATGGGTTCATAACGCCCCCCACCAAAAGCCCACTTCTGTCCACATAGTACCCTCATGTGTAAATAGCAATTAGAGAAAGAGGCAAATTTTTCCTGAATCCAGCTCGGAAAATAACTCCTTTTCATGACCCTACAAAGTTTCTTTCGGTCTCAGATGAAAAGCAGAATCAGAGAAAAGAGTTTCCATGGCTTTCAACCATTTTGCAGAGCCAAGAGAGTGACAGCGAAATCTCCTGGCTGCGCATCGCTTTCATCAACCGGGGATAATGGGAGCTTTAGCAGCCAAAAATGCAACTGACATCCCTGTCAACACACCGGATCTTTGGTTAACAATCTTTCTGCCACGCTGCTCTTTTGGCCCCCCATCTATGAAATACAAGGCTGAAATTCCATCAAACAACCCAGAAGGTGACTGAGAGACGTTGGTGTCAAAAGAAAGAATAGGAAGAAGTTTTTCCCCAGGCTGGAATTTTTTTTTTTAATTACATTTATATGCCGCCCTTCTCCGAAGACTCAGGGCGGCTTACAATTTCTGGGATACAACCCAGTGTGCTCAGCAATAGCCTTCATTCCATTGTATATGCCTGCTTATTACTAAGTGGCATTTTTACAAAGTCAGCTTATTGCCCCCAACAATCTTGGGTCCTCAGTTTACCTACCCCGAGAGGATGGAAGGCTGAGTCAACCTTGAGCCTGGTGGGATTCGAGCCTACAGCAGTTGTAGGCAGCTGGAACTTAAGTGCAGGCAATTAACAGCCTGAGCCACCAAGGCTCAGTAAATTTTGATCCACTGCTTCTTAATTGGAAGCCCGTTTGGTGTGATAGTGTTTACAAACTAGAAGTGCATTTCAAGAAGTGTGGGGCCCAAATTCATTAGGGCAGGGAGGCGTTTAACCTGGAATAAAAGAAGAAATGGCTTTCCCCACCATCTTTTCTAAATGCACAATTTCTTTTCCAAATAATATAACAGATTCTGCTTATTCAGTGATCCAACCTGGAACCAAGGAGAAATTTCCTGGCAGCGAGACCAATGAGTCAATGGAATAGCTTGCCTCCTAAAATTGTGGGTGCTCCATCACTGATGATTTTCAAGAAAAGAAGCAAGAAGCAACAGATGGAAACCAATCAAGGAGAGAACCAGGGGTGGGATTCTACCAGTTTGCACCTGTTCGCTAGAGCTGGTTGTTAACATTCTAAGCAGTTCGGAGAACCGGTTGTTAGAAGAAATTACTGGCCTAATCCTGTAAGGAAGGCAGGAAGGAAACATTCTGGTGTTGCTTACAGAAACTGCCTCTCCGTTAACCCTTATTACACTCTTGGCAGGACTAGACTTCCTGTCTCAGGAACATCTCTGGAGTTTTCCCCCCCCTCCTTTGCTGGTACTTTGCTTGTGTCGAGTGACCATTCAAAGTTACAATGGCACTGAAAAAAGTGACTTATGACCATTTTCACACTTACGACTGTTGCAGCATCCCCACAGTCATGAGAGGCCAGGCGAGGAGATGCGTGCCTCGATATGAGTGATATTGAGTTGGCCACGCCCAGCCAATAAATGACCACCAAGCCATGTCCCCCAGTCACATGACCAAGCCCGCCCACCAACTAAGCAATGCCCACAGAACCAGTTGTTAAAATTTTGAATATCACCCCTGGAGAATCAACCTATTGATGGTGAGAACAATTAAACAATTAATGGAATGAATTGCCTCCAGAAGTTATGGGTGCTCCAGTATTGAGGTTTTAAGAAGAGATTGCACAACCATTTGTCTGAAATGGCATAGAGTCTCCTGCTTGAGTAGGTGGGACTTGAAGACCTCAAGACCTTTTCCAACTCTGTCATTCTGTTAAGATTGAAAAGCCATTTGCCCAGGATGCTTTAGGGGTTGGACTAGAAGATTTCCACAATCCGTTCCAGCCCTATGATCCTTTCCTTTCCTTTCCTTTCCTTTCCTTTCCTTTCCTTTCCTTTCCTTTCCTTTTCCTTTCCTTTCCTTTCCTTTCTTTTTCCTTTCCTTTTCCTTTCCTTTCCTTTCCTTTCCTTTCCTTTCCTTCTTCCTTCCCTTCCCTTCCCTTTCCTTCCCTTTTCCTTCCTTCCCTTCCTTTTCTTTCCTTTCTTTTCCCTTCCTTTCCTTTCCTTCCTTCCCTTCTGTTCTTGCCTTGCCTTGCCTTTTCCCATCCCATCCTGACATTCCCTTCCTTTCTTCTTTTTCCCCACTTCCCTTCCCTTCCCTTCCCTTCCCTTCCCTTCCCTCCTTTCCATTCCCGTTCCTGTTCTGTCTTTGCAGAAGAAGGAGAATTAAAATGTGGGGAGATGATTCAGGTAACAGGTACTTGAAGGGTTTGAAAATACCCATTATTATTCCCCCCCAAGAAGAAAAAAGCTGCTGGTTTCTAAATAAGTCAATGGGAAAACATCTAAGAGCTGGTAGCAATGCTGTTGGTGTTCTCTGTTTGGGAGGCTGTGAATCCTCTGCGATGAATTTTATGTACAGTCATAATGATTTATGTCAGGGCTGTGATATTTTAGAGCTAATTTGGCAAGATGGCAACTTGCCACCTCCTGGAATAGCTTTGTCTTCAGATTCTTCTGCATTCTTAAACTATTTCATCTCTGCTCACATTATCCCTTCTGCCAGATTATTTTGTATCACCCAATCTGTTCCTGTCCAGGTGAGCTGGGACTATCATTCCTGGACAATGTGTCTAATTTGGCTGAAAATTCCAGAAGTATGCAGCTATAACAGATGGCAAGAGATGGAAAACCCAGCTTACATAGTGTTGCTTCACTTTCTTGTCTCAAATTCCTCTGTAGAATTTACCTTTCCTATTAATTTACCTTTCCTATTAAGCTCAGCTCCTCCAATAGCTTCATCTCCATTTTGCTCAGGGACAAAATACTCAGTTGCAAACTACTTGCAGGCAGAGGTTGCTCTTTCTATGGGGTTTTGGTGCTCTTTGGTTGTTTTCTTGTAGACGTTTTATTACCCAACTAGATAACATCATCAGTGCTAGGTGGCAGTGGGGAACTCTGGTCCCTTCTAGCACTGATGATGTTACTTAGTTGGATAATGAAATGTCTGCAAGAAAATAACCAAGCTCAGAGAGCACAGAGGACCCTGCATTTCATTCCCAAGTGACAAATATTCTCTTCTGCTGTTCTATCTGTTAGAAATGAGCTAGTTCATACTTTTGTCTAACCCAGCCGTGGGCAAACCAGGCCTCGCCCGTTCGGTGTTCTATCCGCTGGAGCCAAAAAGCGGAGGTTCTCTTGCTCTCCCAGAAGGCTACGTGAAGTAATCTAACTTTGAATTTATATTAGTTCACACAAACACTCCATCCATGCTTTTGTTCCGGCCCTCCGGTCCAGTTTAAGAACCCATTGTGGCCCTCGAGTCAAAAAGTTTGCCCACCCCGACTCTAACCCATGACTGGTTCAATTATAGTTTTCTGATTAGATCACAGTCAGTTGGAGCCACACAGCATATTAACACAAAATGCTTTTTCCCCTACAAACCACTATGACTGGAATTCAGACAACACTGTCAAACCAGAGCATACCAAGCACAAGATGCTGTGTCTGACATACTTCTTGTTGTGAATGGAAACTGAACAAGGAGAGATTCAACCTGGAAATAAGGAGAGATTTTCTGACAGTGAGAACAATCAACCAATGGAGCCGCTTGCCTTCGGAAGTTGTAGGAGCTTCATCACTGGAAGCTTTCAAGAAGAGACTGGACTGCCATCGGTCAGAAATGATGTAGGGTTTCCTGTTTGGATGTGGGGGTTGGACTAGATGACCTACAAGGTCCCAACTCTGTTAATCTGTGTCTGTATCTGTGTGTGTGAGAGACGGGTGGGGGGAGAAATTCAGCTGAAATGTGATGGAATCAAAATATCTCTTTGCAGTTTAAAAACATAACTCCTGCCTTGTAGAGATCTTCATCGAAGACAAAAGCAATAGCAATAGCACTTAGACTTATATACCGCTTCACAGTGCTTTACATCCCTCTCTAAGTGGTTTGCAAACATCAGCTTATTGCTCCCAACAATAATGGGTTCTCATTTTACTCACCAGAAGGATGGAAGACTGAGTTAACCTTCCATCCTTCCAAAGCATGGGCATCCTTAGACAGGAATTCAGTCTGTGGAATTTGCCGTACTTTTATTTATCTATTTCATTTGTTTCTATACTGCCCAAATTCTTAAGACTCTGGGAGCTTTGCAAATCTCATAAAATAATCTCCGAAGAAATCCCAAGATTAGATATCTCAATCAGTGGCATCTCTGGTGTATGTGTGTCAAAAGTCAAGATTATGGAGGTATGATCTAATCTCCACCATTTTGTATGCACACAATAAGTCTCTCTCTCTCCTCTCCCTCTCCTCCCTCCCTCCCTCCCTCCCTCCTCCCTTTCTTTAATGTTGCTTTTCCCTTCTTGCCTTTTTCACTCCTCGGCTGCTACTGAAGCTAATACACCAGTATACAGAAGTGAAGCTGGCCAGATTTTCAAAGGGACTGAAGAAATTAATGGCAGGTTGGATTCTCAGTGGCTCATCTTGATAACTAATCAATAACAGGTCATTTCAGTCCATCTTTCTGTACAGGTAGATCACGAAGACTGCAAATTTGAACGCTGAGAATTTCGATTTAGTGCAATTTATCAACTGATACTGGGTCACTTTAAATGTGAGCCAAAATCCAGTTAGTGCAAGATTAGCATGCACATGGTTGAGGCTAGCACAGTCCCAGTTGCCTTTGGGGTTTTAGATGCTAATCATCTGTGCAAAATGGAGAAAAGAAAACTTCCCTTTGAGGGAAGCTCAAAAAAGGAAGAGTTTCATTTTGAAGAACTCTGGCAGAACAGAGGAGAGAGAAGGTATGCACTTGGATACAGGGTTATCCTCTTTTACACCCTATTTCATTAATAAACATAGAAAAAAGTATTTGTTTGTTTTTATTCTGCCTTTATTATTTTTATAGATATTTCAAGGCAGCAAATATTTCTAATACACCTCCCTTCTCTTCCCCACAATGACTACCCTTTGAGGTGGGTTGGAGCGGGGGGGGGGCAGGTTCAAAGTCACCCAGCTGGCTTTCATGGCTAAGGCAGGATTAGAACTTACAGTCTCCTGCTTTCTAGCCTGATGCCTTCCCTATTAGGTGAAAGTGGTTCTGTGTAATGACCCTATTTTCCATAGAAATATCACTTCAAATATTACACATTGAAAGGATGTGGCCATTTAGTGGGATTGATTCACCGCACTAATCAGGATGGACTTATATTTCCAAAATAGGCCACGTGGGCCTAAAACTCTGGATCAAGCAAACCCTGGCCTGGCCTCAGTATTAGTCCTGGGTTTGAACGACAACTATGGCCTTTCTCATACAATGACACTTACTAAGAACACTGATTGTCCCCTCTGTGGATCAGTTCTGTGCTCAGCTTGAAGGTAAAGTTTCCCTTCACAAATATGTGCTAGTTGTTTCGAGTTCTAGGGAGCAGTGCTCATCTCTGTGCTGTGGTCTCCATGGTCATGTGGCGGCATGACCAAATGCCGAAGGCTCATGGAATGCTGTTACCTTCCCACCAAAGGGGTCCCTATTTTCTACCTTGCATTTTTACATGCTTTCACTGTTGGGTTGGCAGAAGCCGGGACAAGTAACAGGAGCTCACTGCTATGGCCTAGGGGTTCAAACCAACTGCCAACCTTTCTGATCGACAAGCTCAGTGTCTTAGTCACTGAGCCACTGCGTCCCTGCTCAGCTTAGCTCCTGTCAAATACATATCACTTCAAGTACGTATTATGTAGAGCAGGGGTCCCTAACCCTTGTGCCATGGACCAGTACCGTCAGTGGCCCGTTGGAATGAGTGTGAAGCTTTATTTGCACATGTGCAGGATTAGATTCTGCATGCGAAACCGCTCTCTTGCCTGTCACCACTGCTGCTGCTGCTCCATGGTGCTGAAATGGTTGGGGACCTGCCGATGTAGAGCCAATTTGGTTTAGTGCGCGGGGTGTCAA
>SOZL01000284.1:0-10930 GCA_009733165.1 Naja naja | reverse complement strand
ATGATATATTACAAAAGCAATCTTTTTAACAGTAGATGACTGAATAATAACTGAATATTCATGTAGCTTATTCATTTTTATTTCCAAAATCAAACAGCTTCAAAAAATCTTATATTAAGTAAGCTATAAAGATCTCTACCATTGTTCCCTAAACATGTATATTCTATCTTTTATACAATTTGCAAAATCTCACAAAATCCATGTTGAAAACCAATTTGTGTGGGAAATTTACTTTACTTTACAAAAATTACTTTTTGATTTAAAATATTTTTAAGACTACTATTCTCAAATCAAGTTACAGTAGGAATCACACAAATTCAATTAAAATGTATAAACAGGTAATTTAAATACAGTAAGCTAGTTAACTAAATGAATAACAACATAAAATCTTTGACCAAAAAAAGCAAAAAGATCAATGCATTCTGTAAAAGTGTTCATTTAAAAAGTAGATAAAATAAAACCATTTTGAAACTTACTTTAAAACAAGAACCAACAGAACTTGCTGAAAGTTGCTCAAAAAACAACCCTTAAAGTTCTCTCTCTCTGTCTCTCTGTCTCTCTCTGTCTCTCTCTCTCTCACACACACACACATACACACAAACACACACACACACTGAACATAAAGATCTTAACACAGGCACATATATCAGGACACTCTTTCAAGTACTTAGATCCATACCATGTAGAATTTTAAAGATTAACAGTTTCTCCTAATCAGTTAAATACAGTAGAGTGGGTGAACCAAAAGTTTTTTCTCTAATTATATTTCTATTTTTTATTCTTTACATTTTCATTTCTAATCCTAATAAAGTTTTAAAATTTGAAACATCTAACCTCACTTTTAGCAATTCAGGAATCCTTGACCTTAATTCTTTTAAGAGTCAGTTTCAACTAGTGGTTATAGAATCTATCTACACGGTATAAAAAAGGAAACTGATTTCTAGTCTTGCCTTAGGCATGAAAGTTGACTGGATGGCTTTGGGTCAGCAACTCTTTCTCAGTCCAACCCAATTCACAGGGTTGTTGTGAGAAAAATAGAAGGAGTATTAGGTATGTTTGCCGCCTTGAGTTATTTAGGAAAATAATAAAGATGGGAAACAAACAAATTCAAGTATTGAGCCATCCTGGATTCAAATGACACATTTTAAATGTTAGTTTTCCATTGTTTTGAGCATAAAGCACTATCAAAATAATTGAAACATCTCATTTTGCATTTGGAATAGTTCTCTTGTACTCAACAGATGCATTTTTAAGCTAAAAAAATTGAATGCATTTTATTCAAGGCCAGGAAAGGGAGAAAGACACAATCATTCAGCAGCAATTGGGACATTAGCTGGTAGTTGCCTGTCTCAAATTATAATTGTGAGAGAAGGCAGCAACAATTTGCATTGAATTCACATGGTTTAAATGAACATACAATGCATAAATTCACTCATCATAGTATTTAACTGATATTTTGGGTCTCCCTTGTATAGCAAGCAAGCACCTTGACTAATTACTTCAAAAGCCATGAAACAGACATAGCAAAATAGGCAAATGAAATGTAATCCACATGAATATACATTATTTGATACTCTTACTTTTTTTCTTACATTTAATATTTAATTAAGGTATTTATATATTGATTTTAATTATAGTCCTAAAAAGACTCCAAGTAACACTACTAATGTCTATGTAGAAGAATATATGAAACTTTCTTTTAATGAAAGCTAAATTAAAGCTTTTAAAAATTCACTTTTTGAAAAGGCTACATCACTAAACTGAAGTTTTACATCCATAAACAAGCTCACAGGAAACCTTATGCTATAAAAAAAATTATACTCAAAAATGTCTAAGTTTCCAGATGTATTGGAAGTATACCTCCTAGAATTCCCAGTCAAGTTCAATTCCTTGAACAAGAAATATGAACGAATTACAAAACTGGTGGCACTACATAATATTTAAAGTATAAACTCCATTAAAGTTTTTTAACATGTTGGATTATACCTGTAGGTAATATGCTTCTGCCTCCATTTTTGTCCAGTAAGTGCATATCGCAATCCTTCGTCTATGGCTTAGATGGGGATGATCAGGAACACCACAGCGAGGTTTCTTCATCCACCTAGAAAGTAAAAAGATTCCTGATAAATCAGTAATATATGGTACAAAAATAGGGCTTTGAGCCATTTCAGCCTGTTTTGTTAGTGTAGTTGAAAATAGATTGCCAGTCAATTGGGACATGCTTGCCTGCCTACCTATTGGTCAAGGTAAGGGTTGAGACTACAGTTCTGACCAGTCTAGAGAATGTGCAATTTTAAAGTAAATTAGGAAATAAGTTTGAGCTTTGGAGCTAGTTAGTTTGGAGCAGACTACAAGGTATCATTATGCTCAGGTTTTCTCCCTACAAAAAGAAAGTGAAAAATTCCATCTCTGGAACTTCAATCATGTGTGGCGAGAAAGCTTTGTTTCAGTGTGTATAATTATTAATTTTATAATTCAGATGGATAAGCAACCAGTCCATAATGGGTTTTCTCTCAATAACTGAATGTTCAGTGGATGAAACTATGGGGAAAATAGTAAAGTTGTAATAGAAGGTAATGGAAACTGGGTTCCCTATTAAAAATTGAGATTGTGGATTGCACAGTAAAAGCATTCTTTCTGTTGACACCATCAATTCACTTAGGACTCACAAATCACTTCTGTACTATATACTGGAAGCTAGAAATGAAAAAAGACCTGTGCAAACCAGGTTCCATGCACATAGTTTTCTATGTACAGATAATCCTTACTTAATGACCATTTGTTTTGGACTGCTCAAAGTTATGATGGTGCTAGAGAAGCGACCTACACTCACACTTATGACAATCACAGTGTCCCTGCAGTCAATGTCACAATTCAGGTATTCAGCAACTGTCATGCATTTATAAGAGTTGCAGCATCTTACAATCATATGATCACCATTTGGGACCTTCCCAGCTGGCTTTGGATAAGCAAGTCAGTGGAGGAAGCCAGCAGGAGAATGCAAGTTGTATATGGTATCTTACTTAAGGATTGTTGGAATTGGGATTGTCGGAACTGCTGTTGCTAAGTG
Source organism: Naja naja (assembly GCA_009733165.1). Lineage (NCBI taxonomy): Eukaryota > Metazoa > Chordata > Lepidosauria > Squamata > Elapidae > Naja > Naja naja. Next base: position 7,860 of record SOZL01000284.1, on the reverse strand, counting down.
GAGCTGTTGTGTGATGTTTTGCTTAATGACTGCTTCACCTGGCGATAAAGTTGGTGGCCCCAATTAAGGCATTAAGCAAAGACTACTTTTATATAGAATGACTACAGTATAAGACTGTAATACCTATGCACATATACAATAACATTTAAAACCTATGAATGGCCATCAAGGTAGCTAATTACATACAGTATCATTTCTATTGCCATTTTATATGATGACATATGCAGTATCTGGTAAACCACTTGTTAAATCAGTACAAATCCCTGGATGAATTCTTTGAGAAGTGAAGCTAATTACCACTGCCTATTCTAAGAACTTTGTGAGTTGAAATCCAACTCATCTTAAAATTGCCAAGGTTGAGAATGTTGATCTAAGTGATGAAAGAGGCATGGTTGGCAATCTGAGTCAGATTTCAGACCATATTCATTCTTAGAGAATATTTATTTATTTATTTATTTATTTATTTATTTATTTATTTATTTATTTATTTATTTATTTATTATTTGAATTATATGTCACTTCCATCTCCCAAGACTGGCATGCTTCACAACTAAAAAACAGGAACAATAAATACTTAAAAACAATTAAATTAAATTATAAGTTCAAACATTATAAAACCTTAAAACCATCCCTCCCCAGGTCACAGCCCGGTTGGTCAAACAACCAGGTCTTTAACTCACGAAGCGAAGTGGACAGGGGCCAGGCGAGCCCCAAAGGCAGTTGGTTCCAGAGGTCAGGGGCTGGCGACAGAAAGGCTCGTCTGCCGGGAACCAGCAGCGGCATTGGCCCGCCATGGACCCCGAGGAGTCCTTGCCATGGCTCGCACAGGGCAACCGGTATTTGATATTGGAAGAAGACGCCCTTAAGTATTGAGGACCCATGTCATGAAGGACTTTGTATGTTAATACCAAAACCTTGAATCTCACCCGAGCAAACCGCAACCAATGAAGGCACAAGAGGAGGGGTCGTGATGGGAGAACCGGTAACTCCCATCACCACCAAGGCCACAAGATTCTGCACCAGCTGCAATCTCCGGATGGTGCAAGGGCAGTCCCAAATAGAGAGCTGCTGCAGTAGTCGAGCCAGAGGTAACAAGGGCATGAGTGACCATGCCAGGGCGCCCCGTCCAGAAAAGGGCGAGTTGTCAACAAGGCGGAGTGGGCAAAGGCCCCCTGGCAACTGGCAACGCCCCACCTGATCCTCCAACCGAGCCAGACATCCAGGAGGACCCCCAGATTCAGCCTATCCACAGGGGTAACACCTCCCCATGGCCAAAGATGGATAATCTAAACTGGGCCGGGACGCTGATATGCACAGCCACTCAGTCTTGGCCGGGTTGAGTCGAAGCATGTTGCAGCCATCCAGTTCCGCATCGCATCCAAACACCGAGTCATCAGGGAGAGGGCATATGCCAAGCAAATTTATTAGGCTCACATTTTAAAGTTTCATGATGCTATACATAATGGTCTGGGCAAGAACATTACTTTAAAGTATCTGCAAAAATCATTCTTACTCAATAGTGGTGTGATCCAACACTCCTGTTACAGGGATGCCATAAAACTGCTGCATAGTGGTGACTGCAGACTGCATAACTTTTCCTGAGAGCAGAGCAGACATTCTTGTATCAGATGGAAGCAGATAACCATAGGTTTTTAACCAACTCTGAAAAATAAGACAAAGGAAACCCAGATTTAAAACACAGCCCAATTTAACAATGTGTGTGTGTGTGTGTGTGTGTATTGGCTTGTTTCATTTTTAGTTGAAATATGAATTAACAATTGTTGATATATTCACCTTTCTTGCTTTTTAAAAAAAATATATGAAGATAACCATAGGACAATAAGAATAATTGCCAAAAGCAATGTTGGTCTACCAACTTTTCTGGCTGCATGTGCAAATTCAGATATTTTATCAGAACACAATTCTCTGTTCAGTTGCTATGCTTATTTTATGCATAAAAATATGATTGACCATGGATTCAGTTTGTCCAACATTTTCCAAATATAAAGTCTACTAAGCGAGCTTTTCACATACTGTTCTGTGGCTTCTATACTGTGGTTTGGCTAAGAAACATCGGCACTAAGAAGGCATACTAGATCAAACCAAAGGTATGATATGACCAAAGATGTGACAAAAATGGAAACAATGGATTGCAATATTAATATTTAAGATTGTTTAAAACTATATTCAAGAGCCAAGTTGATATAGTGCAATGTTTCTCAACCTTGGCAATTTTAAGATGGATGGATTTCAACTCCCATAATTGCTGACTGAGGAATTCGGGTATTAAAGTTCAGACAACTTACAGTTCCTAAGGTTGAGAAACACTGATATAATGATTAAAGATACTCAGCTAGATATTCAGCTAGCTGACGGTGAGCTCTATTCTTGTCTAGAACTCCTGTTCAAGCATGCGAACTAGCTGGATAACTAGCTCTAGGAATAAGGCAATGGCAAACTACTTCTGCAAATATTGCTAAGGAATGATATTTTAAAGGAAAGTTTGCAGATTGTGAGGGCATTTAAGTTTTCCCTGTCCTGTGCCATATCTCCCTACAGATATCTTCCAACTTGCTCTATCTCTCAGAAAGCCCGGGTTTCAACAAGTGCCTGGATAAATGAAGGTAGGATGATAATCTATGTAAGCAAATAAATGTAATTTTCCCACTAATGCACGTATATTCTCTTAAATTCACCTCACCTGCATTTTATATCACCCTCCTATTTTATAATACGAAGTCATAGCCTAATCAAGTATGTAACTTCAATCATTCAAAACTGGTAATAGTACAGAAGAAATGGAACTATAATCCAGTGTTGCCCTTTTCAAGATTCCAGGGATGGAAGACAGCCCATTCTATTCCTCCCAAATTTATATTATTTCCTATGCATCAGCAATGCCAATAGCATGCCATGACCATTGATCATACCCTATTCCTCACTGGGAAGATTCTGAAACCTTTGCACCAATTCAAATTTTCTCCATCTCATTCCCCACTGTTTTATGGTTCTGAAAATCTTGGGGATTTCTCAGCTTGATAATACCTTCTACTTATACATGAATGATGCCATTTTGACTGCATCAAACCTGATGTGAGAACTTAGCAATTTTAATTAATTGATATCATTACCTAGGTATTCCATAAAAAGCATCACCAGCATAAAATATACAGTAGTTGCAAATCCTGGTGTTGGATTGGTTGCAGATCTGTCAAGCATCGAGAAAGACCACAACTTAAATAAATTCAACATATTTCTTAGTAAAGTAGTGTAAAATAAGAGATTAACAGAACATTAAGGGATTTTATCAATGACCTGCTTATATACTTCTTTACCTGCCACTTGGTAGCAAGCAGATGCACTCATGGAAGGAGAAAATCTGTCCTGACTACTCACATGTCAAGGTAAGGGATATTACACTATTTTTACTTAGATCTGAAAATAACATTTTAAGCTACACCATAACACCATGTGATAATACACTCATAGACACTCCAAATGACCCTTACTAGAATGTATAACAACAACAACAAAAAAGCAAAATAACTCTTAGAGATTTAACCAAATTCGTGATGCATACATAACTTCAAAAATAATTTTGGTATACTGGTTACCAGATCTGCATGTAAACTCCAGATACCCACCAGATAGCAGCAAAGAAATGCAAAAACTTCAAACTCTAGTCATGTTTGCAACTCAGAGCTTTTCAACAATACTGAAGGACTGAGATTTAAAAAAATCTAGAGAAGAGCTGTCTTGCTTCATATTGTGATTTCTTTAGCCTCATTTTGAGCCACAAGAATAAAAAACAAGAACTGACTAGGGAGATCAAAATAATTATGGTTTTATCAAGAATATCTGTTTTTTGGCAATTGTCTCTAACATCCGTGATTTGACATACCTGCTAAGAAAAAAATATATACTTAAGATGAAATTACAGAAATGACAGAAAAAGTTCTTTAAAAAATTAGCTGCAGCTGGGGAAAAGATACAAATTCTCTTGCTTAGCCCATCAGATCTGACCTGTTCAATAAATAATACAAATTCCCTAAACAGCTGACAATAATGGAATAATTAACTCATTAATAAGCACAACTGAAGATTTTATATTCTTGTGTTCTTAATGGTCCTGGAATTAAGACTAAGTAGTCCAATTTTAAGCAAAATATTTCAATCATTGTTTAAGTAATAAATTCAAGAATACCTAATGTTTCAGGAGAGAAATGTTGAATGTACAGTACAGTAAGGTTCTATGAAAAAAATATCTACCTCCTTTTGGATTTTCTGATTTTTTTTGTCACTGAATATTAACAGAAATTCATATGTCTTAAAGAATGAACAAATAGCATCACACATTAAATCTTAGTTAATGTAATTCATGAACATGGATAATGTAGTTCATCACGGATACCAATTCCTCCTATAGCCCCTGAGATAGTTGTATATCTTCCTATAGAGGAAGATAAGGTAATAGTGAGGTGATTACCTAGAAGATCAAACTTTTACAGATAAATGTAGATGCAATTATAAGAATATCTAAAAACTGTCCATGAATATTAGGGCAAAGAAAAGAGCATCAGTCCACTTTAGTTATTTGTAGTCAATCCACCATTAATTTGTTGCAAAAAGCCAGAAATCTTTAACTCATAAGCACCATCAATCACAAATCAAACTGAAATTATTTTGCCAGTATTGTAACAATGCTACTACTTTACATTAAGAAAATGTATGTTCTGCCTAAGCTTAAATGGAGAGGTAGATCAATGTGAGGGATCATCTTATACGGGTGTCAAACTCGATCACATTGATGTCACATGACGCACCACCACGTTTTTGCCTTCACGGAGCTGGCTGGGTGTGGCCTGTGTGTGACATCCAGGCCGTGGCCACCACTGACACCCCTAGGCCAGGAGACCATTCGAGCCTGAAGAGCTCTATGAGGGCTAGGAAAATATACTGTTTGCATCTAGTTCTTCCAGGCTAGGCCCACTTTTTGAGCAGACAGCAAAGATAAAAAAAGGAGTAGGAAAGTACTCTATATAGAAACCACAGGAGACCAGTATATTTAACACAAGAATCAGCAAGTTCATTGGCACTGAGAATGGCCCTTTATTTTAATACCACCAGCAGCAGCAGAGGGAAGAATGGCATAAGTAAAATGGAAACAAATCAGCACTCTGAATCAAAGAACCAGAGGATGTGAGAAACCCATGGTTTTGGCAAAGATGGCTATAGTGATATAGTTTCAAAACAATAACAGTTGTCTGTATAAATATTAATAGAGGAACTAGAGGTTAAAAGACAAGCTTAAGTCACAGCATGTAACTCACCAACGTGAGCAGAAACAAAGGGAAGCAAAGAACTTAATTTAACACATTCAAAAGGAGTACATACCCACATATCCAGCACCCTGTTTCTCAGGGGGAGTATGGCAAGTAGTGACAGAAGAAAATTAAAAATCAGCACTTCCAGTGGGGTTTTACTGAATATCAGGGTCAGAAAGAAGTTCATAAGCAATAAAAAACAACCATGAGTGGAAAAACTTTCAGCAGGAGATAGGGTACAGGTAGTCCTCAACTTATGACTACAGTTGAGCCCAAAATTTCTATTGCTAAGCAAGACGTTAAGTGAGTTTGCCCCATTTTACGACTTTACTTGCCACAGTTGTTAAGTGAATCAATGCAGTTAAACTAATAACACTTATCAAGTGCATCTGGCTTCTGACTTTCCTTTTCTGAAGGTCACAAAAGATGAGCACCTGACCCCAGGGACACTGTAACCATCATAAATACATGTCAGTTGCCAAATGTCCAAATTTTGATCATATGGCCACAGGATGCGGCAGCTGTCAAACTGAAAAAAGGTCATAATTCACTTTCTTTTAGTGCTATTATAACTTTGTATAGTCACTAAATGAATAGTTGAAAGTCGAGGATGTAAATGGAAGGTGGGATCTTGGGAGGAAGAATTGACAACAGTAACAATGGGAGAGTTTAAGAGTGCTATTTCCAGTTGGCTCAGCTCTTTGGGGAGTCAAGGGCAAGCATAGGTGATAAGACAGAAGCCTACCATCACAGGGGGAAGGATATATGGTTAGGCAGATCCCTTAAGAAGTTCAGAGAATTTGTCTATTAAAAGGGTCACAGCTTCAACAGCACAAAGCTGGGGTGGAAAGGCAGCAGCCATTAGATCTAACTTGTAAATATACTGGTAGTACATCACAGGGTGAAGATAGTCACCATGAGGATAAACAAAGACACCAGAAACTGTATCACATGGCTAAACAGGGTAAAGGATAAAGAATAATCAGGGAGTCCAAGGCAATGCTTATTTCAACTGACAAAATACTTGACCATGCCCTCAGTCCAAAGCAAAGAATAGACTGGAAGAGTGGAACTTCAAAAGCAAGATCTGGGACATCAAAATCCAACCAAGCCAAGAAAAGAACATATATCAGGGGAAATCAGGGGATGAAAAAAAAAAAAGGAAAAGGAAGCCAGGACAGAGATCAGAGCAAGATCTGAACTTGGATGTTCCTCTGGGAGTGTAAACACAAGCCTTTTGGGTGCAAAAAAAACACCAATGCTCAAAGCTTACAAAGCAAATCTATTCCCAATAAAACAAAGAAAATCCTTTTCCATACCTTTACAGGGAAATCAGTGCCCAAAAGAAAGCTCTTAGACCTGATTGTCACTGGACTGCTAGCCTGATGACACATGGATGGACTTCAATACCAACAGCAGCAATTACTATATTGTAGTGTCACAAGAGGAATGAAGAGTGAAGAAGAAACAAACAAGGAAGCATCCCGTCAAAGGGGTGGGAGACAGAGGAAGAAAACTAAAGAAGCCAAAGAGGAAACAGAAGTCTCCTCAGGCAGCTCTACTGGACAAATCCCAACCACACCATAAATTGCTGAGGCTGGAAGGCAACACCATTTGAGGAGGCTAGATAAAATTTTAAGATCCCTGGGCTTTTTGGTGTCCCACTTTTCCCCACAACACAAGCTTGTTACTTTACATGATATGGCTGCCAGCCTCCAAGACAGAAGCAGAATCACTGCATCCCACCCTCTGACATGGGGGTAAATTTTTGAAGGTTAGAACGAGGACTTCTCATTTAGTTTAGAAATTCAGTTTCAGTGGAAAACTTCTACTAAGAGACTATTTACAAAGGCAGCCATAATAGCTTATGAGACCATTTGTAATGGTACTAGAATGCCAGGATGTCATTCAAATGCTTTTAAAAGCTTGTTTGTAATACTATTGGATACAGGTAGTCTTCGACTTATGGCCATTCATTTAATGACCATTTATAATTATGAGAGCACTGAAAAAAGTGACTTATGACTGGTCCTTATACTACTAATCACTGCAGTGTCCCCATGGTCAAGTAATCTAAATATGCATGCTTGGCAACCAACATGTATTGATGACAATTGCAGTGTCCCAAAGTCACTGATTACCATTCACTATCTTCTCAGGGGCTTCCAACCAGTGGGATTCAACTGGTGTCAACAACTGGTTCGGTGAGCATGTGCCTGCAGCTGCTAGAAACAGCTCTAAAACTTGCCTTACCTTTAGCCCAGTGAGTAAAACAGCTGAAGAAGCAGTCCACTCTGCCATGCCTATCAGCTGGGCTTCAAACAAAGGAAATAGGACTGACCAGTGCAGGGGTGGTGGGCAGGGCCACATTACCAGAACTACCAGTTCACCCAAACCGTCTGTACCGCTGAATCCCACCCCTGCTTCCAACGAAGTCAGTGAAGCCAGATTTTCTAATTATTGCATGATTTGCTGTATTTTGCATACATTGGATTGGGCTCCACTGAAGATCTATTTTCACATCACCCTATTTTGC
>SOZL01000283.1:0-21599 GCA_009733165.1 Naja naja | reverse complement strand
ACGTATTGCTAAGATCGCTTCCTTCAAAAACATCTGAAACCGATCTGCATACGATTCCCAGTCTTCATTCTTTGGGTCGAATGGGGCTGGGGAGGTGTTCAGTGCAGCCATCTCGCTTTCTCTGTTCCGTTGCCTTCTCTTCAGGGAAATCCCATCCTCGTTGCCAGTGGTATGTTCGCATAAAGAGGCAGGACGCGGAGTGCTTCAACTCAAAGTTTATTGTGACTTCAGCTCAGAACGGACCCGACTGGCTCAGCCGTGGCAGCTATTTATAGTCCGGCTGCGCTGCTGCCAGCCAATCAGAGTGCAGGGTTTTCCCACACTTTTACAACCAATGAATTCAAACACTTTACAATAATACCCAGTCATTTTAAACTCTGGATACATAACACATGGTTTCTATAAGTGTTGTTCATTTGGAAAGGTAGTCCCACTCAGCGAACTTGGATGTGCCAAACTCAGAATAAAACCTGTGCCATGAATGAGGCTTATGTTCAACATTTCACTGAAGGGAAGCAAATTTAGATTTCTGATATTTGAGTCTTTGTTCTGTTTCTAATTGTATTCAGGCATAACTTCAGTGGCCTTAATGTTCAGCTTTTTATTTTTATACCTTTCTATCCAAGATGTGATAGAGAGGAGGGCAACACTTTTGAATTTTTTTTAAAAAAATAACTTTTCGTTACTAGAAAATCTATATTGGCAAAGTAGGCTGATTTAGAACTTAGAATAACTTTATTGTCACTTTGAATGTACACTAATCACCATACATTAAAATGAAAAAGGATCTCAAAGGATCTCCACCTCCAATGTACATTACATAAACATGACTAACTAAATACATAAATAAATAAACAAACAAATAAATAAATAATACAAATTATGCATATACCCACATATATGACACAGAGAAACAACAGTCTAGTTTGGATGTATACATGTACATGGTGAGAAAAATGAATCTTGTGAATTTACCAAATGGATGGCACGGGGAACAAAGCTGTTACAAAATTTATTTATTTATTTATTTATTTATTTATTCGACTTGTATGCCACCCTATTCCCTAAGGACTCAGGGCGGCGAACATTAAAACAGAGAAAAATTTACAATAAATCTGGTAGTCCTGACAGAAATACTTGGAAATCTCCTCCCAGAGGGGAGAAACAGAAAGAGACTGTGAAGTGGGTATGTGGGGTCTCTAACAACCCTTTGAGCTCTAAGCACATAGAGATTACAAACAGTATAATTCTTTAGAAAGAATTTATTTATTTATGTTAAATGTATTTGCCACCTATCTCTGTGTGGGGTTCCTCTACTCTGGCTGTTAGCTTCACTCTCCAATGTCACTTCTCTAAATAGGTATAATAGGTATACCCACCTGTTCTTGTGGTGCAGGTGTATCAAACTCGTAGCCCACAGGGTGGATGTGTCACGCACTGGCCACGCCCATGTCCAGTTTAGCAAAGGAGAAAAAAGTCACAATACGTCATGTAATGACGCAAGTTTGACACTCCTGATGTGGTGTAACCTTGAGGAACCAGAGGAAGGGCCAGCAGTCAAGATAACAGTTAGATAAGAGAAATCTGAATCCAAAGCAGAAATGTAATTTGAAAAAAACATATCAGAGTAGATCCTACCTAGCTGTCTTGAATGTAAAAGAGATAGGGAGGAGGCACTTTCAAATTTGTAAGATTCTGTTACTGTAATTCTATAATAAAACTAGTATTATGAGAACGACTCCTGCCGGCATTGAATGCCAACTGCCCTGTACGAGTGCACAGACAGGGGCTCCTTGGGGTACTGTCTGTGACCCAGTGTCATTTGGCGGTGTCCCAGGGGAGGGCCTATTCTGTGGCAGCTCCCACTCTGTGGAATCAACTACCCCTGGGGCTCCGTTTGGCCCCTGACCTTTGCACTTCTGCCATGACTTAAAGACCTGGTTGTTTGGACAGTTCAGGCTGTACTGACCTCTTGGGGGGGGGTGGCTTTATTTTAAATTGTGGGGTTTTTAGAATGAATTTGGCTTGTTTATTTAATATTGTTTTAGTTAATCAATTTATTGTATTGTTTTTAGTTGTGAGCCACCATGAGTCCTTTTGGAGAGGGGTGGCATTCAAGTCAAATAAATAAATAAATAAATAAATAAATAAATAAATAAATAAATAAATAAATAAATAATAAATTAGTATTCATAATTTTGATTTCCTTGCCTGGTCTACCTCAAAGGGCTGTATTTAACCTCTAATTTTTTAGGGATGACTTGCAACTTATTTTCTTCTTCTTTATCTATTGCCACTTCAATATCACCATTAATTCACCTAAGTGTAACAAGAGACTAAAAGAGAGAGGTAGAAAGAAGCAGCTATGATAGCTGTCCCTAACATCATAATCAGGTGCAGTAGTGGAGACTAATTGTATGTCTAATCCCTGGATGATCCCTTCTAGCTGTTCTACGTAAGTTTTAAAAAGCCTAGAGGAAAACAAACAACACTGCCAACTTCTAACACATAAATGTCATTAGGCCACACAACGCTAAATTCTGGAATTCCTTCCCCTCCTGGCCAATTGGGTAGGAACAGAACCTTCGGCATTATTGATATAGCATGCTCATGAAGCTAAGAACAATTTGTTCTTAACTCCAATGGCATGAAGATACAAATGGTTCTTGAATCCCTGGTCAAAACATTAACAAGTGTGTAGGAATACCTGCACTCTTTCATGGTCACAGAGCACCCACGTTACTAGCCCTTCATTTAAGGAAATATGTATTTCATTATTCATTTTATTACCTTCACTTAGTAGCTCACCTATAAAAGTAACTCTGGCAACTACAAATAGTACAGTATATACAATTAGTTTCCTTATTTCCTACAGCTGATATTATAAGTAGCTAGCTACAGAGCCAGTCTTGTCCTCTCAAGAGACAAGTCTGCCATAAATTACTTTTGAGCTTTTCAGGAAAGTCAGGTTAAACTGTTGTTTTGAATCTCATGCATCTGAATCACCTTGGCATGATTTGATTCTTAGCCAAGGTAGAATACAGTAAGTTTGTTTTTGAGAGTGGTGATCACATTATACAAAGTACATAATGGATCGTTCCAAAAACATTAATGGGACTTAAGGAATAAGAACATCTCATCAATGCATTGTTGTTTTGAGCGTAAGGTGACCAACCGTCCTCCTTTAGGGAGGACAGTCCTTCTTTTGTGAGTTCTGTCCTCTCTTGAAAAGTGTCCTCCTACATGTCCTCCTTTTTGATATTTGAAAACTAATCTGTAAATCTCCATATTTGATCGATGCCGATCCGATCCGTTGTGTGTGATGTGACGTATTTGTATTTGACATGGTGATTTATCAAGGCTCGGTACAGTGCGGCGAGATGCGATTATGAGACATATCGCTCCACACAAGAGAATTGTTTTGAGAGAGTGTGCCATGCAAGAGTGTACCGCGCAAGAGTGCGCTGTGTGCAAGAGTCGCCATGCAGGTGGCTTTGTTTTCTTCTTCAATTTATTTGTGTCCTCCTTCTCATTGTAAAAAAGTTGGTCACCTTATTTGAGGTGAAGGTCAATCAGTGAGGGCATGAAATATATTTGCTCTGATCTTCCTCATGGTGCCAGTCTTCAGTGGAGGTGAGTGTAATGGCAGTGAAAAGAAAGGTTTTTGGACTCTACACCCTCCACATTTAAATAGATCATATCACACAGAGCATTCTAAAGTGCATTATATATATATTACTCCACCATATCATTACCAAAACATTTCCTGACCTAAAGCTGAGATTCTACCTTAAAGAAGAGATTTTACTTCTACAATACATCTTTTCATATTAAAAGGCAAGAATATGCTAAACTATTTTAGCTCTATTATTATTAACATCCCTTTGCCTATTAATTTGTTTGAACTGCTTTTACAGTTTTTAATGTTTTAATTTTTGTTATCGGTACTACTTTCATATAGTGATGCTTTCATTTTATAATATGACACCCAGACTCACTTGTGAGATGGGCAGCTTAGAAATTAAAGATATCAGAAAGCTTCTGGTCCATAGTTTATAATTTATGGAATAATAAATAAGAGCTGGGATAGGCCAGGCCCAGTGTTTGTCTTCACTTTTTACAGCAATAGATTGCACTGCCAAGATCTTTAACTGAAGCTTAACTATTATAATGTCAATATACAAGAAATGAAACAATAATTTCTTTAAAATATCTGTCTCTACCATCTCGTTTGGTGCTCACAAAGGAGCATGCAGCCTTGAGAATGGTTAGCACCCTGAAGACCCTTCCTCCACCTTTTAGTTACATTTAATAATGTTGCCTCTATTTTAATTTTTACATTCAGTTTTACTTCTTTTAACATTTTATCTGTACAAAGCTCAGGGTCCATTTGTGAGTGAGATAGGCAGTCCTAAAACAGATAGATAGATAGATAGATAGATAGATAGATAGATAGATAGATAGATAGATGCAGAGGTGGTATTCAGCAGGTTCTGACCAGTTCTGGAGAACCAGTAGCAGAAATTTTGAGTAGTTCAGAGAACCGGAAAATACCACCTATGACTGGAGATTTTACAGTATCCTTCCCCTGCCACGCCCACCAAGCCATGCCCACCAAGCCACACCCACTGAACCGGTAGTAAAAAAAATGAATCCCACCACTGGATAGGTAGGTAGGTAGATAGGTAGGTAGGTAGGTAGATAGATGATAGATAGATAGATAGATAGTGTTAATATTTATTATATTGATTTGAACTTTGCTTTGGCTAGTTCTGGATCGTTAAACCTTGTCTATCCCTAAAGTCATTCAAAGAAATACTGAGCCCAAGTTGTTTCAAAGTAAAAGTATTTATTTGTAATGAACAGAACAGTTAATAAAAAATTATAGAATATTATTTACAGAGTCTTCTTTCTTCTTTTGAGTTATTCTTTTTTCTTATAACCACCTATGTAGTTATTGTACTTTGGTTCCTTTCAGCTTAGGTACTAAAGTCAATAGTCTTTTAGCCTAGGAACCCTTCTTTACTGTTTCCTCCTTACACTTCCAGAAACTGAGGTAGTTGTTAAAGAGAAATATTCGCCTATGCTGAATATTCTCTTTTAAGCAATGCCTTAGAATAACTCTCTTAGAAACCTTTAAACCTCTTTCTCTATTTTTCCTCTCTCTAGATATAACAAACCTCACGTAGGAAACCTCTTTCATGGGTTGTGGATCTCCTTTAGATCTCCTGAGGGAAAATGACAGTTGACAGCCCCTTTTATACTGAGGGGGCGTGTCTTGCCATGCCAGAGTAGGGTGCTTAGTGTCACCCTGTGATTGGTAGATTTGATCACCCCATCAAATTTATCTAAAGTTGTAAACTGCATAGCAACACCAGAAAGTTCCACTTTCTGACAGATAGATAGACAGATAGATAGATAGATAGATAGATAGATAGATAGATAGATAGATAGATAGATAGATAGATAGATAGATAGAGGATCCTGCTAACCTCACTCTTATTAAGTCAAAATAGCAAAATATCCTCTAAATCCTTAGAAGCCAAATTTCTTTACTGGATTGAATCTGAAGACATTTTGATGAATAGGCCAGGGTTAGGGATAGGTTGATCAATGCTAGACCACGCTATGATGTTACAGCATTTAGTAGAAAATTATACCCACTCAGCTGGTTCACCCTTTATGCAGCTTTTATTGATTTTAGATTTCTTTTTGACACAGTGCCTAGATCTAAACTGTGTTATAAACTTAAATGCTTTACAATAGATAAATGTCTGCTGCTTTTGCTTATTAAAAGTCATGAGGATTCAAGATTGAAGGTCAGGTGTAGTAACCAAGGAGACATCACAAAAGAAATACCAATAAGGAGGGGAGTTAGACAGGTATGTGTATTGGCCCCAGGTCTATTGAAATACTTTCTAAATTCACTCCTGTTGTCTTTAAATAATTCTGCCTTTTGTCTTCCCACACAAGCCCATAGACCTGTTAGTATATTTCTATATGCTGAAGATGCTGTAATTGTGCCCTTGATCTCTTGGTTGTAAAATAATCTTGGGATCATTCATCTATTACTGCAATGAGGAGGAACTAATAATAAACTCTGCCAAGACCAAGATCTTTATTTCAACCAGACATCCGAAATAGCAAATCTGGAAGTTAGGTGGACGCACCATTGAGTAATCAAGCACTTTAAATATTTAGAGATAGCTTTTAAAGTTTATGGAAACTAAAATATTCACTAATTTACACATACCAAAATATACAAAGATAAGCCTTAGCTATCCAACTTTATTATTTTACTTGAAACTGCAATTAATTGTTTGCACATAACAGCTCCAACCCAATTGCTATATGTTATATGAGGCTCAACTAGACTGTAAAGCAACATGGCTACTGTACGCAGAGTTCAAACTAAAATTCTGAAAAGTACTTTCCAGGTTACAGATTGTGTCTCAGATTTGGTAATTCAGTGGAAAGCAGGAATTAAAACCCATCTTTGGGTAAAAGTCTGTTATCAGTCATCCAAGTCATGGTTGTCCCAAGGGTGCTTTTCAGGAGGCAACTGGACTTTCTTGTTTTTCTTTTGAAGATGTTTTGCTTCTCATTCAAGAAGAAATCCATAGAAATCCAATAAATAATAATAAAAATAATAAAGAAGTTTGGACAGGGTAGTGAGGAATGGAAGGATTTATATTCCTTGCATACAGCTGGTAATTTGCATCCTGAAGGATGCAAAAAAATCTTCTAATTTAGCACAAGCAGCTGATAGGTGATTGGATCAGCCTCCTGAAATACCACTGATCAGTTCTTCTAGGCTGTGGAGATTGCTGCTGCTAATCGCCCATCTTTGCCGTGGCCACCCATTGCCACTGCCCATCACCACATTTTTGGCCTCTGTGTGTCCCATTTTCAGCCTGTTGCAGGTAGTGGGGATCACCGCCACTAGTGATCGGTGGCAATAGGTGGTAGCAGCAATCCCTGCCACCTGAAATGGGCCAAAAAACGGGACACATGGAGGCTGAAAACGGGGCACACAGAGACAAAAAATGGTGCATGCGGAGGCCGAAAATGGAGCACGTAGAGGCAGTAATAGGTGGCTGCAGTGGCAATGGGCGGTGGCAATTCCTGCAGCCTGAAAAGATGATCAGTGGTATTCTGTCAATCAGCTGCTCATGATAAATCAGGCTATGCTGAAGCTGACCAGGCTTTTGCTGTTTGCTGCAAGGAGGCAAATTGATGGGAGGCAGAGGCAGATTTTTTTCTTGTTTTCCTCCCCAAAAGATAGGTGCGTCTTAGGGTCTGGAGCATCTTATAATGCAAAAAATACGGTAGCTACTCTTAGTAAGGCTGGTAGCTTGAAATGGTTGAGTAAATATAAATGTATTTTTCAAACAGACAGTTATTTAAAGTTACAATTGCCAAAACATCTTAGGGAGATATTTACACGAGAGAGATTCAAACAGCTTGATTCCACTCTGTAGCATATAATGGACATAACTGCATGGACATAACTGCATTTGCAGAGTAGCAGAGGTAGAAGACTTGGCTCACACACTATTTGATGTTGTTTGTATAAGAGGGTGAGAGACAGGTACCTTGTTTATATATTAAACAAATAACCCATTGGGAGCCCCATATTGAAACCTTATGTACAGCCAGAATTTGGAAACAACATTTTTGAAGGGCCTTGGTGGTGCAGGCTGTTAAATGCCTAGCACTTAAGTTCCAGCTGCCTGCAATTAGTGCTGGCTCGAATCCCACCAGGCTCAAGATTGACTCAGCCTTCCATCCTCTCGGGGTAGGTAAATTGAGGACCCAAGATTGTTGGGGGCAATAAGCTGACTTTGTAAAAATGCCGCTTAGTAATAAGCAGGCATATAATGGAATGAAGGCTATTGCTGAGCATTGGGTTGTATCCAAAATTGTGTCACTCTGAGTCTCGGAGAAGGGCGCATATAAATGTAATTAAAAAAAATCCCACAATAGCTAATGCTAAATACTTAAATACTTAAGAGGGATGAAGCCTTCCAAATGTCATACATCTCGATCCAGGAATTATTATATTGTCCTTCACTGCAGCCATAACATTTTTGATAATTCTCCGTTGAAAGGAAGTTTCAGACAAGTAAAGTCATAACACATTATGACATCTGGTACATTTCAAAGAAATCAGTGCAGAGATTTTCAGTTTCTGCTCTGCTGACAGCTATCACTTACTTCAGTCTCTTTTACTGTGATTTGTGGAGAGATAAAGAAGGAAGACTATATATATATTTAAGTACAAGACAAAAAGTTGTCTTTAAAGAAAAAGTATTTGAAGACTGCAATGAGAGAGGAAAGCAATGAAGTTTGGATAAACAATCCTCTGATTTGTATCAAGCAAGAAAGAGAGTGAGGATGACCAAAACAAGTCAGATGTTTCTTCTCAAAAGAAAGTGCCATAATGTTCAAAATGCAACCAAATAAAGAGGGAGAGTTTGGCAATGCCATGTGACTGCAGAAACACACAAACCTGCACACAAACTTTCACTATCTCCAAACCAAATGATCTTGCCTTCCATTCAAAATGGTTGTCTTGGACCACCCTCCTTTGTGTGTGTGTGTGTGTGTGTGTTCTTTTTGCATGCTGCTGGATCCATAGAGAATTATGGCTCACATGTAGGCCATTTAGACATTTCCATTCTTCTTGGAGTAAAAAGACCCAACTGTAGAAAGTTAGCACCACCTAAAAGAATGAAATATTCTAGGAAATATTAAAAGGAAGATTATTATACCTCCCTGGATGAGAAAAGGAGAACCATGCTCTTGAAAGCAGCTCCCACCTTTGTTAATAGCCCCAGAAAGACTGGGCCATCCTATCTGCAAAACAAAAAGATTGGCCAGCTTATCTACACAAAAAAGCCTTCACCTTCAGGACATAATAGGATTAGCTCTCTACCCATCTCAACATATGGCACGTGGGAAGATTACATCACCCAGCAAGACTCAACCAAGCCTGGGACTCAAGGCAACCTACAAAGTTACCTCGGCATGGCCCCAAGAGAATCTGACAACCAATCAGAATACATTTCTTTCACATGAACAGGAAGCAAGGTCAAAGCCCATGAGAGGGTATAAATATATCTCACTCTCCACTCCATGAGGTCAGTTACCCAGGACTTCAAACCATGTGGTCCTGTCCAACATTAAACCATTTTTCCAAGCAGCTTCCGTGTTTCCAGTGTCTTTCTCCCCACTTGGACCTGAACCCAGATGGACATTTCTTCCAGTAATACTAAGCACCTCCATAATGCAAGAGGTTGAGGATTGTTGCTTAGTTATAGCACAGCCCTACTTATCACCATGGCTTTACCAAGGTCTGAGATAGTTTCAGAAGATGTTAATGGAAGAAAGGAAGAAAATGTGAGTATGATATGTGGAAGAAACTGTCTTATTTTAAATTCCATTTAAAATTAGTTTAGATTAGCCCAAAGGCCATATCAAAATACAAAGTTCCAAACACAAATTATTAATAAAATCCCATAAAAACAATTTAAAATGAAATTGGAGTAAACTACAATAATTTAATATATAAATAAGTAAAATAAGATAAAATTATATTTCAGCATCACCCTACAATCTACATAATCAATCCCAGATATGCTGATCTCAGCCAAACCATTTAACTCAAGCACTTGGTGGTTCTGGGTGCTCTTTTTGGCAGTTCCTGGTAGTTACCTCTCCTGGCGTTTGCTGACTCTCATATTTCTCGTTGGGAGAGGGAGCTGATGAAGAAACTACACCTGCTAGGTTTTTCAGGTGATGTCCTGGGAGATTATGGCCTTAAGGACTCCCAATTTAGGGTAGTCCAATGGCTTGTGGACATTGACTTGCAATATCTAAGAGCCAGAGCCAACAAAACCTGCTCCCCTCTGATCTTCAGCCAATTTAATAAGTATGGACTGAGGATGGCTTCTTATTTTTACACTCTAATCATCCCAAGTATAGAAGAGCTTTCTCCGTAGCTCGTTTCAACGTCTTGCCCTGAGCACTACTAGTCAGGCGATTCAAGAGGCTCCCGATTAGTGAGCAGCTATGCCCCCATGATAGAGCTGAGGTTGAAACTGTGGAGCATGTCTTTTATACTGCCCTATGTATAATGCAGGCAGAACTAAGTTTCTGTCCCTCCAGACCCAATGCTAGTAATTTGTTCTTATATTGTCTAGGGGACGGCTCCTCATACATAACTTCTCAGGTTTCCAATTTTTTTTAAGAGCTATAACATCAGAGGAGAACACTGTAATTCCCCTCAGTCAAAGTTTCTGGTGACCAATTGTCCATGATCTTATTTTTCCCATGTTTTTCTTTTGTTGTGTCTGTGTTTTGGTCTGTGACCACAAATAAATATATAATAATAAAACTCAAGTACTGAGCCATATTTTATTTTTTTTATTTTATTTTTATTTTTATTCATATTTATATCCCGCCCTTCTCCGGAGACTCAGGGCAGCTTACAGTTTTTGGGATACAACCCAATGCGCTCAGCAATAGCCTTCATTCCATTGTATATGCCTGCTTATTACTAAGCGGCATTTTTTACAAAGTCAGCTTATTGCCCCCAACAATCATGGGTCCTCAATTTACCTACCCTGAGAGGATGGAAGGCTGAGTCAACCTTGAGCCTGGTGGGATTCGAGCCAGCACTAATTGCAGGCAGCTGGAGCTTAAGTGCTAGGCATTTAACAGCCTGCACCACCAAGGCCCTTCAAAAATGTTGTTTCCAAATTCTGGCTGTACATAAGGTTTCAATATGGGGCTCCCAATGGGTTATTTGTTTAATATATGAACCAAGGTACCTGTCTCTCACCCTCTTATACAAACAACATCAAATAGTGTGTGAGCCAAGTCTTCTACCTCTGCTGCTCATAAATGCAGTTATGTCCATGCAGTTATGTCCATTATATGCTACAGAGTGGAATCAAGCTGTTTGAATCTCTCTCGTGTAAATATCTCCCTAAGATGTTTTGGCAATTGTAACTTTAAATAACTGTCTGTTTGAAAAATACATTTATATTTACTCAGCCATTTCAAGCTACCAGCCTTACTAAGAGTAGCTACCGTATTTTTTGCATTATAAGATGCTCCAGACCCTAAGACGCACCTATCTTTTGTGGAGGAAAACAAGAAAAAAATCTGCCTCTGCCTCCCATCAATTTGCCTCTTTATTTTGATTTTATAAAACCCAAATCCATTAGGTTATTCAGTTCTTCCTATTCTACATAATGGGAGAAGGGAGGGATAAAACCTTAATCTTCCCAAATAATGTCCCATAACCAGGAATGATTCAATGAGTTGCTGTTTAAACCAGTGTAAGATAGCTTGGGTGTTCTCAGAACAGAACCATCTGGGTTAGTTGGGTTTTGTACAGCCAAGAGTCAAGTGTGTGATCTTTGGGGAATTGACTTATCTCCATTATAGGTTACCTTCCCCTAGGATAGAGATGTATAGCCTTAGTTTCCAAACTTTGGATGCTACCTTTTGAGATGACCCCAGGTTGCAACTGGGGAAATTATTCTAGACACAACTAGCAAATCATAATCTTAATTGTGTCAAAAAATGTATTAATTTTTGAACGAGAAATAAATCAGACATAGTTATTGTGATGTCCCCTTTCTATTACCTTTAGGAGGGCAGAGCTCAAAAGAACTCTCAAATCAAGCCAAGGAGCTGAAAGCAGCTCAGATCACTTTTTGCAAAGCCTGCCAGCATTTGAAGGGCAATTGGCTCAGCTAATAATCAGCTAGGAAGAGAGGCTGGAAGCAAAATCATTTATTTTTATCCTTTCCAATCTGCTCATTGGCAGCATCTCTATTCTGTGACATGTCATGCCCAGCATTGTGCTGACTCTCTCTCTCTCTCTCTTTTTATTCTTGAGCTGTAAAACTATTTGGGGTGGGATCTAGATCCCTCCTTTTCTTTGTCCATTCACTTTTGCGTGCTTTACACTTTGAAGGTAATTACAAGATAGACAGAAGGAAGGCCGGCAAAGAAAAGAGATTTAAGCCAGCAGATTTCCTTCCCCTTGAGAAGCTTTAACTGACCTAGTTCCACAGACTGCCATGTGACCAGCCTCCCCGTCAAAACAAACCATTACAAAGCAGCAGCTTGAGATTCATTCAGGACCCTCAGGTCCTTAGCTGGGCGTCTGGCGTCTTTGAACTCTTCACTGATCATAGGTGGATTGAAAGAGGATCCCTGGGACAATTAACTGTGCATTCCACAGGTTAAAACGAGTCAAAATGGATTTTCATTTATGGTTTTCTCTCTGTGTTGGGGGAAGTTACATTAGAAGGAAGAACAGCCAAGCAGATTTAAGGATTAGCTGGGAGAAGGTATATGTGAAAAACACCAGCTGAAAAACATTTGCCATTGCATCTTCACACATGACAGGACATGACAGCAGGAATCAGTGCTATATAATATGCTGTTCCACCTTTGAGAAACACTGGATTTGAAACATGCTAAATATTACACGACAGAATTTAAAGTAGGGTGGGCAACAAGGGAATTGTCATAGATTTGTATGGTGTAGGACAAAAGACTCGGGAAGAAAGACAGATCAGTTATAGCCACATTACATGCTGCAGTTCTTAGGTAGCTATAAATTATGGAGGTCTATGGGACAGTGCGATAACCCTTCAGATGGGAATATCCTTGATTTTTCCTCATGCTAAAAAAATAATATGGTATAAAATCAGAACTACTATTAGTTAGAGGCTGGCATAGGAAGTGGAAGCAAAGATTATATTCCTTGCCCTGCTCCTAAACTAGCCATATGCCTTAACATGATGTACAAGTTGCTGTCACATATCCTGGAAGAGTTCTTTATATATTTTATTTATTTATTTATTTGATTAGTCAATTGCTTACAAGATAATATATATAAGTATAAACATAGTTATAAATACATGGATACATATAAGAAAATAAAAGAAATAACAGGACAGGGACGGTAGGCACGTTAGTGCACTTATGCACGCCCCCTACAGACCTCTTAGGAAAGGGGTGAGGTCAATACTAGACAGTCTAAGGTTAAAGTTTTGGGGGTTTGGGAAAGAAACCACAGAGTCAGGTAGAGTATTCCAGACATTGACCACTCTGTTACTGAAGTCATATTTCCTGCAATCAAGTTTGGTGCGGTTAACCATGAGTTTGTATCTATTGTGTGCTCTTGTATTGTTATTGTACCAATCTAACCATCTCTTGCATCAGGGTATGGGAAAAGTGGGAACTGGATCAGGGGTGGGCTTCAAAAATTTTAGCAACAGGTTGTCTGCCCGGTTGCTGGATGGGTGTGGCCATGGTGGGCATGGCTTAGTCAGCCTCCTGCACCATGGTGGTGGGGGGGCGTTTTTGCACTTCCTGGGCTCCAGAGTCTTTCCTTGAGTCCCCGGGAGGGTGAAAACAGCCTCCCCGGGCTCTGGAGGCTCTTTGGAAGCCGGAAACTGGCCCATTTCTGATCTTTCTGAACTTCCAGTAGGCCCATTTTTCACCCTCCCTGAGCCTCTACACATGCCCTGCACTTACCTGCATCCAAAACAGGCCGCGTGGGGACTCCTGGTGGGGTGGGTGGGGCCAGCAAAGAGTGGGATTTGAGGGTTCTCCGAACTGCACAAAATCTTAGCTAGGAGCTCTCCCGAGCCCCTGCGAAACCCCAGCAGCCCAGCCCTGAATTGGATCCTTAGGCACAGCTCAGAAAAATCAACATTTGCCACAGGGAGTAAGGATGACTCCCAAAGAAATGGAAAAGTCAATAAAGCCATTCCTAATTGCTTGTATTCAGTTTTATTTTTTTATATTTGTTTGTATTTTATTAAAGGTTTTTTAAAAAAGATATAAACTAACAAGAACTGATATAAAGTAAAGAAAGAAAAGAAGAAGAAAAGAAAAAAAGAAAGAATTCCCATTCTTTGGAATATCATGGCCCTTGAGGTGTAGGAGAAGAACAGGCAGAGCCAGGGGGCAGAATTAAGCAACCTATCACACCAGAGTCATTACATTCCCACAAATGTTGTAAGTCCAGTCCCTCTTGAATTCTGTTTGCCCTTATTTACCACCAATTTAACATTGTACATTAGTTGTCTAGATTTTTGTGCAGAGGCTTAAGAAATAAACCTTCCTTTTTTTTTTAATTACATTTATATGCCGCCCTTCTCCGGAGACTCAGGGCGGCTTACAATTTTTGGGATACAACCCAATGCGCTCAGCAATAGCCTTCCTTCCATTGTATATGCCTGCTTATTACTAAGTGGCATTTTTACAAGGTCAGCTAATTGCCCCCAACAATCTTGGGTCCTCAATTTACCTACCCCGAGAGGATGGAAGGCTGAGTCAACGTTGAGCCTGATGGGATTCGAGCCTACAATAATTGCAGGCAGCTGGAACTAAGTGCTAGGCTATTAACAGCCTGAGCCACCAAGGCCCTGACTGCAACTTGACATGTGGCTCTGATACTTTGCACTTGATACAGGTGAGATCTACCTCCATGCTCTTGGCTTTCCAAAAATGCCAGGGGTGGGCTTCAAAATTTTAGCAAGGGGCTCTCTGCCCTAATGACTGCCTGGGTGGGTGTGGCTGGGTGGGCGTGGCCAACTCAATGCCACTCCCACCCAGTCACATGACCCCCCCAGCCACGCCTACTCAGGGTTTTGTTGCTCCTGGTGTTTTCTGTGGGAAATATATATGTGTGTGTGTATATATATGTATGTATGTGTATGTATGTATGTATGTATGTATGTATGTATATATGTGTGTATATATATATATATATATATATATATATATATATATATATATATATATATATTTGTTTTTGTAGATTTTCACGGGTAAAGGTATGTAGGTCTTGGTGTATTCGGTCTTGTCCGTGTAAGGTTGAGAATACCTTGGCAAGCGTTTGAAATCTCATCCGTCATCTTCAGGCTGGTGTCTTCAGCTTTGTTCTCCTGGGAGAAGTGTGTGATCGTGGCTGTTTTTCCCTTTTAAACTCTAGAGTTGGCTGTGTTGTTACTTCTTGATTGGTTTGTGGAGTTGATGTATGCAGATTGGATGGCTTTTTCCTGAGACCCTGTGTGGCTGAGGTGCTGGCTGTGTGTCTCTCAGCCTTTTGTGTTGTAACGACCTGGGTAATGGGCTGTGTGATGACCTTCTGAGTTCTATTGTTGTGACGTCCTGGGTGTGGTGCTGTAATCTCCTGGGTCGTTGTCTGTGCTGCAACCTCCTGATGTTTTGTGTTGTGATCTCCTGAGTTCTGTGATGTAGTATCCTGGGTGGAAGGCTGTGATGTGGCATTCGGGCCTTGGTTTGGCTCGAGTTTGAGGTCTGGCTATGTGTTTATAGCGTGTGTCAGTTTGCTTGGTTTGGGGTTGGAGGGGGTGTAGCAGCTGGTGTTGCAGCCATGGTCTGGTTTCTGGATGGTGGTTGCCTTTCATCTGGCGTGGGCTTGGGTTTGAGTCTGGTGAAGGAGATTGATGATGCCACCACCACTAATCTCCTTCACCAGACTCAAACCAAGCACCCCTGCACTCCACAGATGAAAACAGCTCCATCCAACTCCAGACCTCAAAACCCATCAGGAGGTTGCAGCACAGACAAACCCGGAGATTACAGCACCACACCCAGGGCGTCACAACAATAGAACTCAGAAGGTCATCACACGCCCATTACCCAGGCGTTTACAACACAAAGGCTGAGACACACAGCCAGCACCTCAGCCACACAATGTCTCAGGAAAAGCCATCCAATCTGCATACATCAGTCCACAAACCAATCAAAAAGTAACAACACATCCAACTCTAGAGTTTAAAAGGGAAACAGCCAGATTACACTTCTCCCAGGAGGCAGGCTGAAGACAACCTGAGATGATGAGATTTAATTCGAAAGCTTGTTGCAAAGGTATTCTCAATCTTACCGGGACAAGACCGAATACACCAAGACCTACATATACACTCTCTATATATACATATACATATATATATATATATATATATATATATATATATATATATCCCTCTCTCCTCCTCTCTCTCCCCCTCCCTCCTGCCTCCTCCCTCTCATTTCTGTTTTTTCTCTTTTTGCTCTCCCTCTCCTCTCTTCTTTCTTTTCTTTCTTCTTTCTTTTCCCCTTCTCTCTCATTTATTTCGCTTTCTCTCATTCTCTCCCTCCATCTCTCTCTCATTTCTGTGTCCCTCTCCTCTTCCTCTCTCTTCTCTCCCTCCATCATTTTCTCATTTCTCTCTCTTGCGTGAGCCAACATGAAGGGGACCATGGCTGGCACTGTGCTGCCCGCGAAGGACATGGAATCTAGGTTTTGACTGAAAACACTTTTGTCCCTTTCAGCACAAGGATCAATTTATAGAAGAGAAATTGTAAGCAAACATAAATGGTTAACTTACCAGGACACACTAGAATTCTTTCAAGGGGAATGTAAAGTAAAATAAAGAGAAGACAGTTATCAGAAAAGTTCAAAGCAGATGGAAGATTTTCTGGTTTCGAACAAGGTAAAGATTAAGTTTGAAATAGAATTGGGCACAAATACATGTAATTGCTACAATGCATAAACTTTTGTTGAAATTTGAGACAGAAGTAGGACAAGCAAAAGAATGTATCATAGAATGGGCTAAAAAGTTTGGTTGTAATATGCAAATAGGAAAATAGGAAAAATGTGATTGAAACGCTTGAAATTTACATTATATTTTACTGTTAAAGAGAACTTTTAATAAAAAAAGTTTGGGTTCAGTTTTATACCACCTGGCATTCTCAGAGAATGAAAGCATCCTGCAGAACATCATGCTTCCTGCCCTACTTTGTCCAGCTTTACTGTAATAGTCTGCTAAGTGATCAAAACAAAGATAAGGACCGGAAACAGAGCTCCAAGATTCTTAAGTTAGGTGCCTATAAAATCTTCTCCATTTCCCTTACTGTATATTGTAAATGGGGCAGTAAAAATTCCTGCCAGCTTTGGCAAAAGACAAGCAGAGGCAATGC
Organism: Naja naja; assembly: GCA_009733165.1. Classification (NCBI taxonomy): domain Eukaryota; kingdom Metazoa; phylum Chordata; class Lepidosauria; order Squamata; family Elapidae; genus Naja; species Naja naja. The sequence goes on along the minus strand of SOZL01000283.1, from coordinate 4,574 downwards.
TCAACATGCCCATTAATTTGAGTGCTAAAAAGCATTTACTCTTCCTTATTACAGTGAGCAGACATTTGCTTTCATCCAGACATGTGCTCATCATATCTGTAAAAGCTCAACTGGCTGGATTTTATTTTTGGAGAAATGTTTGTTTTGACTGGATTTTACAGGGAGGCCTAGCTGAGCAGAATTTCAAGTTCCAAACTAGCAGACTGGCTACACAATGAAACTTTGCCACCTAAACTTATTGCCTTATACTGCAATTTTGGTGGCCTCCCCTTCAGCCAGCATGCCCCAAATGCCACGTGTCATTTATAACTTGGCACTTGTCCTGGGAAAGAGTTGGTGGGCTGAGAAGCAAAACAAACAAACAAACAAACGGGAATAATCTCTTGCTACCTCCTGCTGTTTGAAAAAGCTGTTGTGCTAGTGATGGATGGAAAAGGAAAAATATTCTCAAGACAGGTCACATTGCCTGTGGAGGAGTTGGATGATTTCAGAAGGAGGCCTTTATGGAGCACCTGTTTTATTTCTGCCTGGGAAGCACAGCCAATTTTGGATTAATCGTCTTTTGTTTGTAGGAAAAGATAAGACATTTTAAAAAAAGAAATAGAGGTGACATGATAGCAGTAGTCCGGTATTTGAAGGGCTGTCACAAAGAGAGGGCGGGGTCAAATCAGTGATGGTATTCAACGGTTCGGCCCAGTTCTGGCGAGCCAGTAGGAGTGATGAGCAGCAGAGACTGAACCGGTTCTCTCCACGCTTGCTGGGCCCACCTGCCCGTCCATACTCACTTTATCTGCTGAATTTGAAGTGCAGCTGCTTTGCGGCGGCAGATAAGTGCCATCGGCAGCTGCTGAAGCAACCAGAATCGTGCAGGCTTGCAGGAGGTGAGTTACAAACGCGGTAGTACGTGTTTGGTGCCTGCGTCTGCATAAAGTATGTGCATCGTGCAAGCGCGCCTACAAGCCACCCACCGAACCGGTGGCAACAATATTGAATCCCACCACTGGGGCAAATTATTCTCCAAAGCACTGGAGGGCAGGACAAGAAACAGTAGTTGGAAACTAATCAAAGAGAGAAGCAACTTGGAATTGTCTAAAACGGCATAGGTTCTCCTGCTTGAGCAGAGGGCTGGACTAGAAGATCTCCAAGGTCCCTTCCAACTCTATTATTCTATGTTCTAATGTGGGAATGCCATTTTATAGAGGACCCTCATATTAAATAAAGTGACTGGTTATACCTCGTAAACTGGCCTTCTGAAAGATTAATATCTCTATTAGTTAATTTAATAGTTTATTAATTTCCAGAGCTTCATACAGTGGATTCAAAGAGTATCAGTGTGACATAATAATATGATATTTTGGGTTTTTTTTCTTTTAATAAATTTACAGACATTTCTAAATGTCTGTTTTCATTGTCATCTACACTGAGTGTAGATTAATGAAAAAAATTAATTGTAACAACTGTAGGATCAGGGTGAAGGATAAAATTGACAAAAGCAATGGGGCTCTGGCTTCCTGAATGCACTGTATATAGTGTTAGTTCATATACACATTTTTCCTTTACTCTTTCAGTCTAATCCTGCTAGTGTAGGATAATTCTATAACTGACAGAGTGATGTATAACATAAAATATGCCTTGCTGTCTTGTTAAACAGAGCCCTATTCAGAGGTGGTATTCAACAGGTTCTGACCAGTTCTGGAGAACCGGTAATGGAAATTTTGAGTAGTTCAGAGAACCAGTAAATACCACCTCTGACTGGCCCCACCCCATCTATTCTTTGCCTCCTGAGTCCCAGCTGATTGGCTGGGTCTTCTGTTGCCCTGCACAGGAGAGAATGGAGCTGGAAAGCAGGTTAGTGGGGTGGGGAGGGATGGAGATTTTGCAGTATCCTTCCCCTGCCACAAACCATGCCCAGGCCATGCCTACAAGTCACACTATGCCCACCAAGCTAAGCCCACAGGCGGGTAGTAAATTTTTGAATCCCAACATTAAACAGAGCCCCATTTATTTATTAAGCATGGTTTGTTGAGATTATCTACTAAGTACAGCTATGGTCTCTTGATGCCGCGCGGTGAAATCGGCTGCATTAAAAATACTAAGTTTGTGGTTCAAAAGTTGGTCTCAACAGTTTATTGACTGCATAGTTCAGCTGCTCATTTCAACAATGTCCTTCAGTTCTGCTTTTATTTATCTTTCAGGGTTTTTTTTTTTTTGAATAATTTGTAATTGAAAATAACCAACAGCGGTTCAGCATGGTTTCTTTTGGCAGATGGACCATCTCAAGAACTACAGTTTCTTGACCCACAATATTACCTAACATCCTACAAACCACACAGCCTTCTACAGAAGATTGTATCCATTCATTTTCTTTGGTGACAATCCCCCTCTCTGAAGCAAATCTAAAGTAGGCAGGAACAACAGAGTATGGTATTCTTTCCAACAACCCTCCCCATTAGCAATCTTGGCTATAACAAGCTTCTGTATAATGCAGTATATCTGTTTTTCTGTCTTTCTGCTCTCCCTTTGTGCTATGACTGTAAGTGCTTGGGCTTATGTGTGCACTAGGAAGGACAGAGCATAGATCATTTTAAGGAGGAGGATGATAATCATCAACAGTAGTCATCAAAGACTTCAGGATTATAAAGAGGGATTTTGGTTCATGCACAGCCAGGTTATTCATTGTTTTTAGGTTGAATTTAGATTGTTCATTGTATTTAGGGGACTCGTATTTAATCATGAGGTCTACTCAAATGTTATTTCACAGCTGAGGTACACAGATAATCTTGCAGAAGGAAATGGAAACTGTAATATCTTCATGTACAACGGGTAGGCAGTATGAATCTGTAGACTGATTAATGTGATAAAATACCAGAGGGTTGGCCTTCTTTTTCTATATAACACAATAGTAATTTCTCCCCCTTCCAGTTGCAGTTCCAGGGCTGGAACAACAAACATGTTCCTAGATTTAGTTATGTCATGGTTCAGTAGTTAGCAAAGAACATGCCTGGCAGGTCATCCTATGGTATATTAACTCTCTTGCTCATGATTATAGTGGAATTTCTAATATTACTCCTGCACTATTGTTTCTTCTATTCTACCCTATGGACTAAAGAAGAAATGCCAGCTTTCAGTGCTAAGGAACTAAAGGCACAAAAAAGCAGTAATAGACAGCAGGGAAAGAAAAAAGCCAAAGACAAGTTTTATTCTTAATTGTGCTTACTATGCATTAAATGTGTAAAAGTAATTTATTTTTGCCTATCATTGCTATACCACCAAAGTCTTTGGATAGCTGGTGGAGAACAGTGATATCACATTCCAAATGTGCGTTTTATAAAGCTTTGGTGATGGTATGGGGAGTTGTAACTGATGCTAGTGTGTTTTATTTTAACATATTCAGACCCTGTCTCGTTTTGCTGGGGGCAATATTGCACAGGAAGTGCAAAACAAGTATGTCAGCTTTTGTGGATCTTTGTTGGATTTCATGGAATAATGCAGGGTTATTTCATGATTGGACTATGTCATCAAATTGGTTACTCATCTGACTTTCTTTCTTTGAGTGTCACTGTGGAGAATTTTTCCTTCGCTACTTCTAAATATCAATAAAGGAGAATACTTGGGGTTGTAATGAGGGTCCTTGGTGCTATCTGAGCTTGCTGGTTTCTTGCTGACGTTTCATTGCCCTAACTTATCAGTGCTAGTAAGGAGTGCTGTTTGCTGTCAGTTTATATTTGGTCATCTAGGATGACAAACAGGCAGAAGACTGGCAGAGCATCCATGAACACCCAATGGCAGTCAGAAGACCTGATGAAAATTCTTTAATGTAAACAGATTTAACCATAGTTTCAACTGGGAAAATGTGACAATCCTAGACCAGGCCAAGTCCAAAATGCGGGGAATTTCTAGAAAGCCTGAAATCAGCCATCTTTAGACACCTAGCCATTAACAACATCTATAGACTATGCAAAGGAGATAATTAAGCAGCCCAAAGAGAAGGAAAAGACTCAACACTTCTCCACCAGTAATCAGCATTCAGGTCAGCATAGTTTAACTCCAAGGTCAGCTTCAGACCAACAATCAAGTAAGCAATACCCCAGTCAAGAAACTGCCAAAGAACCAGCAGTAAGCAGCTCAATCAAAACATCTCTAAGACTGTCCCCATTCACAAAGACAGGCAAGACTCCAGAATCTAAACTGATAGCACTCCTTACTAGCACTGATGATGTTATCAAGTTAGGGTAATGAAAGCGTCTGCAAAAAAACAAGCAAGCTCAGAGAGACCAAAGGGCTTCTAAATATGTCTCAGACTTCAAGATTTTCTCCTTGTTGTAGCCTTCAATTTAATCTACACTTCAGGCAATTTCTTTCCTACCCTTGCTCTTTCAGTTAAATAAGCCAAGTTTAATATTTTTGTAATGGAACAGCTGCTTTTGGGAATGGATACAAAATGCTGTTAATTTTTATATTATTCTTCCTGATGTGTAAGCAAAGATAGTGAAGACTAAGCTAAAAGAGTTTTATTCAATTTGCTTATACAATCTAATAGGAATGTATACTTTGCCATCATTTATGCCGATATC
>SOZL01000281.1:7964-50528 GCA_009733165.1 Naja naja | reverse complement strand
CAAAGAAGAGGAAGGTCAATTATTCTCCAAAGCAATAGATGGAGACTTATCAAGGAAAGATCCAACCTAAAATTAAGAAGAAATTTCCTGACTGTGAGAACAATTAATCAGTGGAAGGGCTTGCCTCCAAAAGTTGTGGGCGTTCCATCACTGGAGGTTTTAAGAAGAGATTGGACAGCCATTTGTCTGGAATGGAAGAAGGTTTCCTGCTGCAACATGGTAAGAAGACATCCAAGGTCCCCTCAAATTCTGATATTCTATTAAGATAATGAAGTGAAGGATAGCTTCTGCCTTTAGGGTCTACCATCAATACTAAAGGAACAAGCAGTCAAGAAATATGTGCCACAGACTAGCACTTGGTAGAGTAGTCCTGAAGGCTTTGGGAAAGATTTTCAAATGCTGCAATGAGTCTATACCTATAAAGATCAGAATTGTCCAAGTCAAGTCATTCCATTCTGTGGAAGTGAAAAATGAAGAAGCAAAGTAAAAAAATATTGACACTTCTGAACATTGGTTGGAGAAGACTCTTGACAATGCCATGGACAGTTAATAAAAACTATTGATCATCAAACAAATCAACCCCCGCTCACATGAGTGACCAGATTCAAATTATCCTACTTAGGGCACATTATGTGAAGACCACAATCTCTGGAGAAAGCTAGAATGCTGGGAAAGGTGGAAGAAAGAGGACAGTCAGCAACAAAGTGGATGGACTCAGTTACAATAGTGATGACCAGAGGTGGTATTCAGCTGGTTCTGACTAGTTCTGGAGAACCGGTAGCAGAAATTTTGAGTAGTTCGAGAACTGGCAAATGCCACCTCCAACTGGTCCTGCCTCCATCTATTCTCTGCCTCCTGAGTCCCAGCTGGCTGGCTGGGTCTTCTTTTATCCTGCACAGGAGAACAGAGCTGGAAAGTAGGTTAGTGGGGTGGGGAGGGAATGGAGATTTTACAGTATCCTTCCCTGGAGTGGGGTGGGAATGGAGATTTTACAGTTGTCAGCATTCCAGAAAAACTCGATTCCAACAGGTAACTCCAAACCAGACATGTCCTCAAAGTTCCCTTTTATTAGAGGAGTAAACTGGTACATCTGGGGAATCGAATCTGAAAGTCTCAATAATTAAAAATTACAAATCCACCCCTGCCCCCATCGTTCCATCAGATGCCCCAATCACCATCCACCCCAACTTGAGAGGTCCTTTTACTACTCCTCAGCCAGGTGCAGGAACATGACCTTGACTCTAAAGAAGAATGCTATTACGTCTAGCCACATACGCTCCATGAAATTCCCCTCGCATCTTCCCAGGCTCAAGAATGTGCAGTGTGGAAGCTTTTGGTGCTAATATGACTTCCAAAGCTGACAACAGTATCCTTCCCCTGCCATGCTCACCAAGCCACACCACAGCCACCAAGCCACACCCACAGAACCAGTAGTAAAAAAATTTGAATCCCATCACAGCTTTGGACAGATGTGAAACTCTGGAGAAGGCTAGAATGCTGGGAAAGATGATGTGATGACCCGGGGTGTGGCACAAAGACAACACAGTCACATAAGTAAGAAGAGTCCCTTTAATACCTCCAATTTTGCCCCAATGTCCAGGTTACGTTCAGCTGGAGAAAAAATTCTCCCAAGAACAGTCTTTAAGTGGAGGAAATTCAGTCCGAAAACAAAGTACATACAAACTGTAAATAAAAGTCCACACAAATCATGCTGCAGCAATTAACTTGACAGGGCAGGAGAAGGAATTCCAGACTTGAAAGGTGGGCAAAACACACACGGGTGGGAAGATGTCAGGTACCCAGATAAGCCTTGACAATACCAGATAACTCACAATTTGCTTCCAACAAGTTGCTGTGCGCAACTTTCCTTTTTAAACACTGTGTTCCCAGCTGCACCTAATGAAGGGAATCAGGATCCTTTCCTCCCCCATGAGCCATGCAACTCACATTGCTCCCTTCTCCGTTTCTCCCTGCGTGTCCTAGGATGAAGAGGGGGTGGGCCTGGGTCTTCCTCTGAATTCCCTCTGCCTTGCTCTATCTCTCCCCTGCTCTGCCCATCCAGACTGTGCCCTTTCCGTTTCCTCCATAGCCAATGGAGCCACACTCCCACTCCCTGTCAGCTGCTCGGCCTCCCCCTTGGAATCAGATTCTGACAGGGGCATGATAGGTGGACGGAAAGAAAAGAAGACAGTCAGCAGAAAAGTGGATGGACTCGGTTACAATAGTGGTGACTGCACGCTTGGGAGGCTTGAAAGAATAGGACCTGAAAATGACTTAATTTTCAATTCATAATCAATCAATCTGCATTGACTAACAAAAGTAAATTGGCCTCAGTGGAACCTTTGCCATGACCACCAAATTTCAATGTCCAGGTTTTCTCCTCTTCTGATCTACTTCTCTGCCTAAAAATCACATATTAAATAGAAACTGTAGGTGCTTCTGGCTCCATTGCTGCCCTGCTTTGCCCTGAAGACACTTTTGCCTTATCAGCTTGAGAGAGATGGAGAAAAATTCATCTAAGGAGCTTTGGGGACAATTAATATATGCTGTGTTTGGTGTGTTGTGACATTTCTCAAGGAGACTGCAGAAGGAGAAAAGGCACTGCAGCTGGTTGGTATCTTTTCAGGACTTAAAATGGACACCTAACATTAAAAACAGTCATCAAAAAAGCACAGCAAAGAATGTTCTTTCTGCGCCAACTCAGAAAGCTCAGACTGCCCAAGGAGCTGCTGATACAGTTCTACAGAGGAATGATCTGCACCTCTATAACTGTCTGGTTTGGTTGTGCAACCCAACAGGACAGACACAGACTTCAGAGGATAATTAGGACTGCAGAAAAAACAATTACTACCAACCTGCCTTCAATCGAGGACCTGTATACTGCATGAGTCAAAAAGAGGGCTGTGAAAATATTTGCACACCCCTCACATCCTGGACCCAAACTGTTTCAACTCCTACCCTCAAAACGATGCTATAGAGCACTGCACATCGGGAAACTAGACACAAGCACAATTTTTTCCTGAACGCCATCACTCTGCTAAACAGATAATTCCCTCAACATGTAAACTATTTACTAAGACTGTATTACTATTCTTCTTATCCTTCCTATTACTTATCTACTCCCACTTATGACTATAACCTTGTTGTTTGTATCTTTATGATTCATATTGTTTTATTTAGTTTCCTAGTATGATTTGATTGCATATTTAGTATCCTATGACTATCACTAAATATTGCAAGATGATTCTTGATGAATGTATTGAGAGCTTATGCACGAAGACAAATTTCTTGTGTGTCCAATCACACTTGGCCAATAAAAAATTCTAACTCAAAAGGAATTTCTTCATCTGAAGTTCTTGAAAAAGCAGGTCATGCATTTGGTGTGATTTTAGTGTTGATGGATCCCCAAGGCTTTTTCAATCTCCAGCAATTTAGGAGGGACCTGATAATGAGAATATCCCATTGTAAAAAAAAAAAGATAAAGATCAGCAGCAAATGAAGAAGCAGCAACTCCATCTGCCAAAATTACAGATTACAGAATACCAGAGTTGGAAGGGACCTTGTAGGTCATCTAGTCCAACCCCACCCAAGCAGGAGACCCTACAGCATTTCTGACAGCTGGCAATCCAGTCTCTTCTTGAAAGCTTCCGCATCTTCTGAAGGCAAACCGTTCCATGGGTTGATTGTTCTCCCCATCAGAAAATTTCTCCTTATTTCTAGGTAGAATCTCTTCTTGATCATTTTCCATCCATTGTTTCTTGTCTGACCTTCAGGTGGTTTGGAAAATAGCTTGACCCCTTCCTCTCTGTGACAGCCCCTCAAATATTGGAAAACTGCTCTCATGCCTGGTCTTTCTCTTCACTAGACTAGCCATGCCCAGTTCCTGTAACCGTTCTTCATATGTTTGTCTCCAGTCCCTTAATCATCCTGGTTGCTCTTCTCTGCCCTTTTCTAGAGTCTCAAAATCTTTTTTAGTGTGGTGACCAAAACTGGATGCAGTACTCTAGGTGTGGTCTGACTAAGGCTTTATAGAGTGGTATTAGTACCTCACTTGATCTTGATTGTATCCTCTGTTAATGCAATTTAGGATTGCATTGGGTTTTCTTTGGCCACCACCACACACTGCTGGCTCATATTTAGCTAGTTGTCCACTAAGACTCCAAGATCTTTCTCACCCTCTCAGTCTATATGTGTACTTTTGGTTTTTCTTGCCTAAGTGTAAGACTTTACTTTGCTAAATTGAATTTCATTTTGTTTCATTTTCAAATTGACTCACCAGAGAAAAACTTGACTGGAGGGATTTGCACTGAAGCTGTAAAGGGGACGTATAGCTTTGTTTGCAGAGATGACCCCACCAATAAAATAATCCCCTGGATTGAAATGATAGATCCAGTCTACTGCATTTCGCAATGACGTTAAGGAGCATTTTGCCTCCAGCTTCTTACAGGTAATCTGGGAAAGCAGAAGCAGAATAAGGAGAAGATTCCCTCTTTGCATTTTTAACCACTTTACTTCTCCCAAGCAACGAGGAACGGGATTGGAAGCAGTGTGAACCAGGAGAAGATTTATCTCTGAAGGGGATCTTAGGGAAGAGGTTCTTCTCATGGTCATGCCTTGCACCTCGGTTCTCACTGGAGCACTTACAGTACTGTAATTTCAGATGCAGGGCCAGCCAAGATGTCATCCCAGCTCCTCTCTGCTCTGATATTTATATCAAAGTTAGTTGTAGGAAAAGTCCCTGGAGATTCATTAAGAAGACAATGCAAAAAATAATAAATAAATAAAAACTTATGATAAAAATAAAAACTGATTAAATAAATAATAAAACCATTAAAAAAATAAAACAAAAACTTATAAAAAAGAAAATAAAATAAAAACTTATAAAAAATAAAAACTTGTAAGAATAAATAAAATAAAAACATATAAAAATAAATAAAATAAAAACTTATAAAAAAGAAAATAAAATACTTATAAAAGAAACTGCGCATGCCCAAGATGGCGACCCGGCGGCGTTAGGCGTTCTCGGCATCGGAGGTTTTTGTTGGCTTTTGGAGGGGGAGGCTTCTTTACCACCTCGTTTTCGACTGGCTTCGCTCCTAGGGGGTCGCGGGACGCCGCTGGAGCCATTCCAGCGAAAATTGAGCCGGTGGCTCAGCGCTGCTGGGTTTCCCCCCGCGACCGCATTGACTACCGGCTGCTGGCTTGCTGCCCAGATTGGGGGGGCAAAGCCGTCTGCTTTATCTAGCGGCCTTGTGGAGCCCCGGCACCAAGGAATTTCGGCGCCGGAGATGTTGGTGAGGTCCATTGGGGCCATTGAGGATCTGTTGGCTGGGGGATTTGCTGCGGGTGTTGCTGCGGCATTGCTGCGGGCGTTGCTGGCGTTGCTGGTCACGGTTGCCAGCTGTTTTTTGCTGGCGACGAGTACAGCGGCGCAAGAGCCTGTCGGCGACAAACCACGATCCTGTTGTGACTCCGGGGACTCGGCTGCATGGACAGCAGTCGTGACGATGGTGGTTGATGGTCTCTGGCGCCATGGTCTCCATGGGGGTGACCATGCGAGTCTATGAAGATGAACAGGACCACCGGCCTGGAGGCTCCTCCCCCTCTTCTGCTTTTGGTTGGGGGTAGTGTCCTTGTGGGGAATAGGGGTTTTTTGCCCTCCCCTGAAGGGCCTCCCCCTCCCTTCCCCCAGAAATGAAAGCTCTGGGGAGGAAAGATCTATGGGGAGGAGTTGGGAGGCCTACAGGCCTGGAGATTCCGGGGAGGCATTCACAGTCATAGCCCGGGCGGGTGGGCGGGCTCTATCCCGGTTGGGGGTGGGTCGAGTCTTGAAGACCCCCCACGAAGGGATGGCGATGGCCCTAGGCCCATGGCTGTGGCGGTATGTGAGTGCTGTACCTTGCCTGGACTGCTATGGACGTTGTCACCCCATGTGGACTATGGGGTTTATCATTGTCCATTGTCCTTCTCTTCTATTAATGCCATCTTGGCCCTGCTATCATCATTGAGGGCATTTGGCTCATTGCACCATTTACCTGGACTTGGACTCTGCCTCCTCTTTGGGACTGGCCTCCTCCCTTGCAGTGAGAGGGCAACTGGAGGATTAATTCTCCTGCAGTGAGAGTGCAGTGGACTATGCAGGACTTTGCCCCAAGTCACTGTGGTGGCAGAACAGTGACTGGTCCATTTCCACCTGGATCATCGACAGTGGTGAGAGAGCTGCGATTGTGGACTTTCTCCTGACTTTAACATCGCCTGTCCCTTTATTATATTTCCATCTCCCTTTGTTCCATCTCCCAACTGCCTCTTGTATTGTTTTGCCTGAGACATATTTACTATGCCTGCCTATTCCCCATCGGAGTTATGGGCCTCCAGGCGGTTCCCCTGTCTGGGATGTGGGCCTTACGCTATCAAGAGCTTACCTTAATGACGGATCTTGGGATCGAGAGGTGGCATGCCAGGATGAGGGGCTAAATTCTAAATTTGACAGGAAGGGGAAACTTTTAAAATTTTAATTGATCGTCTTAAGGGGTTAGGGAGCGGATAAATGGGTTTTGTCCAACCCGGTTCATGGTGGAGGGGCGGGGCAGGGGGGGCGGCGGGGGCTTCGGGACCTGAGGTGGGGACCACGATCCCCAGGGTGGTTGGTGTTGGCAGGAAACGGAGAGGCATAGGGCCATATGATGTGTTGGAGAACGCACCCGCCATCTTTGTGCGGTTGCCTGCTCCGACCCTATAGCCCCTCCCAGGGGCATGGGAACTGGGATCCCTGGGCTTAGACTGGTGTATTTTAATGCCAGGTCCGTGGCTAATAAGTCCACCCTCCTCCGTGAGGTAATTGAGGAGGAGGCTGCGGACCTGGCCTGCATCACGAGACCTGGTTGGGCCCAGGGCGGTGTCCCTCTGGTAGATTTGTGCCCTCCAGGTTTTCGGTTCTGCACCGCCTCGGCCCAGGGTAGGGGTGGGGGGTGGCGTGGTTATCCGGGAGACCCTGTTTCCAAGGGAGGTCACTGTTCCAGAGATAGGCGGAGTGAGACACTCCTCTTGAGGTGGGGGCCCAATGGTCGGGTGGGCTTGCTGCTCGCATACCTTTCTCCCAGCTATGTGACAGCGGCCCTACCTGGGCTTCTTGACGTTCTCTCGGGGGTGCGGTGGGTTCCGGGGCTTATAGTCCTGGGGACTTCAATCTGCCCTCCCTGGGGGGTGCGTCTGGTTTGGCCCAGGAATTCATGGCTTCTATGGAGGCCATGGGCCTGACCCACTAATCCAGGGCCCGACCCATGAGGGGGAACACTCTTGACCTAATTTTGTCTCTGAACAGTGGCGTAGTGACAGAGGGCAGGCCACTTTACGGCTGTGCCCGTTCCATGGTCTGATCACTATCTCCTCGGCTGGTCTTCCAACAGGCGCCCCCCACTGCTGGGATGAGGAGCCGCTTAGATGGTTCCGCCCCAGGCCTTATGGACCCGGAGCGGTTCTCGGCGGAGCTGGGGTTTCTTCCCTCTTCCTTGCCCACAGCTCTGTCGGGACCTGGCGGCAGCTTGGCAGCAGGCCGCATGGAGGCTCTCGACAGGGTTGTCCCCATGCGATCCCTCACACATCGTGGATCCCGGATGGCTCCTTGGTACTCGGAGGAGCTCCGGGAGATGAAAGCCGTCGGAGGGGCTTAGAGAGCAGGTGGAGGTCCACCCGTTCCCAGTCCGATCGAGCCCAGCTAAGAGCCTATATTGGGACTTACCTGGTAGCTATGAGGGCGGCGAGAAGATCTTATCTCTCCACCCTCATAGCATCCGCAGATAAACGCCCAGCCGCCCTGTTTGGGTAACCCGTTCTCTCCTTCATTTAGGGGAGGGGCGGACCGTTGCGGGCAGGGCTGAGGAGTTTGGTCAATATCTGTTGGATAAGATCGCTCGAATTCGGGATGGGTTGTCCTCTGATTTGCAGTGGTCTGAGGAACGAGATACAGGTAGTCTGGCCAGTATGATCTGGGAGGAGTTCGATTCTGTTTCGAGGATGAAGTGGGCGGATTATGCGGCGTCTGAGTTCCACCACTTGACCCCTTCATCTCAGTGACATCCCTCAAATATTAGAAGACTGCTATCATGTCCCACCTGGTTCTTCTCTTCACTAGACTAGCCAAGCTCAGTTCCTATAAACGTTCTTCATATGCCTTAGTCCTAATCATCCTGGTTGCTCTTCTCAACCTATTCTCCAAAGCACCTGAAGGCAGGACAAGAAGCAATGGATGGAAACTAATCAAAAAGAGAGCCAACCTAAAACTAAGGAGAAATTTCCTGACAGAGCAATTTATCAGTGGGATGGCTTGCCTTCAACAGATGTGGGTAGTCCAACACTCCAGGTTTTTAAGAAGAGATTGGACAGGCATTTTTCTGAAATGGTCTAGGGCAGGGGTCTTCAAACTAGACGGCTTGAAGACTTGTGGACTTCAACTCCCAGAATTCCTCCTCCAGTCATCTTAGCTCAGGAATTCTGGGAGTTGAAGTACAAAGTCTTAAACTTGCCAAGTTTGAAGAGCCTTGGTCTAGGGTCTCCTGCTCCGTTAGAAGACCTCCCTTCCAACTCTGTTATTCTATCAATAAAATATAGGGTTCCACAAAAACCACACGAAAAATTGAAACCTCAAATTCGCCATCACAAAACTGATTATTTTGGTCACATATCCATATATATCAATGCACTGTGTTGCCCAAGAGCAGGTTCTGTAGTGGATTAAGAAGAAAAGCAGTACTTCAAAAGTGGAGCAAATAAGGCAACCTGCTTTAAACCAAAGGAGGTGAATAGGAAAAAAAAGATGGGTCCATATAGACACACCCTTTGAAAACAAGTTGTTGGCTGTCCTCATGCAGCTGAAAGAATCCTTGGTTCTTTTGTCCTATATCTGTCTTCTTGTGATATTTAGATCCAGCAGTCCTAGAAAAGAGCCTGGGAGATTTATAGAGAGGGCCTGGATAGGTATTCTGGTATGTTAGCACAATGCCGATAGGGCAACCCTGTGAAACTGAGTTCCATACTCCACAACTTCAGGACCTGAAATGATTCCAGATGTTTTCTCGGATCCAAGAGAATGTCAGCTATGTGGTGGCACAGTTGTCTTATGCTTGGCGTCACCACACCCCATTTGAATGTAAGCATTTAGAAAGGAACTAGGGGAAGAATGGAACATTCTTGACAGTGTTGTTACAAAATATAACAGCTATCAAATTTCAGTCCTCTTAACCTATTCCTATACAAGGCCTTCCAATCTATGAGGTCAACTATCTCAGGTGAAGCCATTGCTAAAGTTATGGTCAGTTCAAAATGGCCAAATCCCCCCCCTGGTGCAGTTTAAAAGCTGGAAGAGATTCTGCAATAAACCGTGAAAATTATCCACAGAATGGTAGTATTTTTAGGAGATACCACCAATGGAATTGTCAAAATAGCTGACAAAACTGAAATTATTTGATCCATTACATTTATTTTACAAAAGCAACTTTGTCTGGATATATATATATATATATATATATATATATATATATATATATATATATATATATGTTTTGTAGATTTTCACGGGTAAAGGTATGTAGGTCTTGGTGTATTCAGGTCTTGTCCTGTGTAGATTGAGAATACCTTGGCAACGTTTCGTTGAAACATTGCCAAGGTATTCTCAATCTTACAGGACAAGACCAATACACCAAGACCTACTATATATATATATATATATATATATATATATATATATATATATATGTTCTGTCTTCCCTTCCCTTCCCCAGAAGGTAAGGAACTTGGCAGCAACACTCGCAGAGAGTCACGCTGGCCTGTCTCCAAAAGTCAATTACTACAGCTGATAAGAGTCTTGGCAATCACACACACTCTGACTGCTGAGTTCAGAGCTGACAAGGAATGGACTACTCACTGAGCCAGAAGGGATAATTTATTCCCAAAGTCCATAAACCAAAGCAGGCACCACAACACAGGCGGAATCCTTGGCTTATTCCACACTTTGTCACGTACGAGTTTGACAACGTAGGCACACCCACTTTTATACCTGGTGGGGGTGGTCCAGCTCAATCTCTGGCCCTCCACCCCCCCTATGTTGCTGCTGATGTTGCTCCCTCCGACGTTGCCTGGGATCAAGCCAGTAATCTCCTCCTCACTCCCCAGCCGTGGCGTACCGATATCGTCTCTCAGGCTGTTCCTCTTGGCTTTACGAAGAAACCTGAGGCATTGCTAGGGAGGAAGGTCCTGGGGAGGAAGGCATTGTCAGGGAGGAAGGTCCTGGAGAGGAAGGTCCTGGGGAGGGAGGCATTGTCAGGGAGGAAGGTCCTGGAGAGGAGGTCCTGGGGAGGGAGGCATTGCCAGGAGGAAGGTCCTGGGGAGAAAGGCATTACCTGTTCCTCCTCTTCATCATCCAGGTCCTCTTCCTCTGTCAACACAGGCTCAGGAGGCGGGGCCACAACACTATCCCCCACCGCAGGGCCCTTCCCCCGAGTCTGACGGGCAGGATGCGGCCGAGAGGGGAATTGTTCATGGAACAGCCACGTAAGGGTCGGGGCGTGGAGCGTGGAAGCATCCACCCAAGACAAGTCCTCCGGCCCGTCCCCCGTCTGCTCAACCAAATATTGAAACGCCCCTTCAACCAATGGGAGTCCTGAATGCTGACCACCCTGCTGTCTTCTGCGTCAGCCTCAGCGGGTGCAGGTGCTGAAGCAGGATCAGTGGGACGTCGGAGATAACACGAAGGGGCTTCAGGAACCAGAAGGGACGGTGGAAAACTGGGTGAATCTTCATAGAGCGCTGGTTAGGTTAGGCGATAGGCCACAGGGTTGATGACCGCCTCAATGGGGTGCGGGCGATGAACGGTGGTCCAGTTTCTTTACCGGGCGGTCAGCCAGGAGGTGCTTTGTGGATAACCACACTCGGTCTCCCACCGCCAGCGGGCGTTGCCCATCGAGGCGGTCGGCGTACCGCTTGTAGTCCTCCTTGGCCTGTATCAGGTGCTGCGCGGCCACTGCTGAAAGGAGTACTGCTCAGAAAGGAAGTCCTGAGCCTGGGAATGGGGGAATCCGAGGGTGTCAGAGGAAAGAACGCGGATGGTAGCCCACATTGGTGTAGAAGGAGTCACCTGGGTGGAGGTGTGCTGGGATGTTGAACGCGAACTCCGCCAGAGTGAGGTAGTCGGCCCAGTCGGTCTGCCGTTGGTTGACAAAGCAGCGCAAGTACTGCCCCAGGATGCCAATGACCTTCTCCATTCCCCCATCAGTCTGGGATGTGCGATGAGGACAAGCACACCTGCACTTGTAACGCGGTCATCAGGCTCTTCCAGAATGGGCCGTAAATTGTACGCGCGTCGGAAATCACCCTGTCCGGCAGGCCATGGAGGCGGAAAATATGCTGGATGAACAGACGGGCAGTCGTGCGGGCCGTGGGCAGGGCACGACACGGGATGAAGTGGGCCATTTGGTCAGCATGTCCACCACCACCAGTACAGTCGTAAATCCGTAGGACGATGGCAAGTGCGTCAAGAAGTCCATAGAGATCGCTCCCCATGATCTGTCTGGAGTGGGTAGAGGTGGAGACCAGGAGGCGCACCCGTGCGGCTTTTGCTTGCCGGCACGGCACACAGGATGTCACATAAGCGTGGACATCGTGCCGCACTCGAGGCCACCAAAAAGTCCGAGTCACGAGGTGGAGGGTCTTGAAGTAGCCAAAATGGCCAGCTGCCGGGTTGTCATGACACTGAGTCAAGGAGGGCCCGAAGCGGCCCGTGGGGCACGTACAGCCATCCCCGATGCTTGAGTAGGCCCTCCTCCAAAGTCCATGGGGAGTCGGGGCCGACCTCCACCTTCCTCTGCTGCGACCAAGCGTCCAAGCGCTGCGCCTCTCGCACCCGAGCCTGGAAGTCTACGGTTCCTGGACTGCAGCCAAGGCTTCTGCTGGCAGCACCGTCCGCAGAGGAGGCGAGTCTTTGGGGCACAGGTACTCGGGCTTGCGGGATAGGGCATCCGCCCTCCGATTGTGACCGCTGGGAATGTAGGTCACACGAAAGTTGAACTGGGCAAAAAACAACGACCACCGGATCTGCCGCTGGTTCAACTTCCTGGGCGTTGTCAGATGTTCCAGATTCCGATGGTCTGTACAGACCTCTATCTGGTGCCAGGCCCCCTCGAGATGATGCCGCCAAGCCTCAAAGGCAGCTTTGATAGCCAGCAGCTCTTTTTCCCAGATGGTATAGTTGCGCTCGGAAGGATTGAGTTTCGTGAATAGTAAGCGCGGGGAAAAGAGTGCGCCAGCCACCAGGGCCTGCAACAGCACTGCTCCAATAGCCACGTTGGACGCTTCCGTCTCCACCACAAAAGGATGGTGCGGGTCGGGATGCCTCAAGAGGGTTCTGTGACAAAGGCTTTCTTGAGGGCCTCAAATGCCTGTTGCTGCGGGGGACCCCACGGAACAGAACCTTCTTCGAGAAGGAGCTGGGTTAGCGGAAAGGTTAACATGGCAAAGCCGGGATGAAGGTCCAGTAATAGTTGGCGAACCCCAGCAGAGCTGGGCGTCTTCACACGATGAGGGGTTCCCAACTGTACAAAGCCTCCACCTTCCGTGGGTCCATAGCGATGCCTTCGGGAGCGATGATGCCCAGGAACTCTATGGAAGTCTGGAAGAAGAGACATTTCTCCAGCTTGCATAAAGTTAGTGCTTCCGAAGGTGTTGCAGCACCAGATGGACCTGTTGAAGGTGGCTTTCCTGGACGGGGAGTAGATCAAGATATCATCCAGGTAGACCACCATGAACTTATCCAACATGTCCTGAACACGTCGTTCATGAAGTGCTGAAAGACCGCAGGAGCATTGGTCAAACCGAATGGCATCACCGTATACTTGAAATGGCGTAACTTGGTGCCAACGCCGTCTTCCATTCGTCCCTCTCTTGTATCCACACCAGGTTGTAAAACCCTCAGAGGTCGAGCTTGGTGAAGATGGTGGCCTCCTCAAGCGCTCCATCAACTCCGGAATGAGAGGCGGGGGTAGCGATTCCACACCGTGATGGCGTTGAGCGGGCGGTAATCGCAACATAAGTGTAGGCCCCCGTCTTCTTCTTGACAAAGAGGACTGGTGCTGCGAGAGGGGGACGACGAAGGCGGATGAACCCTCGAGCCAGGTTTTGTCCAGAAAGTCCCATAGGGTGGCCAACTCGGGCTCGGACATGGAGTACAGACGTCCCATGGGCAGCGACGCGTGGGCAGAAGCTCCACGGGGCAATCGTAGGCGATCGCGGGGGGTAAGCGGTCCGCCTCCTCCGCTGAACACATCTGCGAAGTCCCTCAGTTCAGGAGGTAGGGAGGAGACAACCGGGGTAGAGGCGTCCTGGCCGCACAGGTGTGGCGGATGTGGTCGACGCACTGCAGACTCGGGAAAGAGATGGCGTTCTGAGACCATGCCACCTGAGGATCGTGAGTCTGAAGCCAGGCCATACCCAGGACCATTGGGAAATGAAGGTCCGCGGTGACATAGAAGCGGATTGCTTCCTCATGTGCCCCAATGGTGAGGCACAAAGGCTGGGTGGCGAACTTAATGGGTCCTGCGATCAGTTCCCGCCCATCAATTGTCTCTACCCGCATCGGAGGGTCCACCGGATCCAAAGGGACCTTAAAATGCGCCACGAAGGCCTGGTCCATAAAGTTAGTCATCGCCCCTGAGTCCACCAGCGCATGCGCCTGGATCCCCTTTGACTGGTTGGACAGGAAAACCTGAGTGTCCAATATCAGATGTCGAGGGGGCCCAGAGTCCACAGCCACGCAGTCAGGCGGAGGTTTAGTACTTGCCTGGCCTAGGGTTTCCCCCAGGTCGGGCCCGCCCCGTTTCCCGGCTGGTCATGCCGAGATTCAGGCACGGCTTGAGCGCCCCACGTTGCTTTCGGGGACAGGAAGCAGCGAAATGTCCAGGCTCCCCACAATACAAACACAAACCCCCTTGCCGTCGCCATGTTTGCTCCTGGGTTGACAAGCGAGTTCTAGCCGCTCCCAGCTCCATGGGCTCCGCAGCCGTTGTCACAGAACTCGGGGCGACCCGGGGCACTGCCGTCAGAGGGCGTGGAGGTACAGACGCGGAGGGCGACTCCTGGACGGGGCGACGGGGCTTTCGCCGCTGGAGACGTGCGTCGATGCACAGACATTGCACCACCAGGGCGTCGAGAGTTGGAGGGGCCTCCACCCGAACCAGTTCGTCCTGCAGTTCCTCCGACAGACCATGCTGGAAGGCGTCCAGCAGCGCCGCATCATTCCAGGTGGAGTCCATGCAGAGCAGATGAAATTTGGCAATTTCAGGGGGTGCTTCCCTTGGCGAAGGTCCTTAATGTGCCTGGCTGACGTCTGGGTGTGGATGGGGTCCTCATACATGAGGCGCATGTGTTGCCAAAAGCCCTGGCAGTCTGTTAATAGTGGGCTATTCTGAACCAACAAGGGCATGGCCCACCGAGCTGCAGAGTCAGAAAGGAGGCTTATCACAAACCCCACCCGAGTCCGGTCATCTGGAAAATCCTCCGGCCTCATAGCCATAAATAACTGGCACTGTCCCATGAAAGCCAGAAACATCTCTGGCTGCCCAGAAAACTTATCTGGCACAGCTACTGGGCATTTCCGACGGGGAGGGGGAGGAGGTGCTGCAGAAGCATTCAGCGAAGCAAGTTGAGCTGCTAATTGCACCACCTGTTGTTGCAAGCCCTGATTCTTGGCTTGTAACTGGTGTAGCTACTGCTGCTGCTGCTGCTGCTGCTGCTGCTGCTGGCCCATCTTGGTTTGAAGATGGTTAGGGTCTTTTGGGTACATGACAAAAATGTTCTGTCTCCCTTCCCTTCCCAGAAGGTAAGGAACTTGGCAGCACCACGCGAAGAGTCACACTGGGCTGTCTCCAAAAGTCAATTACTACAGCCGATAAGAGTCTTGGCAATCACACACGCTCTGACTGCTGAGTTCAGAACTGACAAGGAACGGACTACTCACTGAGCTAGAAGGGATGATTTATTCCCAAAGTCCATAAACCAAAGCAGGCACCACAACACAGACGGAATCCTTGGCTTATTCCACACTTTGTCACGTACAGAGTTTGCAACGTAGGCACACCCACTTTTATACCTGGTGGGGTGTGGTCCAGCTCAATCTCTGGCGGCTCCCAACCCCTACGTTGCTGCTGACGTTTCTCCCTCCGATGTTGCCTGGGATCAAGCCAGGAACCCTCCTCCTCACTCCCCAGCCTTGGCCATACCGATATGCATCTCTCAGGCTGTTCCTCTTGGCTCTCCGAAGAAACCTGAGGCATTGCTAGGGAGGAAGGTCCTGGGGAGGAAGGCATTGTCAGGGAGGAAGGTCCTGGAGAGGAAGGTCCTGGGGAGGGAGGCATTGCCAGGGAGGAAGGTCCTGGGGAGAAAGGCATTGAAAGAAAAACTGGACAACTTTCTCACACATCTCAACAACCTACACCCCAAAATACAATTTACCATGGAAACAGAAACCAAAAACCAACTTCCGTTCCTGGACGTCCTAATTTACAAAAAACCCAACGGCTCCCTAGGACACACCATCTACCAAAAAAAGACACACACTAACCGCTACTTAAATGCACAATCCCATCATCACCCTGCACAGATCAACTCTGTAGCCAAGACCCTCATCTCCAGAACCAAACGCCTAGCTGACTAAGACCACTTGAGAACAGAATTACACACCCTCACTACGTATTAATGTCCAATGGATTCCAAAGAAGCACAATCAACAACCTAACCGAAGGGAGACTCCCCCAAAAACCAAGACACAGAACAGGACAATGGCATCGCTCCTCCCTTACATCAAAGGCACACAGATAAAACACAAAAAAATTCTCCACAAACAAAATATCAGGACAGCCTTGGCACTGACCAAAAAAATAGCCAACATCCTAAGAAACCCCAAAGACAAGATCCAGCTAGAAAACCAAGGAGTTTATAAAATACCATGCAAAATTTGCCCAGCCACATACATTGGACAAACCAACAGGAGAAAAAAATGCACTCATCGCAGAACACAAGAACGCAGTCAGAAAAGAAGAAAAAACTTCCTCCCTTTCCAGCACCTTAAAGCCACAGGACATGAAATTGATTTTGAGGGATCCAAACTTATCTCCAATACTGAACACTTCAACAAGAGAATAATTAGGGAAGCCATCGAAATAGAGAAACACCCCCATAACATGAATAAATGGGATGATACTCCCGCCTACCAGACATCTGGAAAACTAGCCCTAATCAACAAACGAGTCCCAGCCCACAAAACCAACACCGACCCAAAATAACACATGATGCCACCACCAATCTCCTTCACCAGACTCAAACCCAAGCCCACGCCACAGATGAAAGGCAACCACCATCCAGAAACCAGACCATGGCTGCAACACCAGCTGCTACACCCCCTCCAACCCCCAAACTAAGCAAACTGACACACGCTTATAAACACATAGCCAGACCTCAAACTCGGAGCCAAACCAAGGCCCAGAATGCCACATCACAGCCTTCCACCCAGGATACTACATCACAGAACTCAGGAAATCACAACACAAAACATCAGGAGGTTGCAGCACAGACAACCACCCAGGAGATTACAGCACCACACCCAGGACATCACAACAATAGAACTCAGAAGGTCATCACACAGCCCATTACCCAGGTCGTTACAACACAAAAGGCTGAGAGACACACAGCCAGCACCTCAGCCACACAGGGTCTCAGGAAAAAGCCATCCAATCTGCATACATCAACTCCACAAACCAATCAAGAAGTAACAACACAGCCAACTCTAGAGTTTAAAAGGGGAAAACAGCCACAATCACACACTTCTCCCAGGAGAACGAAGCTGAAGACACCAGCCTGAAGATGACGGATGAGATTTCGTCGAAACGTTGCCAAGGTATTCTCAACCTTACACGGACAAGACCGAATACACCAAGACCTACATATATATATATATATATATATATATATATATATATATATATATATATATATATATATGTTTTCGATATATATTACAGTGGATATAAAGCTTGATTGACTCTGCATTGCTAACATTTGTTGAATATGCTACAGAAGAGACAATAATAATAATAATAATAATAATAATAATAATAATAATATGACAGTAGCCATAAGAAAGTAAAAACGCTGTCCTAAACAGATAGATAAATGTTTCCCACTAAAGTAGAGATTGTGCCTCTAATATTAAAGAATTTTCTAGAACAGCATTTTCTAGTCTTGGCAAAAGTATAGACTTCCAAAAATTCCCATCTGACATCATCATCATTACAATCTGAAGAAATTGAAGTCCACACACCATGAAATTCTGATACAAATATTTTTAGAGATAGGAGAGGATGTATGTAAACTTATGATCTGGAGAGGAAAAAATGCATAAAATGAATGGTTTATGTTTTCACTATTAGCTGTTCCTTTACATTCAGATCTGGTCTTATTAAAATAATGTAGCACTTGGGCATGAAGATGCAGCCCAGCAGGCCAGCACTGGAGGCCAAGATGGAGAAGATCTGCACCGCCACCATGTACTTCCCTCTGGTGCTCAGGTAGGTGGGTACAAAGGAGACCCAGACGCTGCAGAAGACCAACATACTGAAGGTGATCAGTTTGGCTTCGTTGAAGGTCCCAGGAAGGTTCCTGGCCAGAAAAGCCACCATGAAACAGATGGTGGCCAGGAGGCCCATGTAACCAAGAGCAACATAAAACATGGCAAGAGAGCCTTCATTGCACTGCAGGATAATCTCTCCTGACTGGGAGTGCATATCAGAATCAGGAAATGGAGGAGAGACCACCAGCCAGATGCTGCAGATGACTGCCTGAATACTGGAAGAACAAAGGATGATGGAGTTAGTCAAACTCCTTCCCAGCCATTTTCTCACTCTGTTTCCTGGCTTTGTAGCCAGGAAGGCCAGCACCACCATGATTGTTTTGGCCAAGACAGAAGAAACAGCAACTGAGAAGACGATGCTGAAGGCTGTTTGTCGGAAAAGGCAGGTGACTCTCCTTGGGCATCCAATGAAGAGGAAGGTTGTTAAGAAAGAAAGCAGGAGTGAGATGAGAAGGATGAAGGAGAGGTTCCGATTATTGGCTTTGACAATGGGAGTGTCTGTGTATTTCGTGAAGATTGCTAACACTAAGGCATTAAATAAGGACAAGAAGACTGCAATTGAAACCACAATGATTCCCAAATCTTCTTGATAGGAGAGAAAGGTTACTTCCTTAGGGAGACATTGATCTTGCTCTTTATTTGGATGCTGATCTTCTAGACATTTGGTGCAATAATCTGCATCTGAAGAAAGGGACAATTTAATGTTTTCTGTTTTATTTTTTGCCATACCAATAATAAGAAAACCTTATAGGGTAACTGCCTAAGTAGAATAAACAGAATAATCAAATACTATACAATTTGGAATAATTGGTACCAATGGATAGACAGCAAAATATTAAAGATATAGGTTAAAAAGAGAAAATATATATTTTGTGTACTTGTATGATCAGTAAGAATCTGTTGAAATGGATGGACATTTGGAAATAATTGTAAATTATGCTATGATTTTGTACTGTTGAGAAAACGATGGTGAAATGTATCAATATACTTTTCTTTTATGGATATATTTGTATACATTTTAATATGTTAATTTTCAATAAAAAAATTTTAAAAATTAAAAAAAAAGAATAATCAAAGTTAGGTATGAACCAGGGGTGGGCTTCAAAAATTTCAGCAACCAGTTCTCTGCCCAGTTTCTGGGTGGGTATGGCCATGGTAGGCATGGCCTAATTGGCCTCCTGCACCATGGGGGGGGGGCATTTTCATCCTCCCCAAGGTCCATAGGCTTTCCTTGAGCCTCCAAGAGAGCAAAAACTCCCCTGGGCTTCAGAGGCCCACCAGAGGCCCACCAGAGGCCGGAAACAGGCCCATTTCCAGCCTTCTGGAACTTCTGGGAGGCCCATTTTTGACCCTCCCTAGGCTTGCACATGGGCCCTATACTGACCTGGCATCAAAAGTGGGCTGTGTGGGGACTCCTGGGAGGGGAAGGTTGGAGTGGGCATGGCCAGCCAGAGATGGGATTTGCCAGTTTGCTGAACTGATAATTAAAAATGATAAAATTAGATACCGGTTCATCTGTACCGGGGATAATGAGGGATTGTCCTTTTCCCAGTTTATTATTACCTGTTTCATGAACAGATCAAATTACAACATGATGGCAAAACATTTAGAGAAACTATTTATTTATTGTCGTATTTCCTCAGTGCCCATCTCCCTCAGAGAAAGCCTTTTGCCACTGATTGTTTTTCCACCCACCTTCCTGACTGGAGAAGGTGCCTTCTGCGCAGGAAATACAGTCGTAACAGCAAATGGGCTTCCCTTCCTGACCCACTTTGAAAAATCCAGATTGACAACTTTCCACACACCTGGAAGGAGGCAGAGTCTAAGGAGAAGGAGAAAAAAAATACAAGGTACATAAAGAAATACAGCTGAAGGGTGACTTGTTGAATAAAGGAATAGTAAGACCGAATCATTAAGGCCCCTAATGGGAATTTCAGAGTTAGGCCAAATATGTTAACTTTAAACAGGAAAATTGAGAACATTCCTATGACCAATCATAGTTAGAGCAGTTAGAGCAATGAATCAATGGAACAACTTGCCTCCAGAAGTTGTGAATGCTCCAACACTGGAAGTTTTTAAAAAGATGTTGGATAACCGTTTGTCTGAAGTGGTGTAGGGTTTCCTGCCTATGCAGGGGGTTGGACTAGATGACCTCCAAGGTCCCTTCCAACCATTCTATTCTATTCTATTCTATTCTATTCTATTCTATTCTATCCTATTCTATCCTATTTCTTATCAGGTTACTGTATAATGTATGTATTCAGTTCATTAAACAATTCTTTCTAGAAAACTTTGCAAACCCTGAAGATGACCTGGGTGAAGTCATTTTGGAGTTTCAATGTTGCCACTCTGGAGTGAGAGATAGGGTGGGGGGAATAGAGATATTGTGTAGTCAAAATAAAAGACTTTCTCAAGACTTTCTCCTGGGAACCAAGGACATTCTCACATCTGGCCGAGGGAAGGAAAAGTGATGTCCCTAGACCAGCAGACACTGAAGTGATTGGGCCATGTGACTGATTGTTGTGTTTCAGATCATTTTTTTAACTTTCAATTAGGTGAAAACCAAGAGGCCTTTCAGAGTTGGTTTCACCAAATATTTGCCAATTTGATATTTCCAATAAAGCTATTTTTTGAGGAATCTACCTGCCTCGGAATTCATGCTTGCAGTGGTTCTATTATTGGAACCCTCACATCCAGTCTTTTCTATTTGTTATAGGTTTTATTCTGTAGGAATCTGAGGACTGCTAGCTCCCCAATCCAATGTGTAAAGCTGGCAATTTGGAGTTATAAAAATTTTAAAACTATAGTGCTTCATGCAGGAATCCATGCCCCAGTACTTGAACTGAAAAAAGAGTAGCATATGTTACACACAAACTTTAGGGAGAGATTTTCTCCAGTCACTGTGAGGTTCCCCCAGATTATGGGTGAGATGCAAATATTTTTACTACTCATTCTGTGGGCGTGGCCAGGTGGGCGTGGCCAGGTGACTGGGTGGGCATGGCTTCTTCTTCTTTTTGCAGCACCCACCCACCCACTCCACTGTGCTCCCTTATTTTTTTACCTCATGGGCATCAGGGAAGTATCCTTTGCTCCCAGAAAGCTTCCCTGAGGCCCAGGAGGCAAAAAATGGAGCAGGGGGGAGGATGCACAGCACACACACTCTTCACATTCCTCTTTGCCTCCTGGGCCTCAGGGAAGCCTCCTGGGGAAACCAGTAAGACAGCAAGGAAGATCCTGGCACAGCTGATTGTCAGAACAGCTGATCATTGGCAGAAAAAAAAGAAAGAAATACCAGTTCAACGGAACTGGTAGCTGTTATTTTTACTACCGGTTTGCCCGAACCATGCCAAACCGGTAGAATACCACCACTGCCACATTTACTGGTAAATGAGGTGCACAGAGAATATGTTGTACTTATTAGTACTGGTGATTAAAAAAAAGAAATATGTTGAATAAATTGGTTTTTCCCCACCTTGTTAAACCATTGGGGCCATACAGTGGTACCTAGGTCAATGAGAAATTTGGGTTCCTGGGATTTCTCTCTTGCAAAGCTTCCAAATTTCACTCGAAGAAGAGATCTGTTTGGAAATTTCACATAGTTCACAAGGTCAAAGTCAGCTGCCACCTCTCCATTCTTGTCCAGATACACCCCATCCATGGTATTGTTGTGAAGCTGGGTATTCTGCAGGAAATGATGAATCTGGCTTGGTAAGGATGACATCATCAATAAGAAAAATTGCAACCTTTTATAGAAGTATCACTTGATTTCAATTACAACCTTCTCAAGCTTGCATTTTCTGATTCACTAGATCAGGGGTGTCAAACTTGTGGCCTGGGAACCAGATTTGTCACATACTGGTCATGCCAACACCTGATTTAGCAAAGGGGTGAAAGTTGCAATATGTCAAGTGATGATGTCTTGATTACATGAATTTGACACCCCTCCATTAGAAGAAGAAAGACCATCAAGTCATTTTCTTTCATTTTTTCTTTATTGAAGCAACCTTGAATTTCAGATCATTTTATGGACATATCAATGGAATTTTCTCGGCAAGAACATCGGAATGATTTGCTCTTGTTTTGTTTTGTTTTGAATATATCTTATTATTGTTCTTTTACATTTAAAAAAACACAATTAATTATGACATTAACAGCACTGTAGCATCATTATTATACATACCCATCTCTTGTAAACATTTACATTAATACATGGGACTATAATTTTATATAATTTTATATATAGTTATCTTAACTTTCTTTATTTCCTATTTTCCAGCCAAATATACCACATATCCCAAATCTCATGATATTCCGACTCTTCTTTATCTTTTAATTTTAGAGTCAATCTGTCCATTTCGGCACAGTCCAAGAATTTTTGAATCACCAATTGCTCAGCAGGAATGCTATTATGTTCCAACTTTGTGCATATGTTAATCTTGTCGCAGTCAGTAGGTGTAATGAAATATATTTAGTCTTTTTCTTGTATTTTTAAAAAATATTCCTAACATAAATAACTCTGGTTCAAATTCTATTTGTTCTTTTACTATTTCTTCTAATCAGTATCTGATTTTTGTCCAGTATCTTTGGGCTTCAGGGCAGGACCACCACATATGGTAAAAGGTGCCTTCTGCTTTTTGACCCTTCCAGCATGCAGGGCTTCTGTTGGGACATTTGCTCTTGTTTTGATCAGATATGCTTTGCACCTCCCTGGTCCAGTCTGCAAACCTGGGATTTTCTGTGAATCTCCCACCCAAGGACTCGCCAAGCCGAATTCTACATCATTTTCTAGCCCAGATAAATACTAGCAAGTAAAGTCACCTTCTCAGTCCTGGTTCAAAGCTGATTTTACATCTGAGTTCCCGTGAACCATCTCATTTTTGGAAAGAATTTGATGTTATAAATATTATTTATCATAAAGCAATGCATTTATTTTAACAGCCTACCTCTTATTCATTATCTTAAGGATTGTATACATAGCATCCCCTACAGAGATGGTATTCAGCCGGTTTGGACTGGTTCTGGAGTATCAGTAGTGGAAATTTTGACCAGTTTGGAGAACCGGCAAATACCATCTTTGACTAGTTCCATCCATCCACCCCCGCTGTTACCTCTCCTATATTTTCTTGTTTTTTTAGCTCAGCTGATTCATGCAGCAGAATGGATTCAGCTGAGCTAAAAAAAAAAGTGCATGCTCACCAACGTTGACTGAGGTTGGTATTTTAGCCCAGCACATGCACATGAAGCATAGAACCAATAGGAAAAAATTTGGAAACCCACCAGTGATCCCCTACTCAGATTCTTCCCCATTACAACTATCATTTTGGGTCTCCACAAAACTAGCCCAACATTTTCATGACTACTCTGAGTTCAGTCAAGAAGCAATGATTCCCAGATCAAAGATGTTAGTGACAGCAAGAAGCAACCATTAGGAATACTTTTCTGTCCACTGCTGGAAAAGACAGCCTTTCAGATTCTGATTAAATATGTGGTGTCAATAAAGAGACAAAGGTTTCTCTTAAGGAGCTCATTTGCAGAAATGAAACTCTTGAATATAGAAGCAACAGTCTCTTCCCAAAATGGGCCATTTCCATGCCATATCAGTTTCAATCCCAATCTATGCCTCTTGAAAAAACTCTGGTGTCAACTCACAAATACGCTATACTGTATTTGCTTTACAATTATCAACTGACAGTAATAAATAGTATTACTGGTAATATTTTCCTGTTTCCGAGGATGAAATGGACAGGATTATGCGGCGCCTGAGTTCCACCACATGTTTGTTGGACCCGTGCCCTTCTTGGTTGGCTTATACCACCAGGGAGGTCACCTGCGGCTGGTTCCGAGCAGTGGTCAACGCTTCATTAAGAGAGGGTGTCCTTCCCGCCGCCCTGAAAGAGGCGGTGGTGAGGCCCCTCCTGAAGAAGCCTGCCCTGGACTCGACCGTGTTAGACAACTTTCGTCCAGTCTCCAACCTTCGTTTTTAGCGAAGGTTGTGGAGATGTGGTGGCTCAGCAGTTCCCACTTTTCCTGGATGAAGTGGACTACCTAGATCCGTACCAATCGGGCTTCCGGCCTGGTTTCAGCACGGAGACGGCATTGGTCGCACTGATGGATGATCTCTGGAGGGCCGGGACAGGGATTTTCCTCTGTCCTGGTCCTATTAGACCTCTCAGCGGCTTTCGATACCATCGACCATGGTATCCTTTGCGACCTCGAGGGCTTGGGAGTGGGGGCACTGTACTTGGTGGTTCTCCTCCTACCTCACGGGGCGGTGTCGGTGTTGAGGGGGCAGAGGTCGCCCGAGGGTACTCACCTGTGGGGTCCCTCAGGGGTCAGTCCTCTCCCCCTCTTATTCAATATCTACATGAAACCGCTGGGTGAGATCATCCGTGGTTTTGGGGTAGATACCATCAGTATGCTGATGATACTCAGCTATACATCTCCACCCCAGGCCAGATCAGTGATGCCCTCTCCGTGATGACTCGCTGTCTGGAAGCGATACGGACCTGGATGGCGGAAACATGCTTGGCTCAACCCAGCCAAGACTGAGTGGCTGTACATACCGGCATCTCGGACCAGTCAGGAATGTCCATCGTTGACCATAGGGGAGTGGTGTTGCCCCTGTGGATAGGGCGGAACCTGGGGGTCCTCCTGGATACACGGCTCCAGCTAGAGGATCAGGTGGGGGCCGTCGCCAGGGGCCTTTGCCCAGGTCCGGCTGGTTCGCCAGCTTCGCCCGTTTCTGGACCGGGATGCCCTGCGTACAGTCACTCATGCCCTTGTCACCTCACGACTCAACTACTGCAATGCTCTCTATTTAGGACTGCCCTTGCATACCATCCGGAGGTTGCAGCTGGTGCAGAATGCGGCGGGTGGTGATGGGAGTTACCCGATTCTCCCATATTACCCCCTCCTCGCGGCCTACATTGGTTGCGGTTGCGCTCGGGTGAGATTCAAGGTTCTGACTTTAACATTCAAAGTCCTACACAACATGGGCCCACAATATTTAAGGGAGCGGCTCCTGCCGATGTCGAGCGCCACCCGTCCCGTGCGGACACATAGGCAAGGACTCCTCGGGGTCCCGTCGACAAGTCAATGTCGGCTGACGGTCCCCGGCGACGAGCCTATTCTGTAGCGGTCCCTGACCTATGGAATGCACTGCCTCTGGACCTCCGTCTGGCCCCTGACCTCCGCACCTTCCGCCGCGACTTAAAGACCTGGTTGTTTGACCAAATTGGGCTGTGATTACCTCACCTGGGCCATGGGATAATTTTAATTCACCTTAATTTGGTCTTATCGGGCTTAAATTATTTAATTCCTTTAAATAACTACTGTACTATATGTTTTGATTGTGAGCCGCCCCGAGTCTTCGGAGATGGGGCGGCATATAAGTCTAATAAATAAATAAATAAATATTCATGATTCTTCATTTTCGCTGAGCTCTCTGATGGAGCAAGAAATACCTGCCAAGTTTGCAGCCTTTTCCATTTCAAGGCATTTCCACCTATCAGCCTCTTCCTGGATGGGGAGAAAGAGGCAGCATCTAAGGCCTTTGCCACAGCCCAGATGATGGTATAAATATGCTGGCCATGAGAAACAATGCTTTCAATCTCCTTCTGCGACAGTGTGTCCAGTTCTTCTTTCTCTTTGCATCTAACCCACCGTTTAGCAGGGAAGGGATGCTTTTGAAATGAACATGTAAAAGCTTTTGTGGCAAACTGACTCATTGAAGAGTAGGGAACTTCAGCTGTATCGTATTTTATCAAGTTCTTCGATGGGATGGAGCAAGAGAAAATACCATCAACGTATTGGAAAGTTATGTGTCTCAAAGTCAAAGAGAGGTCCCACATGGCTGTTACCACCCAGATTTTTTTTATTTTAGGTTTTATTAAGAGTTGAAATGCATTCTCGATTATTTCTATCCCATAGAAATACATACTCTGCAAAGTAGATTCCGCATAGTAAATAAATACATTGACTTGTTTCCATTTGTAGTACAAAGCAGGTTTCAAGTTAAATGCCTTAGTGTTCACCACTGTGATCCACTGCACGAAAACAACACAAATACTGTTTTTGGCCAGTAAAGGTGTTAGAACTTTCAAGAACTTTTCTCCATTGTCAGTTTCTGGAGCGACAAGAACCACTGAAGTCCATCTGAAATACTGGATCACCTTAATGATCCCTGCATATTGTGTTCCTTCTTTTGGGAGCATTGGGTAGAAAAAAGGAAATCGGGTTTTATCATTCATATCATCGGAAACAAAAGCGTATGAGATCTGAAGAAAGAGATAATGCCAAGCAAAATCAACTTTTTTTGAAATTGTAAGTAAATTTAGAGCCGAGGTGGCACAGTGCTTAGAATGCAGTACTGCAAGTTTACTTCTGCTGACTTCCGGTTGCCTAGAATTTGGCAGTTCAAATCTCAATAGGCTCAAGGTTGATTCAGCCTTCCATCCTTCTGAGGTCAGTAAAATGAGGAACTGGATTGTTGGGGGCAATATGCTGACTCTGCAAACCACATAGAGAGGGCTGTAAAGCCCTGTGAAGTGGTATGTAAATCTAAGTGCAATTTCTATTGCTAAATTGTAAGTTGGGAGACAATTGTGACAGGGAACAAGACCAGTTCTATTTCTTCAAGGGAAGTACAGTTCATGAGAACACATTATCCCTTCTCTGGCTATTTCTAACTATGAGTTAAATCAAACTGTTTAGTATATTCAGATGCAGAGTATAGAATTCCCTAATATTCTCCTACACTTCCAAAACAGACGAAGCTTTCCAGAATTTCATTTCATTTCCCCAATTGTCTTTCACAACAACAAGAAACACATTTCAGAATGGGAACCCGCTTACTTTTTACAGTCAACCATGAACAGCTAATGACTGTGCCATCATATGGACCATTGATGTCCGTGAAACCAACTTAAGGTTATTATGGACCCTATCCATCCATTCCTATAGGAAATGGTTCCCAAGTATTTAATCTTAGTCAACTTTGGTCAGCTCAGAACAGGTTCCGTACCCAGCATGGTGTCTGCCAGAACTCATTGTTTAAGTGAGGTCTTGTCTCTACCCCTCAATGTGACTGTGGTTGTCAGCTTTGGAACCCATATTCCAAACCTGGTTTTGTTTTGTTTATTATCTCTTTTAGGAGGTGAACTTGTCAAGGGGGATGCCTGTCAGCTTTGGAAGCCATATTCCACGTTGCCACATAGTCTGAGAAGTTGGGAGGGGGTGATTTCAATTGAGTAGTTGTAAGTGGACAAAATAAAAAAATTTTCTTATTTCAAGGTTATTAAGTGGTGCTCTTTGACAAAATATCCATCACATTGTGTCCAAATGTCCATCAAGAGCTTACACCAGCCCAATGTCTGATTTTTTTTAACATAAACCACCCTGTCCTTGAATGGCTGGGTGGACTGGACATTAACATTTGAACATTTGAACCACTATAAGTCCATGTATAGTCCACATATTGCTTTCAAAGTTGGATAAATAAGCTGTCAGCATTCCAACAAAACTTCCCCATAATCATTCAGCACTCAGAACCAAAGTCCATCTAAGTAAGAATTTATTTGAGAAGTCACATTGGCTCATCTGGGAAAACCCGAATCCAAGAGTTCTGGGTTTTCCCTTCCCCAAGAGAAATTCAAAGATCCAACTCCTACACCCATCAGTCCACCACATGGTCCAATCAAACGTCGTTCCAACTGGAGCCATTCCTCCAGACACTGCTCTCCAGGTGCAGGGTGACTTGTCCTTGACTTTTTAGAAAGAATGTTTTTGAGCTTACTCTTCTACTCACTAAGAAATCCTCCCTCCCAAGTTCCCAGGCACTAAATGTGGCAGCCTTGAAGCTTCCAAGTAAAATATGGCTTCCAAGGCTGACAGAAGCATCCTGCATACCTGCACTGCTAAACATGCTTGCTAAGGAGAAAGTCCAAAGTATCGCAGTAAAATATTCATAAATGACTAGAGCCAAATGGTAGTATTTTTCTCTGGGTTGAAGGTTGACAGATTGGTGCTTCTAATATGCTCCCTTGGAGCCCTGATTTTACCTTTCAAAATTCATTGGCATAATAAAGGAAAAATAACTTTCTGTCAGAAAACAGGAAAACACTAAAACGTCTTTTATGACACCCCTTCATAATTTTTTTTGTCTGCAGTCCAGTTTGAATATTTATTTCTCATCTATGAACAGTAGAGAACTTCAGATTTCTAGGTTCTAATCTATCATATCACAAGACCTAAAATGGACACCTAACATCAAAAATGTCATCAAAAAAACACAACAAAGAATGTTATTTCTGTGCCAACTCAGGAAGCTCAAACTGCCCAAGGAGCTGCTGATACAGTTCTATAGAGGAATTATTGAGTCTGTCATCTGCATCTCTATAACTGTCTGGTTTGGCTCTGCAACCCAACAAGACAGACACAGACTTCAGAGAAGTATTAGGACTGCTTAAAAAGAAACAATTACTACCCTCCTGCCTTCCATTGAGGACTTGTATACTGCATGAGTCAAAAAGAGGGCTGTGAAAATATTTACAGACCCCTCACATCCTGTACATAAACTGTTTCAACTCCTACCCTCAAAACGACTCTATAGAGCACTGCACACCAGAACAACTAGACACAAGAACAGTTTTTCCCAATCGCCATCACTCTGCTAAACAAATAATTCCCTCAACACTGTCCAACTATTTACAAAGTCTGCACCACTATTACTATTAATCTTCTCATCACTTCTTATCACATATCCCCTCCCACTTGTGACTGTATGACTGTAACCTTCTTGCTTGTATCCTTATGATTTATATTGACTGTTTCCTAGTATGATTTGATTGCTTATTGTACCCTATGACTGTTATTAAGTGTTGTACCTTATGATTCTTGACTCTTGACAAATGTATCTTTTCTTTTATGTACATTGAGAGCATTTGCACTAAGACAAATTCTTTATGTGTCCAATCACACTTGGCCAATAAAGAATTCTGTTCTATCCTGTCCTATCTGCTTAAATGCTTGGGAAATCCTAGGTCAAAATTGATTAAGACCTTATCACAAATCCACAAATCTTACCTGTGGGACTTTGTAGGTGCTCAGCATGGTTGCAATATGGTAGGAGAGGTCAGAATTGGTGCCTTCAAGGAGGGCCAGCAGATTTTTCTGTCTTCCACATTTGTAGTTTGGAACATTTGCCAATGTTCCAGCAGAAAGTAGGTCTAACAAGGCTTCAGCATTCATTTCTGCATTGAAGTTACTGTCATGGACAGTGTAACCCATAGTGATGTTGGGTAGGATGAGGGGCTTCTGGTTGATCTCATGGATGGCAATCAAGAAGGAGAGGAGATGCCAGTTTTCCTGTGTTCGTTTCCTGCATAAAATATGTATCACATCACTGTCCAAATTCAATATCAATGTCATTCACATCTTGCTTCTTTGACTTAAATGGAGATATCTAAAGATCTTCACTCAGGAAGGTAAATAGGGAGACTTCAGGTGGTACTTCCATTGAGGATGGACAGAGACCACGATCGTGTGTGTCTTTGATCCGTTCTTACCATGTTGGATGGGTCTCTATGGAACTGAACCATCAGACCCACCTTGGAGGGGTGGAGGAAGAGGGGGAGACCACCAGCTGGGTTGAGGGGATCCACATCTCCCCTCCCTGGCTTGATATACTCCCCTGGAAGACAGGGAGAAATGGCAGTTTTAGTGCCTGCCCTGAAGACGGGAAGCTACCGGGACCTAAGTGTGTGCTGAAGAGGTGAAGTGGTGAGCGGCGTGTATCCAGACAAGAGAAGCTGAACCTTTTATTTTAATAACCCCAAAAAGCAGAAAGAAAGTTTCCTTGCTTGAGAGTACAACAGTGGTGAATAGAAAACAAGAGGACAGTATAAGGTAAATAAAAATCTGGACTACAAAAGAGCTATAATGAAATTAAGGATGGAATTGGAAATAATATATAGAACCTGGCATTAATTAGGCATTGGATAAAATGCTGAACTTGCTTGGAATTGATTATACTTAAAAAGAAAATTAACATCAATATAATTGAAAAAAAGGAAAAAAAGAACTTTGAAAAGTGGAAGCGATATAGAGTACCACCTAATGGTACAAGGCATTTTTTCCTGGATTACTTTATGGAAAATTACTGGTCTGTTAAATGTGTGAATGAGAAAAGACATGAAATAAAAGACTTTAACCTTACAAGAACCCTAGAAGCTTACAAGAAAAAGGGGGAGATTGCAGCAAGAGGACAAAGGAAGGCAATATCTTGGGACTGTTGGGGGTTGACTGAGCAAAGGAAAGAGAAGGACCAACAAGAAAAAGAGATATAAATGGAGTCTCTTGGCAAGGATTATAATTAACTTTAATAAAATAAAGAATAACACAATTGATTAAAAAATGGAAGAAGCAAGCAAACAATTTAAGTTGGAACTGCAAACTGTGAAAGAATTGATAAAAGAAAGAAGGGGTTTATTGGACACACTGGCAGAAAAAGTAATGCAATTTATAGAAGAACAAAGGAATTCTGGACAGGAGGAGCCAAAGGAAGAGGAAAACAGCCAAGATGGACATGAAGATTCAGAGACATTGCCAAAAGACACAAAAGGAACTAAAACTAAGACATTGATGACAGAGATAATAAATAAAAGAGAAAAAGCTCCAAGAGTAAGCAAAAGAAGAAGCTGTACAAGAAGAAATTTCAAAAAAGAGAAATGGAAAGGGGGAGAGGAAAGATGGGCGACTGGCAGATGGAAATAAATGTAATATTAGAGGAAAAAAGAGGGATAAAGAAGAAAGGCCAGGAAAACTTAGTAAAGAGAAAGCTGGCTAAAACTAAGAGAAATGAGAAGGCTGAGAGATTTAGAGATAAGGGTTAGATATAGCATAAAAGCGGGACACCACATGGGAATGTATCTTTGTATTTTTATTAGAAATGTAGACTGGGGAGATTTGAAGCTTATAACTTACTGGGAATTACCTTAAGATTATTAGATAATTAGAGAAAAATGAAGATGGAGTGAGTGATATTAAGAGGGTTCTATTGTTATTTGTGTGTGTGTGTGTGTGTGTGTGTGTGTGTGTAGGTCTTGGTGTATTCGGGTCTTGTCCTGTGTAAGATTGAGAATACCTTGGCAATGTTTCGACGAAATCTCATCCGTCATCTTCAGGCTGGTGTCTTCAGCTTCGTTCTTCTGGGAGAAGTGTGTGATAGTGGCTGTTTTTCCCTTTTAAACTCCAGAGTTGGCTGTGTTGTTACTTCTTGATTGGTTGATGGAGCTGATGTATGCAGATTGGATGGCTTTTTCCTGAGACCCTGTGTGGCTGAGGTGCTGGCTGTGTGTCTCTCAGCCTTTTGTCTTGTAACAACCTGGGTAATGGGCTGTGTGATGATCTTCTGAGTTCTATTGTATTGCATATGTATATATATAAATATATATATATACACATACACACATATTCTAAAATATGCTAATGGCTATTTAAATGATATTAGGAAAACAGAGAATATGATGACTTGGGTGAAAATCTGGTATTAATTATGTTTAAAAGGTGTGAATTAGAGTTATATAAATGCCATAGGTTGAAATTGGTCAAAGGGAAGTAAAGGGGAAATTAACTCTGTTTTTATTTTTTATTTTTTCTTTGTGGTATACATGAAATAGAAAATGCAATTGATTATACAAAGGATATGAGAAAATAGAATAATGAACTAGAAGGGTTTAATTTATTTTTAACATTTGTATTATATGTTTTTTAGTATTGTAAGCCGCCCTGAGTCCTTCCGGAGATAGGGCGGCATATAAATCTCATAATTAAATTAAATTAAATTAAATTAAATTAAACTATGTGAGAATGTAAAATATTTATAATGAATGAATTATATTATAATCAAAAGCAGGGGAATGAAAATTTATTAAAATTATATAGGTAAATTATATGAATATCTCTGGAATTGATATAAGATATATTGTAGATGGCGGGGGGATATACCATGTGGATCCTAAATGTATTAATCTTACTTTACTTTTACTTGTCTTTTCTTTCATTGACTGTCTAATTATATATTGGTCTTGAGAAAGTTATAGATGATAACAATCCATAAGGTAATATAAAATAGGTGGTAAGCTGAAAATGGAAATAATAGGGGATAAAGAATTGAAAATATATGTGAGGATGAAATGATTTTAATATTGAATTAATGAATTGAAATATGAAAGGGAAATTTATCTAAAGATTTGAATGGTGAATAATTAAGTTGAAAGTGTAACTATGACTATGTATAAATATTGTAATCTGGAATCACGTTGCTCACATGAAGAGATGTGTAAAAAATAAAAATAAAAAAACTTTGGGGGAAAAAAAAGGAAGGTAAATAGGATATGACAAACATGCATGAAACTGGTGGGGATGACATTAGTTATCCCAACGGCTACAATGTGACACACAATATCTGAAAAAAGGAATTGCTGAGAAGATTAATTGAATTATTTAGAATTTAGAATACAGTAGTGGCGAAAATTGCAACCATTCAATCTTGGCTTCACATTAAAACAGCTGCAGAACTAAAAGGCTTGGTTCACTCCATGGGAAGACATTGTAAGGCCATAATTTATGCTAAAGGTTACCCAACTAAAAGTATTAACTGACATGGTGATAATTTTTGAATATCTCATTTTTTTCTATGGTGATAATTTTTGTATATCTCGTTTTTTCTATGGTGATAATTTTTGTATATCTCGTTTTTTCTACATGTTTCAATTTTTTTGTTTATAACTGTTATTCTAATAGCAAATCCTTCATAAAAGCTATTGTATTACATTTTTGATTAAATTATCTTTCCATTGATATATAATTTTATGGTACTATTCCAAAAAAGTGGTGTTATTAGCCATCAAACCTCAAAAATACACTTTTCCCAAAAGGTTTCCACAATTTTGGCCACTGCTACAGAGCTGGAAGGGACATTGGTGGTTTTCTAGCTCAACCTCCTATCATTTCAGACAAGTGGCTGTGCAGTCTCTTCTTAAAAACCTCCATTACTGAAGCACCCAAAACTTTTGAAGGGAAGCTGTTCCACTGGTTAATTGTTCTCACTGTTAGGAAATTTCTCCTTAATTCCACATTGCTTCTCTCTTTGATTAATTTCTATCCATTGCTTCTTGTCCTGCCTTCTGGTACTTTGGAAAATAAGCTGACCCCCTCTTCCTTGTGGCAGCCCCTCCAATACTGGAATACTGCAATCATGTCACCCATAGTTCTTCTTTTCTCCAGACCAGCCAAATCCAAATCCTGCAACCATTCTTCATACTTTTTAGTGTTTGATCATTTTAGTTGCACTTCTCCACAGATTTTCCAAAGTTTCAATGTCTTTTTTGTATTGTGGTGACCACAGATGGATGCAGTATTCCAGGTATGGTCTTACTAAAGTTCTATAAAGCAGTACTAAGATTTCACATGATTTTGATTCTATGCTTCTGTTTATACAATCAAGAGACTTACACTGATCTCTTCTACTTAATTTTGCCGTAGTCAAACTCCAAGTTAAAAACCAAGCAATGGATGTCTACCACTAACTGTGGTCATTCCCAGCTGCAACTAACTTTTGAAGAAATATGGAATAATTTTTGAAGAAATATGGAATACTTTTTGAAGAAATATGGAATACTTTTTGAAGAAATATGGAATACTTTTTGAAGAAATATGGAATAATTTTTGAAGAAATATGGAATAATTTTTGAAGAAATATGGATTATTCTGAATCCATATTTATCTTAGATATAGATTGCTAATTTAGATGCATTTAGATCAGTGGTGGGATTCAAAAAAATTTACTACCAGTTCTGTGGACATGGCTTGCTGGGTGTGGCAGGGGAATGATATAAAATCTCCAGTCAGAGATGGTATTTGCTGGTTTTCTGAACTACCGAAAATTTCCACTACCAGTTCTCCAGAAACTGCTGAATACCATTTCTGATTTAGATGTCTTTAGATGTAAAATAGATGTCTAATTTGCATCCAGTGAAAATATGTCCCTCATTTGGAGCAAGCTCAGCTGCAAAAGTCTGAAGCAGCAAATTGGCCTCAACAGAACCGTCACCTTGCTATGATTATCGATTTCGAATATTTGCCCTGTTTTCTCTCTCTCTCTCTCTCACTCTGCTATTCTGCACTGTAAATTCAACCATCATTCAATAGTCTGCAATTGGAAAAAGCCACTACAGCCTCTTGGCACTTTTTCCTGCCAGAGACAGTTTTGCATATCACAACAGAGACTATCATAACTACCCAATTTTTTGATGGTCAGCCTCTCTGGTGATTCTTTATTTGTGCTGCAAGCCTCCTTCTACATCTGGCTGCATACAGTTTGCTTAGCAAAGGAAAGGAGCGTTCTTCTTTTTTAATGTTAGGAACATTCTGAAAAAGGGCAATGTGAAGATATTGTCCTACTTCAAACTGCACTGTTTCAGGGTTCCAAGGGATGCCCTAATTAATTCCAAATTTAGATTTGCATGAATAGGAAATTAGTGAGAGGATTATCAGTGAGATATTCAGGGATGGGTACCCCTGATTAGAACAGACGACGTGGGTTTTTGCTTTGCACTTGAAGGTTATGGCTCAATGTTCTTTATGCAGATTTTAAAGAAATGTGATCAACTACAGGGTTTGAAAGGAAAAGCAGTAGAATTAGAATAAAGGAGTTGGAAGGGACCTTGGAGGTATTCTAGCCTAACCCCCTGCTTAGGCAGGAAACCCTACACCACTTCAGACAAATGGTTATCCAATCTCTTCTTTGAAACTTCCCATGTTGGAGCATTTACAATTTCTGAAGGCGAGTTGTTCTACTGATTAATTGTTGTAACTGTCAGGAAATTTCTCCTTAGTTCTAGGTTGCTTCTCTCCTTGATTAGTTTCCATCCCTTGCTTCTTGTCTCTTCCTGTACTCAGGTGCTTTGGAGAATAGCTATTCTTTGCACTCTTTCTAGAGTCCTGGCATCTTTTTTTACATTGTGGTAACCAATACTCTTGACAATCCTTAATCTTGATAAATCCCCAAACCTTTGTCATTTCCAATAGCAATTTAGGTAAAGGGAATAAATAAAATTGGTAGCAAATGGTTTGGAAGCTAGGTGACATTTGCTACTGTAGAAGAGTGAGGAAAATTCTCAGGGACAACTCACATCCTGGTCAGCACTTCTTCACTCTCCTACCATCCGGTAGAAGATAGAGAAGCATAGCCAGCCGCACCAACAAGCTGAAGAACAGTTTCTACCCGTAGGCTGTCTGATTTCTGAACGGGAAATAACTTCATGTCAACACAGTATGATAGACTTGCAGGGCCGGCACGTTGTGCAACAACGTCACACAGTGTAATAAGAATGGGACTGGGTTAGCAACTTCTGTCCTCACTGTGAGTTGTGTTGAGAGGGAGTGCAGAAAGGGAGGCTCAGCCAATATCATTGTAAACATGTTGTACTCTGACAATAAAGGTAATAATAACATCTTGACTCACCAGAGAAAAAATTTGCTGGAGGGCATCATATTGAAATTGTAAATTGATCGTATAGCTTTCCTTGCTGAAATCACTCCACCAATGACATAATGGCCTGGCCTGAAATAATTTTTCCAGTATTTTCCATGTTCTTTTAAAGTCAAGGGGCATTTTCTTTGTGGCATCTCCCAGGATACCTGGGCAAGCAGTAGCAGAAAAAGGAGAACCCTTAAGTGCATTACTGGCATAGCCGCTGGCTCATCAGAAGCCATTTAAAAAAGAATCTAGTGGAGCTCAATTCTGAGGCTTTGATGACCTTCCTGACTGAAAGGAAACCCAAGGAAAGCTTTAGGTCTGAAGGAGATCTTAGAGACTAAACCCTTTTCATGTGTTCTTGTCTTCAGTTTCAACTCTTGGTGGTCCAGGAGGCATATATGATGATATGCCTTCATACCTGGAGGCAAGACATCATCCAATGTTCTGATGTTCTGATGTTTGTTTCAAAGGGAATAATGGGTAGAAATCCCTGGAGATTCATTAGCAAGGCAAAGCAAATCACCATTATTTTGAAATGTTCAGCTCTGGAACAGAATAAAAGGCCTCTAAAATAACAAAGTTGTGTTATGGGAACCTCTTTTTTAAAAAATTTGTCCCAGAGTTTGAGAGTGCTATCTCCTGCATCCTGCAGCTCAGAAAGGATGCCAGCGTGCCAATAAAGGAGAATATTCGTATCTCAGAGTTGAAGTGGTCCTTGGTGCTCTCTGAGCTAGGGCATTTTCTTGCAGATGTTTCATTAACCCAACCTAGGTAGCATCATCAGTGCTAGTGCTGGAGAGGATGACTAGCACTGATGATGTTACCTAGTTTTTTTTAAATTAGATTTATATGCCGCCCTTCTCCGAAGACTCAGGGCGGCTTACAATTTTTGGGATACAACCCAATGCGCTCAGCAATTGCCTTCATTCCATTGTATATGCCTCCTTATTACTAAGCGGCATTTTTACAAAGTCAGCTTATTGCCCCCCAAAATCTTGGGTCCTCAATATTTTGGGTATTGAAACATCTGCAAGAAAGCAACCAAGCCCAGAGAACCCCTGATGACAGGGAAATAGTTCTCCTCCTTCCTTCACAGCCAATTCCAGTGGGTACTGGGGAATGAGGAAATTGTTCTCAAGACCCCTGCTATGCAGGGTGCTACAGGATCCAATCCTCTCTCCTAGCCTGTTCAACATCTACCCAAAACCATTGGATGAGGTCATCTGCCAGATTGGAGTATGGTATTGTCACTATACTGATGACATTTATTTGTTTGTTTGTTTGTTTGTTTGTGTGATAAAAATCACAAAACAGCCAGAGACACGTGAACAATATAGAACAGCTTTATTATTAAGCTTTTGCAAAAGGGAATTCTGCTCATGGCAGAAGACATTTTCCCCAGGAGGGCTGGGGTTTATATAAAGGTTCAAATATACAGTCTCTGCCCCTTTCCTGAGTTCACAATCTATCCAAGCAACTTATCTCCCTATGCCACACCCATAGCATAACACCAGTTTCCTTTTCTTTGAAACTACCCTTGTTCTCATGGCTATGTCTTCCTGTTATGTCCATCAAAGCACAATGGATCATTAACAGGTTTCCGCTGGGTCACAATGACTTAGGTTCTCCTTCTCATATTCTGATGCCAAAAATATTACATTTCCATGTTCAAGCCAAAAGTTGAAATTTTACCTTAGAACATAACAAGTTACAAAACATAATGGGTTTGTTAGATATATTTATTTATTTATTTATTTTGTCAAGCGATTATAAGATAACAGGTATAAGAATAAACATAGTTATGAATACATGAAATGGATACATATAAGAAAAATAAAACAAAAAATAAAAGAAACAATAGGACAGGGACGGTAGGCACGTTGGTGCACTTATGCACAATCCCTACAGACCTCTTAGAAAAGGGGTGAGGTCAATAGTAGACAGTCTAAGGTTAAAGTTTTTGGGGTTTGGGAAAGAAATCACAGAGTCAGGTAGAATATTCCAGACATTGACCACTCTGTTGCTGAAGTTGTATTTCC
Organism: Naja naja; assembly: GCA_009733165.1. NCBI lineage: Eukaryota > Metazoa > Chordata > Lepidosauria > Squamata > Elapidae > Naja > Naja naja. Next base: position 13,282 of record SOZL01000281.1, on the reverse strand, counting down.
TACAATCAAGTTTGGTGCGGTTTACCTTGAGTTCATTTCTATTGTGTGCTCTTGTATTGTTATGGTTGAAGCTGAAGTATTCATTGACATTACATTACATTACAATGTATAATTTTATATACGATAATTAGATTGGACCAAAGGCGGTGTAGTTCTAAGTTTTCTACCTCTAGAATTCCAAGTCTGGTGGCATAAGAAATTCTGCAACGAGTAGAGGAGTGGAGAATTCTTCTTGTGATATATTTCTGGACTTTCTAAACTGTATTAATATCAGATACATAATGCGGGTTCCAGACTGATGAGCTGTATTCAAGTATTGGTCTAGCAAATGTTTTGTATGCTCTAGTTAGTAGTGTGATATTACCAGAGAAAAAGCTACGTAGAATTAGGTTAACAACTCTTAATGCCTTTTTGGCTATGTAATTACAGTGGGTTCTAGCACTTAGATCATTAGAGATGAGTACTCCAAGGTCCTTGACAGAGTTTGGATCATCAACAAGGTCTTGACTATACAGCTTGTATTTTATTTTCTGATTTTTTTGCCAATATGTAAGACAGAGCATTTATTTGTTGAGATTTGAAGTTCCCATTTGTTTGACCATTCTGATACATAGCCGAGATCTTTTTGAAGGGTAGCAGTATTATCAGTGGTGTTGAATAGCTTTACATCATCGGTGAAGAGAATGCAGTTGCTCTTAATATGATCACAGAGGTCATTTATATAGAGTATGAAGAGAGTTGGTCCTAAAACACTTCCTTGGGGGACACCACTGTTGACAGGTACAGAATTTGATAGGATGCTCCCAGTTTTGACCATTTGTTGTCTGTTTGACAGGAATGCTCCTATCCAGTTATGCAGCTGTCCAGAGATACCATAAGATTTTAGTTTTAGGAGTAGTTTGTCGTGTACCACTGAATCAAAGGCTTTACAGAAGTCTATGTAAATTTTGTCTATTGCTTTGCCCTGATTGAGTTGTGTAGTCCATATGTTTTTGCTTGTTAGAGAGTAGGTTGTTTGTCTCTAACCAGAGGATAATGGATTGATTAATAATAGATTCCATGACTTTACAGATGATGCAGTGTAAATAGATTGGTCTCTAATTTTCAACTAGGCTGCTATAGTTATATAACTGTCCAGTAATCATTGCACAGTTCTTCTCTGCATTTTCTCAGGTGTAACTCACAATATGTAATTTTCACATATAACTGTTCATTTGTTTGCTTATTTTGTCAAACATGTAGAAGATAACAGGTGTAAGTATGAACATAAACATGAAGAAAGGAAGTAAATACAGATAAATGGGGACAGTAAGACAGGCACAGTAAGCATGCTGGTGCGCTTATGTACGCCCCCTTTAAGGATCTCTTAGGAATGGGGTGAGGTCCACAGTAGACAGTTTGGCATTGAAGCTATGAGGGTTTGAGGCTGTAACAACGGACTCGGATACAGCATTCCAGGTGTTGATACAGCATTCCAGCAATCGAGTTTGAAGTGGTTTATCGTGGGTTTGTATCGATTGTATGCCCATACAATGTTCAACCCCAAGCCATGCAAGTGTGACTGTCAAAGCTCTGTTGCAAGGCCTGGCAGTTCCTTAGACTTGGATGAAACCAACCCTGGCAACTCAGAGGCCTCCGTCCTCCCAAAATCAGGTACCTATGGTTGTTGGGACCATCTGGGTTTAGATATTTTGCAGCCTTAACTTCTGGATGGGGATGCAGTTCCCCAATCAAAAGTAGTGTGCAACTCAGGCATCTTCTTGGACTCAAAGTTCTAGCTTGAAGACCAGGTGGCAGTCATGGCCAACAGGACATTTGCAAACCTCAATTTGTACCCTTCCTTAAATAAAACTGCCCTCTGGTTCATCACAGATGTGTCATTTCACAGGTCACCACCATAACCACCATACTGATCCTTGGTGGCGCAATGGTTAGAGTGCAGTACTGCAAGCTACTTCTGCTGCAGCCAGCTGCCTGCAATTTGGCTGATCAAATCTCACCAGGCTCAAGGTTGACTCCATCCTTCCATCCTTCCAAGGTGGGTAAACTGAGGAGCCAGATTATTGGGGGCAATATGTGGACTCTGTAAACTGCTTAGAGAGCGCTGTAAAACACTATAAAGCAGCATATAAGTTTAAGTGCTATTGGTATAACACTGTATGAGACTGACCTTGAAGTCCATTTGGAAGCTTCCACAGGCTCAGAATGCAATGATGTGAGCAATGATGGGCTTGCCTCAATATGCACATGTGACACCTCTGCTTGTGAGTTGCACTGGATGCCAGTGTGCTTCTGGATGTGATTAATGTGCTAGTTATTACCAATGAAGCAGTGGTGGATTTCAAACTTTTTTCCTACTGGTTTCAGGAGAGTGCATGCTTTGCACGTCCGCAGTGTTTGTAACTCACCATCTGCTGCAAGCCCTGTGTGTAAAACAGCTGATGCGCAGCACTTGGCTGTGCCATGCAAAGCAGCTGAAGTTGGAAAGCAGGAAATAAAGGTCAATATATAGACCCTAGCCAGACCAGATGGGAGGGCCCAGAAGCTGATCGTCAGAGCACTGATCATCGGAGCGAACTGGTTTGCTCTCAGACGATCCTCAGAGCTACCGGTTCGGCTGAGTCAGACTGAACCAGTAGAATACCACCACTGCTATGAAGCCCTACATGGCACAGGGCCTTGTGATCCGAGTGACTTCACATCGCCTGCAGTTTCTACATAACTGGAACCATCCAGCAGAGTGGGAACATTCTAGTTCTCTCTGTTATATCCTGTCAGAATCCAAGAAACACATCTGTGAAGGGATGGCCTGTCTTCTTGGATGAGGTTACCACTGAAAACTGAATGGTTCTCACCTTAGTGGTATTCCAGAAGGTCTTGGTGTTTTATATGTTGATGTGTTGTGTGGACTAGCATTTTGTACTTATTTTGTAAACAATTGGTAATTTAAAGTGGTGTTGAATTTTTTTTGCTGAATGGCCATGGACTAGTTTCATATTGTCATGGTGTTTCACCAGCAACAGTAGCTGGCAAATTCAGAGAGAGTCAGCTTGTGTCTGATGTACCTCTCAACAGCTCGTGGGCAACTAACTAGGGACTCACTGGGTTCCAGTGTTGAAGTGCAGTGATCAGCTTGCTAGGTTCAAACACCAGAGCCAAATTCAAATACAAAGCCCAGGATATCCAATTTCATCAAATTATCCACATTGAATTGATGAACAAACCATGTCAATTACATTAAGTACAGCAATACAGTTGTAGAATTCAGGTTTCAACCAGCCACCACATGGAAAAGGAGGACTAGGAGTGAGCATGATAGCAGTCTTCCAATATCTAAGCCACAAAGAATAACAGATAACGGATAATCAGAGTTGGAAGGGACTTTATAGGTCATCTAGTCCAACCCTTCCAAGCAGGAGACCCTACACCATTTCTGACAGATGGGAGTCCAATCTCTTGTTGAAGGTCTCAAGTGATGGCACTCCCACAACTTCCAAAGGCAAAGCTGTTGCATTGGTTAATTGTTCTCACTGTCAGAAAGTTTCTCCTTATTTCCAGGTTAAATCTTTCCTTGTTCAGTTTCCATCCATTATTCCTTGTCTGGCCTTCAGGTGCTTTAGAAAACAGCTTGACCCCTTCATCTCAGTGACATCCCCTCAAATATTAGAAGACTGCTATCATGTCCCACCTGGTTCTTCTCTTCACTAGACTAGCCAAGCTCAGTTCCTATAAACGTTCTTCATATGCCTTAGTCCCCTAATCATCCTGGTTGCTCTTCTCAACCTATTCTCCAAAGCACCTGAAGGCAGGACAAGAAGCAATGGATGGAAACTAATCAAAGAGAGAGCCAACCTAAAACTAAGGAGAAATTTCCTGACAGAGCAATTTATCAGTGGGATGGCTTGCCTTCAACAGATGTGGGTAGTCCAACACTCCAGGTTTTTAAGAAGAGATTGGACAGGCATTTTTCTGAAATGGTCTAGGGCAGGGGTCTTCAAACTAGACGGCTTGAAGACTTGTGGACTTCAACTCCCAGAATTCCTCCTCCAGTCATCTTAGCTCAGGAATTCTGGGAGTTGAAGTACACAAGTCTTAAACTTGCCAAGTTTGAAGACCCTTGGTCTAGGGTCTCCTGCTTCAGTTAGAAGACCTCCCTTCCAACTCTGTTATTCTATCAATAAAATATAGGGTTCCACAAAAAACCACATGAAAAATTGAAACCTCAAATTCGCCATCACAAAACTGATTATTTTGGTCACATATCCATATATATCAATGCACTGTGTTGCCCAAGAGCAGGTTCTGTAGTGGATTAAGAAGAAAAGCAGTACTTCAAAAGTGGAGCAAATAAGGCAACCTGCTTTAAACCAAAGGAGTGAATAGGGAAAAAAAAGATGGGTCCATATAGACACACCCTTTGAAAACAAGTTGTTGGCTGTCCTCATGCAGCTGAAAGGATCCTTGGTTCTTTTGTCCTATATCTGTCTTCTTGTGATATTTAGATCCAGCAGTCCTAAGAAAGAGCCTGGGAGATTTTATAGAGAGGGCCTGGGATAGGTATTCTGGTAATGTTAGCACAATGCCGATAGGGCAACCCTGTGAAACTGAGTTCCATACTCCACAACTTCAGGACCTGAATGGAAGGAAAGTGATTCCAGATGTTTTCCTCGGATCCAAGAGAATGTCAGCTATGTGGTGGCACAGTTGTCTTATGCGCGTGCGCACACACACCCCATTTGAATGTAAGCATTTAGAAAGGAACTAGGGGAAGAATGGAACATTCTTGACAGTGTTGTTACAAAATATAACAGCTATCAAATTTCAGTCCTCTTAACCTATTCCTATACAAGGCCTTCCAATCTATGAGGTCAACTATCTCAGGTGAAGCCATTGCTAATGTTATGGTCAGTTCCGCAAATGGCCAAATCCCACCCCTGGTGCAGTTTAAAAGCTGGAAGAGATTCTGCAATAAACCGGCGAAAATTATCCACAGAATGGTAGTATTTTTAGGAGATACCACCAATGGAATTGTCAAAATAGCTGACAAAACTGAAATTATTTGATCCCATTACATTTATTTTACAAAAGCAACTTTGTCTGGATATATATATATATATATATATATATATATATATATATATATATATATATAGATTTTCAGGGTAAAGGTATGTAGGTCTTGGTGTATTCAGGTCTTGTCCTGTGTAAGATTGAGAATACCTTGGCAATGTTTCGAAAAACATCTCAGGCTGGTGTCTCAGCTTCGTTCTCCTGGGAGAAGTGGTGACGTGGCTGTTTTCCCTTTTAAACTCTAGAGT
>SOZL01000280.1:0-27650 GCA_009733165.1 Naja naja | reverse complement strand
CATCTAGTTTTGTTCACCACATTATAAAAAAGATGTTGAGACTCTAGAAAAAGTACAGAGAAGTGCAACCAAGATGATTAGGGGACTGGAGGCTAAAACATACAATGAACGGTTGCAGGAACTGGGCTTGGCTAGTGTAGTAAAGAGAAGGACCAGGGGAGACATGATAGCAGTCTTCCAATATTTGAGGGGCTGCCACAGGGAGGAAGGTCAAGCTATTTTCTAAAGCGCCTGTAGGCCAGACAAAGAATAATGGATGGAAACTGAACAAGGAGAGATTTAACCTGGAAATAAGGAGAAACTTTCTGACAGTGAGAACAATCAACCAATGGAACAGCTTTGCCCTCAGAAGTTGTGGGAGAGCCATCACTTGAGACTTTCAAGAAGCGATTGGACTGCCATTTGTCAGAAATGGTGTAGGGTCCCCCGCTTGGGCGGGGGGTTGGACTAGATGACCTACAAGGTCCCTTCCAACTCTGATTATCTGTTATATCTGTTAACCACCATCTCACTTAGCAACAGAAATTTTGGGCACAATGGTGGTGAAAGACTTACCTGTAGACTAGCCTAAGATCAATTATTAGTGGAGCATGGGGAGATTGTATGCATATTACACAAAGCTGCCTGCATGTTTCATGAAGGCTTAATTACACAACAACTGAAGTTAGCTACAATAATTCCTTTTCTTAACAGGCTTTTGAATTTGGAGGCAGCTTTACCTCTGTCCGCATCTGCCTTGGGTTTTCAGTAAAGCTGCAACTTCAGTCTGGGTTTCTGCTCTGGGGCCAGTTCTGCACACTCTGATGATGACTCAGCATCTGCTCCAGCCACCCACTTCCTACACTGTCACTTCAAAGAATAAAGCGGCTGGGCCAAAGGCATTCAGCTGTGGCTATGCCTGGTGGTGAAAGGAAATGATGATATAAAGAACAATATTGCAAAGAAATATAGGAAACAATAGAATGGGAAAGATTAGAGATTGTCCAAGAAAATTGGAGATATCAAGGGAATTCAAAGATGGGCATGATAAAGGACAAAAATGGTAGGGAGCTAACAGAAGCAGAAGAAATATTGACAGAGGAATGTCGGCATTAGAACGATAGAGGAGTTGTCATATTATATGATGGTCAGAAATTTTGTACAAAAATTTGTATATATAAATTTACATTTATGTTATTTTGCTTTTCACTTCTGTTTTATGGCAATTGGAATGCCATGTCCAAATACACTATTCAATATATTTATATGTAAACGATAAAAAATATATATTAAAAAAAAGAAGAGGTGGCAAGAATATACAGAACTATGCAAGATCTTTATGACCATGGTAATCCTGACGGTGTGACCTTGAGACAGACTCCTAGAGAGCAAAGTCAAGTGGGCCTTAGGAAGCATATGCCACCCAATGTGGAAAAATCCACCATGGCAACATGAGGGATTGCTTTCCACTTCGCCTGGTGGGCTTCCCACGGTGAGCCAATTCCACACAAAACCTCTCCAGTTTTGTCATGGGGTGAGAGAGCCCCGAAAGGTGGACTCAGCCCCTTTTATTAGGTTTTCTCTAAGCAAGCAGTTATAGTACAAAGAAGCTCATTCTTATTGGTTACATATAATGAAGAAAAGAAAAGCAGCTCTAACAGGCATGTAACTTTTGCTGATATGTACCTCTCATGTTAGCCACCTTATCAGTGGTGGGTGCAAAGCTATCTAGCTACTGGTGAAATGCAGAACATCAAACAAGGTTGCTACAAAATGTGTGGAGCAAGGCTGTGTGCGAGAAGCAAGCAAGTTGTTACATTTTACGGCTACATGGTTGGAAAAACAGACAGACAGTGTGGCTTTGATCTTTGCTGCTAACTCAGCTTTTACAAAAGCCTGCATAATGGCTGATACAAAGGCAATTAATGATCTTATAGCAACAGCCACAGGATTGGAAAAGGTCAGTTGGCATTCCACTCCCAAACAAGGGCAATGCCAAAGAATGTCCACACTACTCTACAACTGCACTGATTTCACATGCTGGCAAGGTTATGTTCAAAATCCTATGAGCTAGGCTCCAGCAGTATGTGAACTGAGAACTACCAGAAGTACATGCTGAGTTTCTAAGAGGCAAAAGAACTAGAGATCAAATTGCAAACGTTCCCTGGGTTATGGAGAAAGTGAGGGAGTTCCAGAAAAACATCTACTTCTGCTTCAGTCACTACTCTAAAGCCTTTGATTGTGTGGATCACAGCAAACTATGGCAAGTTCTTAAAGAGATGGGAATACCAGACCACCTTATCTGGAAGACGAACAAGTGAAAGACACAATGATAGTATAGGCAAGAAAAATTGGATATAATATAGAACTTATATAACTGGCAAAAACTTTGGGAAAGAAACTATAAATTGACGATGGCAACCACGTATAAAGAAAACTTGTATAAAATGTTGTATATGTGGCACTTTACCCCCAGCAAGGCTAGCAAAAGTGTTCAAAAATATGCCTACCAAATGTTGGAAATGTAATCAAAAACCGGGCAATTGGGGTGGACGTGCCCAAAAGCAAAAAAAAATTTGGATGAAAGTGCGTACTTGGATAGAAAAAAAATGTTAAGATATCATATAGATTGTAAGCCAGAATTATTTTTGTTAAAAGGCATAATACCAGAAAAATATGATAAAGGGAATGTATATTTGATATTGCATATTTTAACAGCAGCAAGAATTGTATTTGCACAACATTGGAAAAGTGAGGAAACACCTACGGAAGATATAATTAAGAAAATATTGGACTGTACAGAAGTGGACAGATGAACACTGAAGATAAAAGAAAAAGAAAAGAGTATTTTCGAACTTGGGACTTGTTTTATCAATGGCTGGGTGAAAGAGGTAAAAATTAGGAACTTAATAAGTATTACTATGCCACCTACCACTGGCAATATATATGAACACTGCTATCATGTCACCCCTAGTCCTTCTTTTAATTAAAGTAGACATACCCAATTTCTGCAACCATTTTTAATATGTTTTAGCTTCCAGTCTCCTAATCATCTTTGTTGCTCTTCTCTACACTCTTTCTAGAATCTCAACATCTTTTTTACATTGTGGCGACCAAAGCTGGATGCAGTATCCCAAGTGTGGCCTTACCAAGGCATTATAAAGTGGAACTAACACTTCACGTATCTTGATATTATCCCTCTGTTAATGTTGCTTAGGATCGTATTGGCTTTTTTGGCCACTACACCACACTGCTGGCTCATATTTAAGCTATTGTCCCCTAGGACTCCAAGATCTCTCTCACAGTTACTGCTACTTGGGCCAAATTTCACATAATCCATACCTGCATGCCAGACTGGATGAATCTCAAACCAGAATTAAGATTGCCAGGAGAAAACAACCTTAGATATGAAGGCAATACCACTTTTATTTTATTTTAAGGGCCTTGGTGGTGCAGGCTGTTAATAGCCTAGCACTTAAGTTCCAGCTGCCTGTAATTATTGCAGGCTCGAATCCCACCAGGCTCAAGGTTGACTCAGCCTTCCATCCTCTCGGGGTAGGTAAATTGAGGACCCAAGATTGTTGGGGGCAATTAGCTGACCTTGTAAAAATGCCGCTTAGTAATAAGCAGGCATATACAATGGAATGAAGGCTATTGCTGAGCGCATTGGGTTGTATCCCAAAAATTGTAAGCCGCCCCGAGTCTCCGGAGAAGGGCGGGATATAAATATGAATTAAAAAAAAAAAATTTGGGGACCTCCAAGTTCACTGCAGACAGGGACTACCGCCGTGAAACTAGAAGATGCTTTCTCCTTGGGAGGAAAGCTATGGCAAACCTAGGCACATATTAAAAAGCAGAGACATCACCTTGCTGACAAAGATCTGTATAGTCAAAGCTATTGTTTGCCCAGTAGCAATTTATGGCTGTGAGAGTTGGACATAAGGAAGGCTGAGCGCCAAGAATTAATGCTTTCAAATTGTGGTGTTGGGGAAGACTCTTGAGAGTCCCTTGGACTGTAAGATCAAATCAATCAATGCTGAAGAAAATCAACCCTGCTGACTGTTCTTTAGAAGGACAAATACTAAAGCCGAAGCTCAAATAAACACTTTGTCCACCTAATGAGAAAAGAGGACTCACTGGAAAAGACCCTGAAGGCAAAAGGAGAAGGGGAATGGCAGAGGGCGAGATAGTTAAATAGTGTCATTGACGCAATGAACATTAATTTGGGCAAACTCCAGGAGACAGTGGAGGACAGGAGGGCCAGGCATGCTATGGTCCATTGGGTCACGAAGAATCAGATAGGACTTAGTGACTGAACAACAATGACAACAGAAAACTAAGAAGGATGGGAGCCTGTAAATCAGGGGTGTCAAACTCGATTTGAGGGCCACATCAGGGCTGTGTTTGACCTCGGGGGGCGGGGGAGGCGGGCGTGACCAGGGTGGCCAGTAGTTTGCTAGTAGTTTGTTTTGCTAGCACTCTGCCAGTGAAAACAGAGCTCATGTGCGACCCTCCCAGGCTCCGTTTTCAGCCAGGACAGCCTCTTGCAGCCCTCTCAGTAAAAACAGAGCTTGGGGGGGGCACATGTGGCCCTCCCTGTGAGAGCCTCACAAGGTCGATGGTTCGTTGAGGTGCTTCCAAGGAAAGAGGCAGCAGGGATGCAATCAGGTGAAGCTTTATTTAAGGATAAAGTAGAAAAGGGGTTTCCTGGCATGGAGGCGTCCATACCTGGATTGAGCCCATGAATCAGTTCCAAAGGGAGCTTGAACAAGAGCCAAAGTGCAGCTCCTCTGCAGGGATTCTTATGGGGGCCCTTGGCCCCTCCCTTACCAATGGTAAGTGAGGGGACCGGAGGGCCATTAAGTCCCCCCAATGGGGCTGCAGTGGCCAGAGGCCCCTGGCCCACCAGTGGGAGCAGAGGCAACTCTTTGCTCCCATCTGGTGGCCTTTTAAGGAACTGCCACGGCTGGCACAAAAACATCTAACAATCCCAGACCCGTTTTCAACCAGAACGGCCTCCTGCAGCCCTCTGTCAGTGAAAATGGAGTTGGGGGGGCACAGGCGGCCCTCCCAAGCTCCATTTTTGCTGGCAGAGGCAGCAGGGCTGGTCCTTTGCTGTTTCCAGGGCAGCCTCGCGGGCCAGATCGAAGCACCCCGTGAACCAAATCCGGCCTGCGGGCCTTGAGTTTGACACCCCTGCTATAAATTAATCTGAAGGCTGGACTAAGTAATGGAAAAGCTTCATATATATACCAACACACACAAACCACCCATCGACACACAGCAAAGAGAGAAACGCGTTTCCTGAAACACTTGCAAGAAATTAGGTCCAGATTCGTTTCCCAAGTCACACGTTCCCATTTTAGTGGAAGAAGACTAAAAGATATATATAGAAAGCACATCATTATTTCTGTGTAATTTTTCCCTATAAACAGAAACCTTTTCTTTTTCATTCACTTCAATGACTCATGTGCTATCTCCTCTATCCAGAGTTTGTCCTAGTCTCCTCAAATCCTCTCCTTGGACCTTTAGAGAAATGTAGCAGAACATCTACTACTATTACTATTCAGTACTATACCTGTCACCTATAGACTTTCAAAGGAAAACTAAGAGAAATATAGATTCCACTAATACACTGCTTAACGATTACTGTTTAATGATTCCATTAAACACTGTTTTTGCAGAAGATTTTGCTATTCGTGCTAATAAAGAAGTATACCAACAGTTTTCACTCTTTGACAGGAGTGAGAAGTATTGAAAGGCTATTTTTAAATTAGTAACAGTAATACAGAGCCTGTTGCAGCAACGCTATTTCCTCAAGTCCTGCTATTTATCAATCAATCAAACTTTATATTTAAATATTTATTAATAAATATGTATTTATATGCCAATCTTCTCACTGCAAGTAATTCTGAGCCTCTCTCTTGCCAAGAAAGTAGGGCGTTTCTGGGAGGGATAAGCATAGAATGCTTGGAGTGTACGCAATCCAGTACACAAGTCATCCTTAGGTTATGACCATTTCATTTACAATTACGGGTGTCATACCCACCACACCTGCATGGTTGTGTGATCAATGTTTGGGCACTCGGAAGCCCACCTGCATTTACAATTGGACACGGTTGCTACAAGTCTCCAGAAAATATTCTCTAACCATGTTTTAAAATGATGTATTTCCAGGACTCCAGGCACCCTTGTGGAGAAATTATTACACAGGAATAGGGTTTTTCTCCAAATGAGATGGAGGATGGTAATACGGAATGCCAATTTCCAAAGGATTGCACCTTAGGGAAATAGAGAACAGAATGGCAGAGCTGGAAGGGACCTTGAAGGTCTTCTAGTCCAACCTCATGCTCAGGCAGGAAACTCTATACCAGTGGTTCTTAACCTTTTTGAAAGAATCGCCCCCTTGAACCATTGAGGAAGTTGTCATCGCCCCCTCCCCCAACATAACTGCCCCCCCCCGCCACCTCTTAGCATCCCCAAGGCGGCCAGCAGAGGGGCGCTAAGAGGCGGCAGGGGGGCGTTCGAGGCACCGGCCCTGCAGGCTCACCCCATTGACTGTTGTACTGCACCTGAACCGGTGCCTCGAATGTGGCAGCATGTTGGGAAAAGCTGCTGCCACCTCTTTCCCAAAGTGCTGCCGCTCTCGCATTCTTTCTGTCTGTCCATCCATCCAAAAGGTCTGTCTGTTTGCCTGCCTGCCTTCTTGCCTATCTACCTACCTGTCTGTCTTTTTGTCTACCTACCTACCTACCTACCTATCTACCAATATAGATCTCTCTCTCTCTCTCTCTCTCTCTCAATATATCTCACTCCATCGCCCCCATATTGCCCCCCCTCTGTTCCTTCGCCTCCAAGTCGCCCCTTTTCGTTCCATCGCCCCCCTGAAAAACAAAATCGCCCCTTGGCGGGCAATATCGCCCAGGTTAAGAACCACTGCTATATACCATTTCAGACAAATAGTCCAATCTCTCTTAAAAAACTTCTAGTGTTGGAGCACCCACAACTTCTGGAGGCAAGTTGTTCCACTGATTAATTGTTCTGTCAGGAAATTTCTCCTTAGTTCTAGGTTGTTCCTTTCCTTGATTAGTTTCCATTCATTTTTTCTTGTCCGGCCTTCAGGTGCTTTGGAGAATAGCTTGGCTCCCTCTTCTTTGTGATAAACCCATAACGGTAACATAACAGGGATAAAAGCATAATCTGAGTATTCCGTGTACAAACAGTGCTGCGTTTAGGAACATTCTGACAGGCTGTTTTTTCTAAGTCCTTTTTTTTTAACTTCAACATTGGCGGTGGGGAGGAAGCATGCGTTTCAACGCTCAGAGCAGCAATTACAGGCGCTAGGGACTGGGCGGGGCGGGTCAAGGCCCGACGTAAGAAAGTTGCATACTACAATGTATATTGTTGCGCGCAAGAGAAACAGGTCTCCTGAATGACTTCCAAGAAATTAAGTGCAGGTTCCTTTTTCAGTAATTTCAGCAGGAGGGGGAAAATCTATAGTGGAGACCCAGGCACGAGATCGTAATTTCTCTCTACACACCAAACCCTCTTGTGGTGTTTTTTTTTAAATGCACGTCACCTACTATCTCCACTGTCCACGGTTTATCCTAATGTCCTGAATCACTAAGTATGCCGGCGCACATCTTGGATGGACATGCGAAACGTGTTGCAAAACCAGCTTTTAATGTATAACACACGGCCCTTTTTACCACCGTTATCCGCTGAAATCCCGCTAGACACACAGAGAAACGCTTAGTCTGAATATGGCTTGATAGAAAGTATGTGCAGAGTCGTTTCCGAAATCATAAATCCACTTTTCCGAAGTTGCAAAGGGGCACCACTAAGAAAGCCATCCTCGGATTTCCCCCACTCGCCCCGCCCAGTCCCAAACACCGAGAAAGTTTGCTCAAAGGCGCCCTACAGGAAGCTCCCAACGCCGGAGACCCCAAGAGCGCAAAGCAGCCCCCCCACATCCAAAGCCCCAAATACCTGTGGAGCTCCAACTTCAGCCGCACTCGCTGCTCTGCGCCGCTTCAGTGAAAAATCTGACGCCCACAGCTGCTCAGCTTCCACCTCTTAAGGTGGAATGGGAAGCTTGTGACTGGCGGTAGGGAGGAGAAACAAAAAAGGGGAGGGGAGCTGTCGTCATTTTCGCCATGTTTCATTCATTGCTTTTAACCATCTCACACACCTCCTCCCCTCCTCCTTTTTCGTCATATTCCTCGCATTTAATCCTTGACTGGTTTACAAAATATTTATTTATTTATTTATTTATTTATTCGACTTATATGCCGCCCCCTCTCCCGAGGGACTCGGGGCGGCTCACAACTAAAATAGAATACAACAATAAGTTACTTAAAAATATATTAAATTAAAGCCGAATTAATATTAGTATTATTATTAAAACCCCAAAATTACGTAAACAACCCCAAGGGTCAACACTGCCCAGATTGTAAAAACAGCCAGGTTTTTAGCTCACGGCGGAAGGTGCGGAGATCGGGAGCCAGCCGGAGCTCCAGCGGAAGAAGATTCCATAGAGTGGGGGCTGCCACAGAATAGGCCCTTCCCCGGGTCCCCGCCAAACGACATTGAGTCGCGGAGGGCAGCCCGAGGAGACCCCGCCTGTGTGACCGTACCGGGCGGCTGGTATTTGAGGCTGGGAGAAGTCGTTCTCGTAAATATCCTGGACCCATGCCATGTAGGACTTTGAATGTTAAAACCAAAACGGGTAAATAAGCGGGTAAAGGGAGGCGGTGTCAAAGGGAAGATTTATACGATAAATCAGTGTTTCTGAACCTTGACAACTTTAAGACCTATGGACCAGAATTCCTATGGGGAATTACCATGGTTGACAAACACTGCTGTGGGAAGCCTCCCATCTCCGCCTCAGAAGAATGAAATATTCTGAGAAATATTTTTAAAAAGGCAGAATATTATATTTCCCTAAATGAGAAATGGAGAAACATGTTTTTAAGTGGCAGGAAGCCACCCCCAAGTCTTTCTTAACAGCCTACAGCAAATGCCAGCTCTTAAAGACTGTATTGAAAGAGGAAGACAACAACTATCTATTTTATTATTTTATTTTATTTTATTTTATTTTATTATTTTATTTTATTTTATTTTATTTTATTTTATTTTATCTTATCTTATTTTTTTATTTTATTTTTTTATTTTATTTTATTTTATTTTATTTTATTTTATTTTATTATTTTATTTTATTTTATTTTATTTTATTTTATTTTATTGGACTTATATGCCACCCCATCTCCGAAGACTCGGGGCGGCTCACAATTAAAACATACAAATACAATAAATAATTTAAAAAGAATTAAACCACTATAAAGTCCAATAAACCGAATTAAGTTAAAATTATCCCATACCCCCGGTTAGGTAATCACAGCCCGACTTGGTCAAATAGCCAGGTCTTCAAATCGCGGCGGAAGGTGCGGAGGTCAGGGGCCAGGCGGAGGTCCAGAGGCAGTTGATTCCATAAGTCGGGGGCCGCCACAGAATAGGCTCGCCGTCGGGGGACAGCCAGCCGGCACTGGCTTGCCGACGGGACCCCGAGGAGCCCCTGCCTGTGTGCCTGTACAGGGTGGTTGGTCTCCGATATTGGCAGGAGGCGCTCCCTCAAATATTGTGGACCCATGTTGTGTAGGACTTTGAATGTTAAAGCCAGAACCTTGAACCTCACCTGGAGCACAACCGGCAACCAATGCAGGCCGCGCAGGAGGGGGGTAATATGGGAGAATCGGGTAACTCCCATCACAACCAGCGACGCATTCTGCACCAGCTGCAACCTCCGGATGGTGTGCAAGGGCAGTCCTAAATAGAGAGCATTGCAGTAGTCGAGTCACGAGGTAACAAGGGCATGAGTGACTGTACACAGGGCATCTCAGTCCAGAAACGGGCAAAGCTGGTGAACCAGCCGGACCTGGGCAAAGGCCCCCCTGGCGACGGCCCCCACCTGCTCCTCCAACTGGAGCTGCGTGTCCAGGAGGACCCCCAGGTTCCATGCCCTATCCACAGCGGGCAACACCACTCCCCCTATGGTCAACGATGGACAATCTTGACTGGGCCGAGATGCCGGTATGTACAGCCACTCAGTCTTGGCCGGGTTGAGCCGAAGCATGTTTCCGTCCATCCAGATCCGTACTGCATCCAGACAGCGAGTCATCACGGAGAGGCCATCACTGATCTGGTTTGGGGTGGAGATGTATAACTGGGTATCGTCAGCATACTGGTGATACCTCACCCCAAAACCACGAATGATCTCACCCGGCGGTTTCATATAGAAACTAAATAAAAGGGGGGAGAGGACCGACCCCTGAGGGACCCCACAAGTGAGCACCCTCGGGGCCGACCTCTGACCCCCTGTCAACACCAATTGTGACCGTCCCGAGAGGTAGGAGGAGAGCTACCGAAGAACAGTGCCCCCCACTCCCAGCCCCTCGAGGCGTCGTAAAAGGATACCATGGTCGATGGTATCGAAAGCCGCTGAGAGGTCTAATAGGACCAGGACAGAGGAAAAACCCCTGTCCCGGGCCCTCCAGAGATCATCCATCAGTGTGACCAATGCCGGCTCCATGCTGAAACCAGGCCGGAAGCCCGATTGGTACGGATCTAGGTAGTCCGCTTCATCCAGGAAAAGTGGAAACTGCTGAGCCACCACACTCTCAACAACCTTCACCAAAAAACGAAGGTTGGAGACTGGACGGAAGTTGTCTAACACGGTCGGGTCCAGGGCAGGCTTCTTCAGGAGGGGCCTCACCACCGCCTCTTTCAAGGCGGAGGGAAACACACCCTCCCTTAAGGAAGCGTTGACCACTGCCCAGAGCCAACCGGAGGTAAGCTCCCTGGCAGCATAAGCTAGCCAGGAGGGACACGGGTCCAACAAACATGGTGGAACTCAGACGCCGCATAATCCTGTCCACTTCATCCTCGGAAACAGGATCGAACTCAGCCCAGATCACATCGGCCAGACTATTTGCACCACGATCCTCAGACCACTGCAAGGTGGAACACAACCCGCCCCGAATCCGCACGATGTTATCCGACAGATATTGACCAAATTCCTCAGCCCTTCCCCGGAGAGGGTCCACCACCTCCCCCGGATGTAGGAGGGAGTGGGTAGCCCTAAATAGGGTGGCTGGGCGGTTATCTGCAGACGCTATGAGGGTGGAGAGATAGGACCTTCTCGCCATCCCCACAGCTACCAGGTAAGTCCTAATATGGGCTCTTAGCTGGGCTCAATCAGCTTGGGAGTGGGTGGCCCTCCACCTGCTCTCTAAGCCCCTTTGACGGCGCTTCATCTCCCAGAGCTCCTCGGTATACCAAGGAGCCATCTGGGATCCACGGCGTGTGAGGGGACGCATGGGGACAACCCTTAAGTATTTATAGTTGCTGTTTTTAGTTGTGAGCCCCGAGTCTCGGAGATGGGGCGGCATACAAGTTCAAAAATAAATAAATAAATAAATAAATAAGCAAAGTAAATACTACAGGCAGAAATCCATTCAAGACAGGATATTTTGAAACTCCTTGCAGACAGCTAACAAAGGCAGAATGGCAGGATTAGAAAGCAGCCCCTCACCCAAGATCCAACATGGGACGAAAGCCATTAAGCCACAATAGGAATGGCCCAAGAACACAAGCCCTTTCATTGACTCACAACAGTCAATAAGGAGCCTTGGTGGTGCAGGCTAAATGCCTAGCACTTAGTTCCAGTTGCCTGCAATTAGTGCAGGTTCGAATCCCACCAGGCTCAAGGTTGACTCAGCCTTCCATCCTCTCAGGGTAGGTAAATTGAGGACCCAACATTGTTGGGGGCAATAAGCTGACTTTGTAATGCCACTTGGGGGGGCCAAAAAGCCCTAGTAATAAGCAGGCATATAGAAGGGAATGAAGGCTATTGCTGAGCACATTGGGTTGTGCTCCAAAGATTGTAAGCCGCCCTGAGTCCCCAGAGAAGGGCGGCATATAAATATGAATTTTTTAAAAAATAGAATATTAAAGGACATGTTCCTGCACAGGAAAAGGAAGCCCAAAGGTTTAAAAATCCACCCACTCTTTTTGTTAGTTGCACAGAATCACGTGTGGTTCTGCTTCATCAGATGTAACAGATAATCAGAGTTGGAAGGGACCTTGTAGGTCATCTAGTCCAACCCCCCGCCCAAGCAGGAGACCCTACACCATTCCTGACAAATGGCAGTCCAATCTCTTCTTGAAAGTCTCAAGTGATGGCACTCCCACAACTTCTAAAAGCAAAGCTGTTCCATTGGTTGATTGTTCTCACTGTCAGAAAGTTTCTCCTTATTTCCAGGTTGAATCCCTCCCTGTTCAGTTTCCAAGGAGCAAAACGTAAATTACCGAACCGGTAGTTACACCGGTTGAATCCCACCCTTGCTTCCTTGATTCATGTTTCTTGCATTGCCAGAGACAAATGTGTAAATAGCTTCATTGACTCTACATATGTTTTTGTTGTTTGCCATGCTCTAGGTACCTTATGGAAGCTAAGAAAACTCTTCCCCTCAGGCTGCGAGATTGCTCACACACAGATCTGGTTGTTTTACTTTGGGATGCACTTCTTTTAAAAACCATCAAGTGCGCGAAGGGAGGGCCTTTCAAAGGAATGATTTATGGCAGTGTTGTCTCAACCTTGGCAGCTTTAAAACCTGTGGACTTCAATTCCCAGAATTCCCCAGCCAGCCATGTTGGAATTCTGGGACTAGAAATCCACAGGTCTTAAAGTTACCGAGGTGGAGAATCACTGATTCCTATGGTACTACAGGTATAGTCCTTGAGTTATGACCATAATGGAGCCCCAAATTTATTTGGCTAAATGAGAAATGTGTCCCATTTTACGACCTTTCTTGCCACATTTCTTAATTGAATCACTGCCTTTGTTAAGTTAGTACCACGGTTGTTAAGTGAATCTCGCTTCCCCGTTGACTTTGTGTGTCAGAAGGTCGCAAAAGGGGATCACGTGGACACTGCAACCATCATAAATATGAGTCAGTTGCCAAGCATCTGAATTTTGAGCATATGACCACGGAGATGCTGCAAGGGTCGTAAGGGTGAAAAATGGTCATAAGTCTTGGTGGTGCAGGCTGTTAAACGCCTAGCACTTAGTTCCAGCTGCCTGCAATTAGTGCAGGCTCGAATCCCACCACGCTCAAGGTTGACTCAGCCTTCCATCCCCCAGGGTAGGTAAAATTGAGGACCCAAGATTGTTGTGGGCAATAAGCTGACTTTGTAAAATGCCGCTTAGTAATAAGCAGGCATATACAATGGAATGAAGGCTATTGCTGAGCGCATTGGGTTGTATCCCAAAAATTGTAAGCCGCCCTGAGTCTCGGAGAAGCGGCATATAAATATGAATTAAAAAAATAAAAAGTCACCTTTTGCAGTGCCATTGTTAACTTTAAACGGTCACTAAATGAACTGTTGTAAGTCAAAGACTACCTGTATAAATCATTCCTTTGAAGCTGCCTACTTTTACGGGCTTGATGATTTTTAACCCAGCCAAGTCCAAACGAGGCACGCCTGGGCTATGATGAAAAGCGGGGAGGGGCAGAAACACAGCCTTGAAAAAATGAGATCATTGGTATAATTGTTAACGTCAATATTTCTGTTCTTTCTTTCCCTTGTCTTCTGAAATCTCTATCTTTCTCTGCCTCTCCCCTGGAGCTATTTTCTACCCCTCCAATCTGCTGTTGTCTTTCTCCTCTTCCTTCCTCTGAGTTTTCACTGAGAAAGAAGGGAATAGACTAAATTAATATTTTGGCCTGGGCTTAGAGCAAGGGTCTTCAAACTTGGCAAGCTTAAGACTTGTGGACTTCAACTCCCAGAATTCCTGAGCAAACATGACTGGAGGAGGAATTCTGGGAGTTGAAGTCCACAAGTCTTAAAACTGTCAAGTTTGAAGACCCCTGGCTGAGAGCCTTGTTTGTAGACCTGAATAGTTTTCCCTATAAGTTGACACTGTGGGATGTATCTAAATTTTCTTGACCTATGATGTGGTGATATCCCATCAAACATGAGTTGTCAGTGGCAATCACATCATCTTCTATTAATTTTATACATCCCTCATTTTTACCAACCGTAGCTGGGGTGCTATTTATTTATTTATTTATTTATTTATTTATTTATTTATTTCATGCCACGCTATCTCCCGGAGGACTCAGGGTGGCTTACAGTAATAAAAGAATATAATACAAAAATTAAAAAACTATTAAATCCGAAATCTCACTAAGCCATAAAATTCATAACACTATTGCTAAAATCCCATCCCCCCATCAGTCCAGGATCGCGAGTTGGAAAAGCCATGTTTTTAGGCCACTGCAGAAGGATCGGAGGTCAGGGGCCACCCGAAGCTCCAGGGGCAGTTGATTCCATAGGGTGGGTGCTCCCACAGAGAAGGCCCTGCCCTGGGGTCGCCATCCGACATTGTCTGGCGATGGCACCCCAAGGAGGCCCTGCCTATGGGACCGCACGGGACGTCGGGAAGCCGTTACTGGCAGCAGTGTTCCCCGCAAATACCCCGGTCCTAAGCCATGAAGGGCTTTATAGGTCAACACCAGCACCTTGAATCCCACACGGAGGGCAACCGGTAACCAGTGCAGCTCGTGCAGGAGGGGTGTGACATGGGAGTATCAGGACCCTCCCATCACAACCCGCACCGCTGCATTCTGGACAAGTTGAAGCCTCCGAGTGGTCCTCAAGGGCAGCCCCATGTAAAGAGCATTGCAGTAGTCCAAACGGGAAGCCATGAGCGCATGAGTGACTGTACGTAGGGCATCTCAGTCCAGATAGGGACACAACTGATGCACCACGCGAACCTGGGCAAATGCCACCCTGGCCACGCTCCACCTGCTCTTCCAAACTGAGCTGCACATCCTGGAGGACGCCCAAGTTAGACCCTATCTATGGGGGGCAACACCTCTCCCCCATAGCTAAAGGTGGAACATCCTGGATAACTCAAGATGCCGGTACATACAGCCACTCGGTCTTAGCCGGTTGAGCCGAGCCTGTTCCTCCCCATCCAGACCCGCGCTTCCAGGCACCTGGACATCACGCTGAGGGCATCACTGGGTTGATTTGGGGTGAGATAAAAAGCTGGGTATCATCAGCGTGATGACTCACCCCCAAACCACGGATGATCTCGCCCAGTGACTTCATATAGATGTTGAACAGGAGGAGAGCACTGACCCCTGAGGCACCCCACATAGGAGGGGCCTCGGGCTGATCTCTGCCCACCCACCAACACACCTGCGTACACCCGAGAGGTAGGAGGAGAGAGAACCACCAAAATGGTGCCCCCACTCCCAACCCCTCGAGGCGCTGCAGTAGGATACCATGCTCGATGGTATCAAAAAGCTGAGAGATCTAACAGGACCAGGACAGAGGAGTGATCCCTATCCTGCGCCTCCAGAGATCATCCACCAGTATGACCAACGCCGCCTCCGCTGTACCCGGCCTGAAACCCGATTGGTATGAATCCAGATAATCGGTTTCTCCAGGAACACCGAGCTGTCAGGCCGCCACGCTCTCAACAACCTTTGGACAAAGTGAAGTTGGAGACAGGACAAAAGTTGTTCAAAATAGCCAGGTCCAAGGCAGGCTTTTGAGGAGGGACCTCACCACCACCTCTTTCAAGGCAGGGGAAAAGAATCCTCACTCAAAGAAGTGTTGACAACTGCCTGGAGCCAGCCTCGTAACCTCCCCTGCCTAAACCAGCCAGGAGGGACACGGGTCCAGTAAACATGTATGGCACTTAGCTTCCCATGATCCTGTCCACCTCATCTGGAGTCACAGAATCAAATTCCTCCCAGATGGAATCCTAAGACCCATCATAACACTCCCATCAGACTCTGACCAGTTGGGTCCAAGCCGCCCGATCTGAGGATCTTGTGTCATCAGATGCCGACTAAACTCCTTGGCACGCCCCTGCAAAGGGTCACACACACCCTCCCCGACAGGAGGGAGCAGGCGACCCTGAACAGGACAGCGGCGATTATCATGACACAATGAGAGCAGAGAAGTACGCATGCTTCGCCACTCTTGCAGCAAGATAAGACCTAATGTAGGTTCTTAGCTGCACTCAGTCAGATTCAGACCTGCTGACCTCCAACAGACCTCCAACAGCTCTCTGGGCCTCTCCTCACCGCTTCATTTCCGAGCTCCGTGGAAAACAAGGAGCCAACCAGGATCTGCATTGGGTGAGAGGCCGCAAAGGAACAACTCAGTCAAGCGCCCCGGAGGCAGCCCTCTGCCAGCCGCCCACCAGGGTCTCAGCCGAGCTGTGGGCAAAGGAGGCAGGGATCATCCCAAGCGCCATCTGGAATCTCTCCGGATCCATCAGGCACCTGGGGCGGAACCATCTCATCGGTTCCGCCTCCCAGCAGTGAGGGGTGGCATATTGGAAGGCCAATCAAAGGAGAGAATGATCGGTCCATGACAGGGGTTGAATAGTTGGAGACACCCCCCCAGATCATTACACCACTGCCCCGAGATAAAAACAAGGTCGGGCCTCATGAGTCAGACCCTGTATTATTTGAGTCAGGTCCATGGCCGTCATGGAAGCCATGAACTCCTGAGCCATACGCAACACCCGCCCCAGAGAAGGCAAGTTGAAGTTCCCCAGCAAAATAAGCCTGGGGAACTCAACCGCCACTGCAGACAGGACATCAAATAGGTCAGGCAGGGCCATTGTCACGCAGCTGGGAGACAGGTACACAAGCAACAGGCCCAACTGACCCCCCCGGGCCCCACCTCAAGAAGAGAGACTCACATCCGCCCTATCTGCAGGACAGTGGTCTCCCTTGGGCAAAGTGCCTCCCTGATCACAACCGCCACCCCCCCACTCCTACCCTGGGCCCCAGGTTGGTGCAGCACACAGAAACCCAGTGGGCATAAATCCACCAGAGGGACCCCTCCTTCTGGGCCCAACCAGGTCTCCGTGATGCAAGCCAGGTCCCTCCTTTCCTCCTTGATCAGTTCCCCGAATGAGGGAGCTTTGTTCACCACAGACCTGGCATTAAAATAGACCAACCTGAGCCCAGGGCCCTGATCCTCCAGCCACAGGGTGCGGGTATGAACCGGAGGGTCAGGAGCCACCGCCAGAGACAGAGGGGGCGCACCCTGAAAACTGATATTGCCCCAGTCCATACCTCTGCCGCCATTCCCAATCACCGTGGGATCACATCCCCACCCTCACCCCAGACTCCGACAGCCCCAGCCCCAGCCCGTGACCCATTCCTAACCCGGACTGAGAATATCCCAGTGGAGCCCCCGCAGGCTCCAACTGGGCCTGACAACCCACCCCCTTCCCTAACCCCCTTAAAAAATTGCCTAAAAAATTTAATAAAGAGGCCTTGGGACCCTCTACCACCCCACCCCAGACCCCTTCCCATATCCGCGCAATGCCACCTCTTGGGATTCCAAAATCCGTCAGGTAGGCCACAGGTAATCCAGCAGGCCATACCCAGGACAGAGGGGAATCCCTTAGGGCCTGCAGTTCCACAGCTAAATAAGTCCACATAGATCAAGAAGATAAAAACCATAAAAGATGGGGAGAGATAATAAATATGATGGCAGGTGTCCGGGTAAAATAATCGGTCCAGGAATAGCTATACCAGATATGCTGGGAAAGATTAAACAAAATTGCTGTAATGTAATTTTACTGCTTCATATAAATCAAGACATCCATAGAGGGCCAGGGTCCAACAGGACTGATTGGCTGACGATGGGGATAGACCAAGAAATTTAGTTGTGTCTTACTTGGAACTCTTGATTTCTGTTCATCTTGGAAACCAGCATTTGCCACCTGACTGAACATTTTGGGAGTCTTGACTGTTCACCACACTATAAAAAAGATGTTGAGACTCTAGAAAAAGTACAGAGAAGAGCAACCAGGATGATTAGGGGACTGGAGACTAAAACATATGAAGAACGGTTACAGGAACTGGGCTTGGCTAATCTAGTAAAGAGAAGGTCCAGGGGAGATATGATAGCAGTCTTCCAATATTTGAGGGGCTGCCACAGAGAGGAGGGGGGGTCAAGCTATTTTCTAAAGCCCCTGTAGGCCAGACAAGGAATAATGGATGGAAACTGAACAAGGAGAGATTCAACCTGGAAGTAAGGAGAAACTTTCTGACAGTGAGAACAATCAACCAATGGAACAGAAGTTGCCCTCGAAGTTGTGGGAGCCATCACTTGAGACTTTCAAGAAGAGATTGGACTGCCATTTGTCACAAATGGTGTAGGGTCTCCTGTTTGGGTGAGGGGTTGAACTAGATGACCTACAAGGTCCCTTCCAACTCTGATTATCTGTTATCTGCTGTAGACCCAAACCCTGTTCTTTGGCTCTAAGAACTGTGGCTGCTACTGTCTTTTCCTATTCAGAAAACCCAAAAGACTCAGTAATGGGTTTTCTATTAACTTATTGTTGTTGCTTCTCATGAGCAAATTTTGTTCCTCTCCTCAAATGTCAAGCATCTATGTATCAGTATTCAGCTGCTTTTTTGAAGCAGAGCTTCCACTTATTCCAAATATGATCTTGAAGTGGTTTACAACTTTGAAACCTGCAGCTCGGCTTCCTGAGATTACAGGTGAAATTAATTGCCAACATAACAGTTTGCAAACCATAAACCTGGCAGAGAAATCTTGTTGAGATCTTAATAGGTTTCTAGGAAAGGTTGTAGAATGGGGCAGAACTTACTTAACAACTGTCTTGCTTAGCAATGGAAAATCAGGGCTCAGTGATGGTCCTAAGTCAAAGACTACCTGTAGGTCAGTCACTTAGATCAATTAGTGGAGCATAGAAGGTTGTATGGATATTACAGAAAGCTGCCTGCATGAAGGCTTAATTACACAATAATGGCATGGCATGGCATGGCATGGGATGAAGAGATGAGATAGAATGGCATGGCATGGCATGGCATGGGGAACAGGAGCAGGAATATTTGGCCAAATGTGATTAGACACACAAGGAATTTGTGTCCAGTGCAGAAGTTCTAAATGTGAAATATAAAAAAAAACAACACACATGCACACACACAACCCCACGTGGTCCTCAACTCATGACCACAATTGAGCCCAAAATTTACATTGAGAAATTTGTTAAGTGAGTTTTGCCCCATTTTACGACTTTCCTTGCCACATTTGTTAGGTGAATTAGTTACACCGTTGTTAAGTGAATCTGGTTTTCCCATTGACTTTGTTTGTCAGAAGGTTGCAAAAGGAGATCACATGATCCTCATAAATGTGAGTCAGTTGACAAGCATCCGAATGTAAATCACGCGACCATGGGGATACCACAACAGTCATAAGTGTGAAAAATGGTCGTAAGTCACTTTTTTCAGTGCCTTCATCACACAAACTGTTGTAGGTCGAGGACTACCTGCATATATTTATACAAAAATATAACAAAATTAGCTTGGAGAGTTTTTCCCTAACCAGGAATTTGAATTTGGAGGCGGCAGTACCTCTCTCCCCATCTGCCTTGGGTTTTGAGGAAAGTCCCAGCTTCAGTCTGGTCTTTGCCTTTTCCCCTGGGGAAGTAGTAGTAATTGTATTATTTGGCACAGGAAGCATTTTTCAATCACGTTTAATATAACCTGGTATGTCACAGTTTCCAGAAACCGTTGTGTCGTGGAGAAATTATTATATAGTAATGAAGTTCATCCCCACCCCACCCCAAAAGATAGAGGTCAACAATACAGAATCCCAATTTGTAAATATTGCCATAGAAGAATAGAATAGAATAGAATAGAATAGAATAGAATAGAATAGAATAGAATAGAATAGAATAGGTGTGATTGGACACACAAGAATTTGTCTTGGTGCAAATGCTCTCAGTGTACATAAAAGAAAGATACATTAATCAAGAGTCAAGAATCATAAGGTACAACACTTAATAATAGTCATAGGGTACAATAAGCAATCAAATCCTACTAGGAAACAGTCCATATAAATCATAAGGATACAAGTGACAAAGTTACAGTCATACAGTCACAAGTGGGAGGGGATGAGTGATAAGGAGTGATGAGAAGATTAATAGTAATAGTAGTGCAGACTGTTGTGGTTAACCGGCAGCAGCTGTGGATGGCTGAAGAGAGCGAGGACTCATATGAGGGGCCAGTACCATTAGGGAGTGGACTGCTGCCTTCAGAGATTGTGGGGCTGGCAACAATGAGGAGGAGGTTCCTGAGGAGCCTGTGCCAAGTGCACATCGCCAGGATTGCTCGAGAAGAACAGCTGCAGCAGCATGGGCGACTCCAGTAAGGCTGCAAGGTAATGGCTCCTCCTTCAAGAAGATAAAAGCCAGGTGTGAAAGGAACATACCTTGCAGAAGGCAAAGACGTTTTGAAACTCCAGCCTCGTGGACATTCCAGTATCCTGAGTTTGTATTTGAAGATTCTTGTATTGCAAATTATTTCTTGTCTGTTATCTTTTGCAAGTCTGACACAGTTTGGCAAGGCTTGTGCTTATCACAGCTAATTGTTTTGTAAAAGCATTACAAGATTTCTGTTCCTTTTGGATTGTGTTTGATTTGTTGGAAAAGAGCGTGGGTCAGAACACAGACTTTGTAAATAGTTGGACAGTGTGTTGGAATTATTGTTAAGCAGAGTGATGGTGTTCAGGGAAAAACTGTTCTTGTGTCTAGTTCTTCTGATGTGCAGTGCTCTATAGTGTCGTTTTGAGGGTAGGTCTTGAAACAGTTTATGTCCAGGATGTGAGGGGTCTGTAGATACTTTCACAGCCCTCTTTTTGACTGTTGCAGTATACAGGTCCTTGATGGAAGGCAGGTTGGTAGTAATTGTTTTTTCTGCAGTCCTAATTACTCTCTGAAGTCTGTGTCTGTCTTGTTGGGTTGCAGAACCAAACCAGACAGTTATAGAGGTGCAGATGACAGACTCAATCATTCCTCTGTAGAACTGTATCAGCAGCTTCATGGGCAGTTTGAGCTTTCTGAGTTGGCGCAGAAAGAACATTCTTTGTTGTGCTTTTTTGATGACGTTTTTTGATGTTAGGTGTCCATTTTAGGTCTTGTGAAATTTGAAGGTCTCTACTGTTGATACTGTGTTGTCTAGTATTGTAAGAGGTGGTAGTATGGGAGGGTTTCTCCTAAAGTCTACTGCCATTTCTAACTTTTGAGTGTGTTCAGTTCCAGATTGTTCCGGTTACACCACGAGGCAAGTTGTACAACCTCCTATCTGTATGCAGATTTGTCGTTGTCTCGAATGAGACCAATCACTGTTGTGTCATCAGCAAACTTCAGTATTTTAACAGATGGATCGTTTGAGATGCAGTCATTGGAATATAGGGAGAAGTGGAGAAAGCACACAGCCTTGGGGGGCGGGGCTGTGCTAATTGTACAGGTATCCGATGTGATTCTGCCTAGCTTCACCTGCTGCTTCCTTTCTGTTAGGAAGCTTATGATTAACTATGCTGATAGGGATATCAGCATAGTTAAAGCTGTGTACACAATGCTCTGCTGATGGACAGATTACATTTTGAGAGGTTCCAGGTCTTGATGGCCATTCTTATGCTGGCTGTTTCTCCACCATGAGCCTCTCTGGGGATGTTTCGGGGAAATGCTGCTGGAGGATCCAGATATGGCTCAACTTGGGTTTTTTCTCCTCCACCTGATCAATTGTCCCAAAGGAGCTTTTTCAAGAGGCAACTGGTCTCTCTGTTGTCTTTGAAGACGTTTTGCTTCTCAACCAAGAAGCTTCTTCAGCTCTGACTGGATGATCCTTCCTTTCCCCACCATCCAGTCAGAGCTGAAGAAGCTCCTTGGATGAGAAACGAAAAGTCTTCAAAGAAAACCAGAAAGTCCAGTTGCCTCTTGAAAAAACACCTTTGGGACAATCATAACCTGGGTGACTGAGCATATAGACACCTGATCAATTGTGGACTCCATGGCCGGCTGGCGTTGAAAGAAAGTGGGCTCCTCCCCAGGGGTGGGATCCGACTGGTGTAACTACCAGTTCGGTGATTTTACATTTTGCACGCGTGTATATCATCGTCATCTAGCTGCCTGGACAGCTGAGCAGTGCTGCGTGCGGGTGCGCAGAGGTTGAAAAAGCCCTTTTTTCCTGCTTTTTCAACCGCAGCTGTGTCGCGCAAAGCAGCTGCGATTGAAAGCGCAGGAAATAAAGGTCAGGTAAGATCCCAGGCGGGTGCATGGGCCAAATCAGCAGCAGACATAGAACTGGTTCTATGTATGCTCTCTGTTTGCTGCTGTTTAGAGCAACCAGTTCTACAGAAGTGGACAGGACCGGTAGAATCCCACCCCTGCTCCTCCCCAATCCAGTGACCCTCTCACCTCTCAGGATGCTTGGACCTGCTTTCAGGCAGGTCTGTGCCCATCTCCACCCTGCTCATTCCATTGGTTTCACAACCTCAGGCCTGGGAGGCTTGTGTGAAGGTGTTGCCTACAGCTTATCATAAGCTAACCCTTTTTCACTTTCTCCCACCTTCTGGCACCTATGGATAGGTGTTGCAGACAGGTTTCTTTACATTGTACTGAAGGTTTCAGCTCCGTTCAGCTCTATTCCTGCAGCCTGCAAATTTTCCCCTCCTCCCCTTTGCTTTGATATGTCTATGTATGCCTTTATTCACCTCAGCAAGTACCTCTGGGCTGTAAACAAGCCTACAATAAAACAAAACGCTCATCATACCATAATATAAAAATTAAAATACAGCAGGAAGGGGAATGATACAGTTCATGATTGTTAGAGACAATCTGGAGACAGGTCTATCTGCCCACTTGGGGCCAACGGGCTGGACACAGAACCAGGTCCTTAGGGCCTTACGAAGACCAGCAGAATCAAGGCCATCCTGAACTCCAGAGAGAGGATATTCCAGAGGCCAGGGGTTTATGGCAGAATGTCAGCTAGTCCCCACCAGCTGACATTCCTTGGCTGATGGGATCCGGAGCTTGCATCCTACCAGACCTAGTGAATGGGTAAAAACTGGGAAGCGAGAGTGAGTCCCAGGCCATGAAAGATTTAAAACTGACATCCGGCATCTTGAATTGCACTCTGGCAACCAATGAAGGTTACATGTACCGAGCAACCAACACTATTTAATACCGTGCATCGCACTAGTGCATTTTTCCTTCTGTTTTATAAGATGGTGGGACCTCAGATATTAAAACAGGCCCAAAAACTAGAATGGATCTTGTATGTTTTGCCACATGCCCTATTTTCCAGTGTCTTCCTTGCTTCTTTTGATATGTGATGCTTACTTGGTTTCTCCTGAAAAATATCCAGATTTAACTGATGAAAATATACAGACTTTACACAGCGATAGTTTATCAGAAGATTGGTGAGAAGGTATTTATTAATTTATTCAACAAATTTATATAGCTGCCAAACTCACACACAGGTGACTCTAGGAGGCTTACAACATTTCACATTTTTAATAGTTTGTGATAAAAAAAATCCATTACAAAATCATACCCCACCCTCTGTGGTAACAACACTACTATCAACACTACTACTGCTAGCCATTGGATCTGCTTCATTTCCATTTGTGGCCATCAGTCCAACTAACAAAGTCACATTCTAGGGCCTTTGGAAAAGCAGAAAAGATGGGGACCAACCATACCTCAGGGGAATGATGTACCATGAAGAAGGCGGTGGCCACCACGAGAAGGTCCCACCACATGACAATCCCTAATCGATGGAACTCATAACATTCCCTGCCTTCCTGCCATGGTGGGCTGGGTTAACGTAACAGGGGAGAGACGGTCCTTCAAATAACCAGGCCCCAAGCCATGTAAGGATTTAAGGGTGATAAATTCAACTGCAATGAATTTATACTATTTCCCTAATAACTTCCCCAAATCAAAGCCTGTGAAGCTGAGAAGAAAATTTATCTATACTGAGTGCCTGAGCTGCTTCCATAGCAAATGGCTATTTTTTAAAAAAATTCAGACAGACCATGCCAGTGTATGGAGGCTCTATCAAACATTGTGTTAAATGTATTTTCTTTTCCCTTGTATTCACCACCTGCCAGATACATTTATTTATTTATTTAGCATATGGCAAATACATGGTTCAAATGTTAATGTCCAGTCTATCCAGCCATTCAAGGTCAGGGTGCTCTGTGTGGAAAAAATCAGACATTGGGCGGTGTAAGCTCTTGATGGACATTCGGACACAATGTGATGGCTATTTTGTCGAGGAGCACCATAGTCACACTGAGGGGTAGAGACAAGGCCCCACTTAAACAATGAGTCCTGGCAGAGACCATGTTGGGTATGGATCCTGTTCAGAGTTGACCAATACTGGCAGGAAGGATCAAAACCTGGCACCTTTTTAAAAAATTTTTTTTTTTATTTTTAATATAATCATTCCATCTTCAGTTGAACAGTGTGTTGTTCTGGGTACAAATATCTTTGTTACAATAATCAAAATTACAACATCCTTCATTAAATTAATATTGATTCTGCAATCTTTAACATCATAATATTCCACATATTCATTCTACAATATTAACACAATAATATTCAACATGCTAGTCATAATATTTACTTATCTCTTTTAACATATCTTCTTTATTTTGTTTTCCTATTTCTAACTTCCATTTTATTATTTAACCACTGGTAAAATAGATCCCATACCATATAGTATTCAGTTTGCTTTTCCCTTAATTACCAGCGTTAATCTATTCATTTCCACACATTCTAATATTTTCCTAATCACATTCTCATCTGTAGGTATCTGTTCACTCTTCCAATTTTGTGCAAATACAAAAAACCTGGCACTTTTTGTCTAGGGTCATCTATGTAACTGCCTTTATCTGGGTGTTCAGCAGCCCATTTGGCTTTCCACTGTGTGTTGATGTCAAAATTGTTAGACAGCTCTTGAGCGAGTACCAGAGGGCTTCCTGGATTTAAGCCTGCCAATCGATAGATTGGAGTGTGAGTGCCAGAGACAAATGAAATCAATAACCTTCTATAATCCACGTAATTTAAAAACATGATTCTATCACTTTTTTCTGAATCACATTTATCATTCTCGAGAATTTTCCTGTGATGACCCAGGGCATGGCACAAAACTAACAAAGTCACCAAAGTAGATAAATTCCCTTTAATGCCTCCAACTTGGTCCACAATGTCCAATTATCCTTGGCAGAAGATTAAACTCTTCCAAAAACAGTCTACAAAGGAAGAAATGCAGTCAGAACCCAAAATACAGATAAAGTAGAAATAAAAACCAACACAAACCATGCTGAAGTAATTAACATGAGAGACCAGGATAATAACTTGCAGACTTCCAAAAGATAACGAGGCACACACAGTTGGGAGGACACCAAAACCCAGATAAGTCTTGACAAAGATAATGCATGCTTTGCTTCCAGCAACTTTGCCATGCACAGTTTGCCCTTTTAAACAGTCTTCCCAGCTGCAGTCCATGAAGGGGATCAGGGCCCTTTCCTCCACCGTAAACCACGTTGCTCCCTTATCTGTTCCTCCCTGCGTGCCCTAGGATAAAGAGGGGGTGGACCTGGGTCTTCCTCTGAATGCCCAGCCGGACTTTGCCTTCCCCAGTTTCCTCCACAGCCACCAGAGCCACTCCCCACTCCCTGTCAGTTGTTCCACCTCTCCCTTGGAATCAGATTCTAACTGGGGCATGACATTTCCTATCTCATCTCTCCAAAACACATTTGGCTTATCTTCTGAGACTATTTTTCATCCCCTCAGTAATCTTACTTTTCCTGATTCCCTCTTATTACTACCATAAGCCACCAACTTCAATTTCTGTCCTCCAGACTCAGCTCCCCTCCCTTCTCTCATCTCTCCCCACTCCTTCCTTCTCTCCCAATGCCCGTGCAGCCAATGTTGGCCTCTTATTGCAAAACAGAGGGTGAGATGGGTATAAAGCAGACAGAGCAACTCCACAAAGCATCTATACGAAGTCTTTTTAATTGGTTCATCAGGCATCCTGTCAACTCACAGTTATGACGAGGTTCCTCTTAATGTCCAATCCTTTGCATTTCTGAATTGTGGTGTAGAAAGATATTAAACTCCCATCCCTATGATGATAACCATGATGATAATTGTAGTGACCGCATGGTATAGGATTCAGGCTAGAGTGAGGAAGCCTCCCCCAACCCAACAAGGGTCAATTTAGTGACCAATCAGGATTACAGATGTGACCACATGACATGGACTACATTTCCCAGGATACCTTAACTACATTTACCATGATGCATTCCCTTAAGGGGACAGCTCTCAGTTCCTAACTACCTATCCCAAATCCCATTAACTCTAAACTGGCTGGATAGCACAAGCTAACTAATGCTAACTAATGTGTAGAAGCTACCCACAAGCAACAGAGCTCCAAGTTTCTGGCCCAAACTTGGCACTATGACTTCATGGTCCTCCTATGATCAGGAGACAGCAAGAACTGATTTTAACTGTCTGGCACATGAGTCTGGAAGGAAATGGAAAGTCTGAGACTTTCTCAGTTTGGAAGTTAACTGAAGATCTCTCTTGGCTCTCTCTCCTCCTTTGTTCAGCATGCAAATAGGCTAGCTCAGAACGAGCTCTAAACTTCTAGACGTTTCTTAATATGAAAGAGAAACCAAAGTATGTCATAAACTCCTCGAAATAACACCAGTGCTTCTTCCGCATGGTCATTAGACTCACTCTCAACCTCTTAAGCCAGTAAATGAAGCCACATCCTAATAGCAATCAGGTATGTTCAGCATCTACAGAATACCAGTGAATTTGGGGGAAGGAGGAATGATCTCTTTCAGGATCTCTTAGGATCATTTTTTTTCAAATGTAGCGATGTTCATTGCTGCATCTCCCAGCACTGGCTGTGGCATCATCATGCAAAAACGCACAGTCTTCCCCTTTTCCCCTGACTTTCAACCTACAATACAATAGAAGCAGAAATTAGGCAGTGGGGAGTATTTCCCACATAGCAGCACAAAGGGTTCCCGACTTTACAGTTCATCTAGCTCAGAGTTCCCCAAACTTTCCAGGATTGGCTGCCCAGAGTGGGTTGAGGGGGGGAGAGGGAAGGGGATGATTTTGTGGGAGAGGCAGATGGATGTGTATGCGCATGGGCGCCCGCAACATTTGCAGCAATTCTCGCGCGAGTGGGGCTGCGACCGTCCGCGATGACTCTTGTGCAAGGGTATGCAAGCACCCACAACGACGCGCCCATGAGTGGGGCCACAAGCGCCCATAATGAAGGCCTTGCTGTGGGCGCGTGTGGCCCCACTTGCATTAGCCTTGTTGCTGCACAAGTGGGCTGCGACTGCTGACCACGCTCACGTTAATGTTCGAGGACGCAGTGATGCTGGCTGCACACCACTCGCACAGGCCAGTGGCGATAAGGCCAGGGGCCCAGTAATGGCTGCCACCCACCGTTTGGAGACCACTGATCTGATGGCTGAGCCTTGCCTTCACAAAATGAGAATTCATGAATTCATCTATTGGGAAGTGTTAACCGTACAGTATATCTGTGTTTTAGATGATTAGGGAGAGTGGAGGCTAAACATATAGAGAACAGTTGTGGGAATTGGGTATGTATACTTTAATGAAAAGAAGGACTAGGAGTGACATGATAGAATTCTTCCAATATCTAAAGCAGTGGTCGCCAACCAATGGGCCAGGGACCACTGGTGGTCCGTGAGAAATTTTG
>SOZL01000279.1:0-26546 GCA_009733165.1 Naja naja | reverse complement strand
GAAGGAACAATCAGCATTAACAGTATTAAGGACTAATCACATCTGATGCTGTATTGATACAATTCTCTGAGAATTTGCCTGTTGTTCTGACTTGTGATGCATCCCCTTTTGGAGTGGGGGGGGGTTTGAGTCCAGGCTTCCCAGTGGAAGGGGCCCTATTGCATTTACTCTGCACTTTGTCCAAAGCAGAGAGGAATTATAACCAACTGGACAAGGAGGCATTAGCAGTTGTTGCAGCTGTTAAGAAATTTCATGAATATCTGTATGGCAGGTCATTCACCATTGTTACAGATCACAAACCTTTATTAGGCATTGTGGCAGGAGACAAACCTACACCTATCCTGTCACCAAGAATGCTGAGATGGACTGAATTTCTTGCAGCCTATTCATACAAACTGATTCACAGGCCTGGCAAGGACATTGGACATGCTGATGCACTGAGTCGTGCCACTACCTTGCCACAGGAGGACTTTGAACTTGAAACACACACCTTTTCCTAGAGACTGTTGCTAAGCTTCCAGTCCATGCTGCTGAGATTGCCAGAGACTGCCAAAGATGCTGTGTTGGCACCTGTTATAGGCTGGATTAAGAAAGGTTGGCCTCTTCAAGATCTACTCACCTTGCCCAACCTTTTAAGTCCAGGCAAACTGAATTATCTGTATTAAGAGGATGTATTTTGTGGGGTAACAGGGTGGTTATTCCTGCAAAACTGCAAAGAGGTTTGGAAATGTTACATGAGGGTCATCCTGGGATTGTAAGGATGAAAGGTTTGGCCAGGAGTTATGTATGGTGGCCAGGTATTGACAAAATGGTTGAAAACTGGGTAGCATCTTGTCCCAATTGCCAGGTAGTCAGGCCTGCTCCACCTCCGCCCCCACACAGGAATGGGAATGTCCTAGGGGCCCATGGTCTAGGATCCACATTGATTTCGCAGGCCCTACTGAGGGCACACTTTTCTAGTTATAGTAGATGCATATTCCAAATGGCTAGAGGTAATTCCCATGACATCCACTACAACTGAGGCTGTCATCAAGCAGCTCAGAAAATTGTTTGTAACCCATGGGTTACCAGATGTCCTTGTCTCTGACAATGGCCCTCAATTCACATCTAACATTTTGAATCCTTTCTAGCACAACAGGGTATCAGACATGCCCTGCCTGGGCACCCGCCGGCTAATGGCGGGCTGAGCACGCATGGTAGCTTGCAAAGAGAAGCTTCAGCAGCTGGGTCCTGGGGACATCACTGAGAAGCTTGAAAACTTCTTAGTGTTCAGCACATCACTCCTAGCCCATCAAATAACTTATCCCCAGCAGAGTTGTTGATGGGTAAAACTTAGTCTTCCCTTGACCGCCTTCATCCCACTTCGCACAGCACCACTGGATTCCACTTCCAAAGTTCGTTCTTTCAGTGTGGGTGATTCTGTATATGCTAAGAACCTTATAGGTGAACCTTTGTGGATTCCTGCTGAAATAACTCACATCTGGCCCTCGTTCTTACAGGGTACAAACAGAGGATGGACTCCTCTGGAGCAGGCACATTGACCAACTTAGATCCAGGTTCCTCAGGAACATCGCCCCTGTCTCTCTCTGGGTCCCTCACCTGATGTCACTTCTAGGGGAAGGGGAACAGGAGGAAAATCAGCAAGCAAGAATCAACCCCATGTGTAGCGAGCCATTGAGACAGGAACCATCCCGAACCCTGTGTCACAATGCCAAGATCCATCCTTAGAAGTGGAAGATTGCACATCACTACCTGACTTGGGTGCTGACATTGGAATGGAGATGGGTTGGGAGGAGACCAGATTCTAACAGTCTAACAGGGTCTCCTTTCACAGGAAGTCCCAACAGGGAAATGTCAGCAGACACATTCCCCTCTCACTGGGTGAGAACGTTAAAACTTCTGAACCACGAAGG
This sequence comes from Naja naja, assembly GCA_009733165.1. NCBI lineage: Eukaryota > Metazoa > Chordata > Lepidosauria > Squamata > Elapidae > Naja > Naja naja. The sequence continues at coordinate 24,633 of SOZL01000279.1, read as the reverse complement.
TCTCAGCGTACACGTAGAGCCCCACCTATTTAAAGGAATACATTAGATAGGTTGGGGTTTGGTATGGACTGAACCTAGTGGGGAGGGGTTTATGTATGTAGTTTGAATGTTATTGGTTTATTTGAACTGTTCTTGTAAAATGTCAAATGGTATTGGTTTAAATAGTCTGGGGAAGAAACCCTGCACTCCCATTGGCTGGCAACCACTGCTGCAGGCTATAAGAGCAGCCAAGTAGCCAAGCTGGGTCCATTCGAGCTGTAGTCACTGAATAAACTCTTTGCTGGAACTCCTCACGTCTGACTCTTCATGCAGACTTAACAGTGTCCTGCAAGGGGCCCACCTCCAGCGTCCCCCTGCCGCCTCTTAGCCCCCTGCCAGCCCCTTGCCTCTTAGATGCCCCCTAAGGCATCCCACCACCTGAGTACACCACTTTAGAATACATTGGTTTAGAAGATGCACAGTTTATCAATGTAGCTGATTTAAAGAGCTGCAAAGGAGGTCTGGTTGAAGTTGAGGTGTGCGTGAGTGTGAATGCCATGCAATATTGTGCAATTGTCAGCCAAAAACTGTCTGGCCAGTTTGCAGCCAGGAAATCCATTGTGAGCAGCAAGAGAGGGGTTGAAGCACAGGGCAGTCAATACCACTCGGAATTAGGCGATGGAACAAAGGGATTCCACCAACAGGTATTCTGCTAAGTAAGTTAAGGTGTGGCAATGTATGGTATGAGCCAAAGAACTATAAAGAAGTATTGGCATTACCTAAAATTGAACAAGTAAAAAAAGTGGGGAAAGAAAGCCATGGACACGGAAATGAAATCCATGGGAGAAACATGAAGTGTTCACACATCTATGGTGGAGGAAGTGTCCCTGGACACCTCTTCCAGTGTGTGAGGAATTTTAAGAAGGGTTTTAGTAAAGGTGGGACCCCAAAGTAATCAGGTGACTTTAAAAAATTATGTGAAAATGAGTGGCCAACTTTTAACGTAGGATGGAAGCCCAAAGGCAGTTTTAATCTAGACATCATTTCAAAAGTCCACCAGATTGTTACTGATTCAGATTATGGTCACCCAGATCAATACCAGTATTTTGACCAGTGGCAACTAGTAGTAAAACAGAATCCTGAATGGCTTCACAAATGCCGAGTCAAACCCATGAGGGTCTGTGTGGCCCAAATTAATGGAAATCCCAGATCTCAGGTCAAAAAGAGTCAGATTAAAACCAAACCTGTCCTGAAAACTGAACCCTATGAAGAAGATAATCGTCCTCCATATGCCCCTGTATATCATCCAATGGCCCAAGGCAGGCAAGGACCAGTCCCCATTCAACCAGCAAATGTTGATGATGATAATCAAGTTCCAGGCAGGAGTTAAGGAATACAAGGAAAGGGCCCAAAAGCAGGACTAGGGGCTAAGGAACCTCTTCAGCCCCCGCTTGCACCCACTTTTTCTCCCCCTTCCCATTGGACTTCTCCTATTGCTGGCCGCACTAGAAACTATGTGTGTGGGCCCCTTAATAGGACCAGTTCATTAATACCCAGGAGCCAGGAGCAGACATTCAGCCTCTGTTCCAATACATCCCGATTCTACAACAAACCTTTTAAACTGGGCAGTATGGACCCCTGTCCAAAACCCAGAGGGTTGTTGACCTCTTGGAACAATATCAAGACTTTACAATCTGACAGGATTTAGAACAATTAATGAATACCCTCCTCAATGGTGAAAAAAAAAAGAGAGAGAGAGGTGAGTCATGCCATCAGTAAGATCTTAAAACTCGGGGATGGAGGAAACCTTCAGGCTGTACTAAATCAGCAGTTTCCAAGACAGGATCCACTGTTGGGATCCTTATCCAAGACATGGAGCAAATTATCAGACTCATCCTTCAGGGGTTAGAACAGGCTGCTAAACCTCCAGTGAATATGTTCCAAGCCGTCTTTAATCATACAAGAGCTGTTGAGAGTCGAAAGCCTTTTCCAAAGACTGATTGAGGCCTGTGAACATACACGATTGACTCCCTGAGCCCTGAAAATGCCCATATGTTAGCTATGGCTTTCATATCACAGAGTGCCCCTGATATCAAAAAGAAACTTCAGAAGCAAGAAGGGGTGGGTATGAATATGAGTCAATTGATGGAAATTGCACGTAAAGTCTATGTGAATAGAGAGAAGGTGGAGGGGAAAAAGAAAGATGGTAGGATACAACGTAAGGCTGAATTGCTGGCAGCTGCATTGTCAGGCAACTCCAGGACCCTAGGAAGGAATCAATGTGTTTTGTGTAAGGAAGAGGGACATTGGCAAGAGATGCCTAAAAGGTTTAGAATGGAAGAATAGAACAGGGACATGGACAACATAGGGGAAGAGGAAGAAGCCGTGGACATTTAAATCAAAAAGTCACGATCTATGAGCTCCAGGAAGAAGGAAGAGGAAGAGTGTCATGTCCATATGGATTCCAAGGAAGAGGTCGAGGCCAATTTCAAGAACAAGTGGAGGCAGTGGGCTTGGCAGTGGGCTGAACAGTGGCCTGCAGACTGAAGGGGACCGGGTTTAAGTCAAGCCCCCCTGAACCCTTGGTCCGAATGAAGATACGGGGCAATAATATGACCTTTTTAGTAGATACGGGGCATCTAAATCTGTAATTACTAAGTTGTTGGCTCCTTTTTCTGCTGATGTTATAAATGTACAAGGGGTTGATGGCTCTGTAAATTGCCACCCTTTTCTAAAGCCCCTGAGATGTTCCCTGAATGGAAGGGACATTGAACATCAATTCCTATACTTGCCCAATTGTCCCATTCCCTTATTGGGTCGGAACATGTTATGCAAAATGGGGACAACTTTGTCATTTGAGGAAGACAAAATGGCACTAGTCATGAGGCATTCTCCAGATGAGATGTGGTGAGTAATGGTGGCCCAAGAGGTTCGAGTCCTCCATACTTGGCAGGAGTTTGATGTGCACCGATTATGGGCAGAAGATAATCCGCCAGGATATGCAGTGCACCATGCACCACTAATCATTCAAGTGAAGCCTCTGGCAGTGCCTGTTTGTCTCCGGCAGAGAAGTTACCCTCGCCCCATTGCACAAGCAATTCAAGACCAAATTACCAAATTCTTAAAGGCAGGCATTTTAACAACTATTCAGTCTCCTTGGAATACTCCAATCTTACCTATCCCAAAGCCTGATGGCACCTTTCGCCCAGTCCAGGATTTACGAATTGTCAATAACGCGACAATTACTGTCCATGCAGTGGTGCCTAACACATATACCCTCCTGAGCTTGATTCCAGCATCAGCTGTTTGGTTCTCTGTAGTTGATTTGAAAGTTGCATTCTTTACTATCCCCATAAATGAGGGCAGTCAGAAACTATTTACATTTGAATGGGAAGATCCAATAACAGGCCAGAGAAGAAAATACTCTTGGACCAGGCTTCCCCAGGGATTTAAAAATTCATCTACTCTGTTTGGCAATGCCTTGGCCTCAGACTTAGAAGATTTCCAGCCATGCGAGGAAGGTGATGTTCTTCTCCAATACGTTGATGATGTGCTAATAACTGGGCAGACAAAGGAAACTTATTGGGAAAACACCAACCAACTACTTCATCTGTTGATGGACAAAGGATACCATGCCTCAAGGAAGAAAGCCCAATTAGTGAAACCCCAAGTTAAATACCTAGGTTATACTATAAGTCAAGGCCAGAGAGCTATAGGACATGAAAGAAAGGAAGCTGTGTGCCGACTTGCAGAACCAACTAACAGGAGAGAGCTACGGTTTTTTTTAGGAGCAGCAGGATATTGTAGGATATGGATTCAGAATTTTGCCCTGCTAGCCAAACCACTCTATGAGTCCACAAAGGGGAGACAAACGGAACCCTTTGTTTGGACATGTGAAGAAAAACAGGCTTTTGAGACTTTAAAACTGGCATTATCTTGAGCTCCTGTTATGGGATTTCCCAACCTTGAGATACCCTTCAATTTATATGTAGACTCAAAGAATAATATGGCTCTTGGAGTCCTGACTCAAGAAAAGGGAAGTTGGCAACAACCTATAGCTTATTTGTCAAAACAGTTTGATGGAGTATCAAAAGGATGGCCACACTGTCTTAAAATTCTGGCAGCCACAGCTCTCCTGATAGAGGAAGCTAATAAATTGACTTTTGGACAACTGACTACCATTTATACCAGTCATGCAGTTTGTGGAGTACTAGAGACGAAAGGACATTTATGGATCACTAACTCCAGAATTTATAAGTATCAAGCTCTCCTCATTCAAAACCCTCAAGTGATATTAAAACAGACAAACGGCCTGAAATCCCGGCCACTTTATTGCCTATACCAGGTCTTAAAGTTGAACATAACTGTATGCAAGTGATAGAAAGTCAATTCTCATGCAGGCCTGATTTAACTGATGTGCCACTGAAAACAGTGGACCATAATTGGTTTACTGATGGGTCGAGTTTCATCGCAGCAGGAGAACGATATGTGGGCTATGCAGTTGTCTCGCTTGATAAAGTTATAGAAAGTGGACCACTCTCAAAAGGCACAAGTGCTCAGGCAGCAGAACTGTGGGCTGTAATACGGGCACTAGAGAGAGCAAGGGATGAAAGCATAAACATCTGGACTGATTCTAAATATGCATTTCTCACATTACATGTCCATGCTGCAGTCTATAGGGAGAGAGGACTCATAACAGCGGCAGGGAAAGAAATTAAACATCCTCTTTTGATTGAAAGGCTTATAACAGCTGTGAAGGGTCCAAAGAAAGTAGCTGTCATGCACTGCAAAGGACATCAAAAGGGACAAGATGAAGTAGCCCAAGGAAATAGAGCAGCTGATAGAGAAGCAAGGGTATTAGCAACCCAAGATAATCAAGCTTATCCGGACATGATGGCTTATGTAGCATTGGAAATACCAAGCGGACTGAGCCCTAGATATACTAAAGTGGAGGAACTACAGGCAAAAGTAGATTTGCAAGGACACAAACAGGGAGAGTGGTATGTACTCCCAGATGGAAGGATTTTTGTACCTGAGAATTTAGCCTGGCCAGTGGTAAAAGAAGCTCATTCAACTACTCACATGGGAAAGAGTGCACTAGCTGAAGCCTTCCACCATATTGTGTACATTAACCGCCTTTACTCGCTATGTGCCCATGCAACTGAGAGATGTAGCATTTGTGCCCAGGTTAATCCAAAACAAGGACATACTCTTCCTCCAGGAAGTCAGCCTAAGGGATATTACCCTATGGATTCATTGGATGTTGATTTTACAGAAATGCCAAAGTGTGGACTATATAAAGCAATGCTAGTCCTAGTGTGCAATTACTCCAGGTGGCCTAAATGTTTCCCCACCAAGACAAAGCAGGCATGAGAAGTGGCCAGAATCTTACTCAAGGAAATTATCCCCCAATATGGAGTACCCTTGTTCATATAATCAGATAATGGACCCGAGTTTGTGCATCAAATAAATCAGATATTAGCTAAATCCTTAGGAACCCACTGGAGGTTCCATTGTTCTTTTCATCCTCAGTCAGGAGGGAGGGCAGAGAGAATGAACAGGACTATAAAGGAAAAGGTGACAAAGGTGTGCCTTGAAACTCACCTTAAGTGGGTGGATGCATTGCCACTAGCACTCTGGTCTGTACAGTGTACCCCCTGAAAGGGAATTAGGTTATCTCCTTCTGAAATGATGTTTGGAAGACCCCCTGTCATAAGTACTAGTTTGAAAAATCATATAGGGGACTTAAGTCAATTAGGGGATTCATGGGTGAGTCTGATGGTGGGAGAGTTAAATAAGCAAATACAAGAAATCCAACAATATTGTGTGTCCCTCAGCCCACCATTTTTGAGTGCCCCCAGTCATAATATTCAAGTGGGAGACAAAGTATGGGTAAAACACTGGAAAGGGGAAAACTTGAAGCCTAGGTGGAAGGGCCCATATACTGTGGTCATATGTTCTCCACTTGCAGTAAATGTGTTGGAATCCAAGTCTTGGATTCACTGGACTCGAGTTAAGCCCACAGCTGAAGAATATTGGGAGGCAGAGCAGGACGAGGCCCATCCTTTAGTGGTACGCTTGAAGAAGCGCCCCCTATAACTGCCCTACCGGCAACAGGCAGGCAACATACGGGGCAGAAGAGGCCTTACGGGTGTCACTCTGGAAGCTGACCCTCTACGTATGGCTGAAAATAACGAGAAAAGCATCTGTTGATGTGTTAGGAATAGAATGTGTGGGAGAGGTTGGATCTATTTCAAGGAATGGTAGTCCAACAATACATAGCCATAGGTGCAGTGAGCCTGGCCTTAGTGATTCTGATCACCCTGGTTGTGACCTGCTGTACTAGACACCTGTTCTTTTGGAATCACCCCAATCCCAAGGAGACAGGTGTTGCATCTAAAAGCACTGACTGTGACCAAAGACAGTGTGTGTCTCCTGGGGACACTTATGTTTGAAAAACCCTGGGAGTGGGCCCTCTGTGGGATACTAGAAGTCTTGGGAGTGTGGGCACTATATCTAGCAAACAAGGCTCGACTTTGTGGCTCACCCCAGACTGACACTGTCCCTTCCCAAATCACACTTAATCCCATTCATCTTCCTGATGTGGTAATTTCATAATTGCAATTATTCCTCTTGTCGTGACTATGAGTGTGAAACTGAGTGAGACATTGAAATTATAAGATAGAGAAGGACAGGAAGTTGACATTGACTCATTTAAATTGTCAAACATGAGTCTTCTATGGCCTTGGTTACTAATTGCAAGTGTTCTGTTGAGTGATAAGACCCTGAATGGCAGCCCCGGATGTTGTGAGAATGGCCAGTTAACTTCTCTCACACTTGGAGGAGGCTCTGGGGAAACTGAGGATCTTGAAGAGCGAGGCAGAATCGGGACCCTGGGTTTGGAGTCCTTGGAGACACTAGATGAAGAAGGACTGGAGCAAATCCACGCCCACCATCGCCGTCTCATTTCCCGGTGGGGATGCCACCCCAAGCCAACCTTAGGTCCTGAGCCTGAGCGTGTTACCATTAAGTTAAAACATGGGTTGGGTCAAAGACAGGACATCATTAAGATAAAAGGAGGACCTCTGCGACAATTGAGAGAAGGGAGATGCTGGAGCTAGGTCAGGCTTTGGTTAACCAATCTGACCCTACTTTAGGCCAAAGATGCTGGCTGTGTTTGTCTGCATCCCCAAGGGCCTATCATGCAGTCCCAGTTTCACCAGATCTTTGGGCAAAGTCCAATGCCTCCCTAGCTGTTGACAGTGGTGGCAGGTGGGGAGTTATCACAGCAGAAGCAAAATTACATGGTGATCTCTATAGTACATTAGAAGAGTTGGGAGTTAGCCATCTTCCCATTGTGGGCCCAGTGACTGTTGGTGTGGACCTACTAGGGCCGCCCTCTTTATGTGTTAAAAGAAGTCAGAAACCTCGAGAGGACACTCTGGTGGGATCAGAGACAGAGAAGTACTGGCAAAAATGTCAATTAGAATTAGCCATAAGCCCACAAAGGAGGCTTATGGATGTTAAATTAACCCCCAGCATTTCTCCTTCTGCACACCGCCTCTTCCAAAAGAAGGTCACCTTCTCGACTCTGCCACAACTGAGGTTTACAAAATGGGAAATAAATGTTACCATGATAAGGTGCCCAAGTAAATTTGAGCCACCCCGATTCCCACTTTGGCTTTATAGTAAGTCCATGCAGGGATTCTGTATTCCATTTCCCCTTGGAAATGAAAGCTCCCATTACCTTCTCGAAGCTCCCTATATCAGGGATGAACAAAGAAACCCTCGTCAAAAAACCCACTACAGCCCTTAGGGGGTTGGAGCAATGAGAACAGCCATTGATTTCATGCCTTCTCCATGAACGTGGCAGTATGCTTAGAAGAGAATGGGGTCTTTTTCTTATGTGGGGAAAAGGCATATGTATGTTTACCAACCAACTGGACTGGTATGTGTACTCTGGTACACCTCATCCCAAAGATGGGTGTTGTTGATGGGGAACAAGCCCTCCCTGTTCCTCTAGTAGGACATATACAGAAAAGAGTTCCCATAGTAATACCATTATTAGCCATTCTAGGGATAGGTACTGCAGTCGGTACAGGTGTAGGAGGCTTAACCCATTCTGTAATACAGTTTAAGCAACTGTCTGAAGAATTTCAACAAAGCCTAAGCCAGATTGCTGGGACCTTGATAGAAGTCCAAGATCAAATAGACACTTTGGCTGCAGTAGTCTTACAAAACCGGCGTGCTCTAGACCTCTTGACAGCCGAGAAAGGATATATGTGTCTATTCTTAGGAGAAGATTGTTGCTTTTACATGAATAAATCAGGCATAGTCAGAGAAGTGGCAAGGGATTTGCAAGATAGAGCATCCAGAAATAAACAAGGAATACAAGGAACCGACCTGTGGTTCTCGTGGCTACCAGGAACCGGTTGGGTTAAACAAATGCTGTTTGTGTTGTTATGTGGAATAGCAGGACTAGCCTTCATCCCATGTGTAATACCTTTACTCAGACAATTAGTTATGAGATCAGTGAAAGAAATGACAGTTGAAAAGGAATTAGTTATGATGGAAGAAATACGGATAGGACCCTGGGGATTGGAGGATGTGCCTGAGGAAGATGAGCCCTGAAAATTGCTTTGTAAGCCATCTTCACTTGCAGGGAAAAAGTAAATGCTCTAGTTACGGGCTACTATGATAAAGGTGAGACTCAACTGTGAACTGAAATAGAGTCTCAAAGGGGGGAATGAAGCAAAACATAAAAGAAGAAATATATTGATTTTAGAGAAATAATGATATAGGTCTTATAGATAGTGAAATAAGTGTATTAGCAAGACAAATAACAAGGAAATGTGAAATGCCAAACCACAGGATCACCTGCCGGTCACTCATATTTGTCAAGCAGGAAGCTTTGTTACAGATAACCTTGCAACAAAACCACAAGTGACTTGCAGGAAGCTAGATGCTTTAGCAAGGCAATTGTGACATCTAGCTACTCTAGCCCAGCAACAAGGGGCTGTATTTCAAAGTAACCAATGGATGAATGACAAGTTACATTTCCGTGGTTTAGTACTTCTAAAATGTATATATGTGAGTGTCAGATCTGTAGGAAGTTGTTCAGATGTTGCTTTGGCTAAATTGCTCTGAAATTTTGCGGAAATAAAAGCAATTATTCTTGATTCTGAGGTCTGAGTCTTGTCATTTCCTGCAACAGTAGCTTCCGATCTTCTTTACAGCAGTTATAATTAGAAATTTACCTCTAATTCCAGAGTTGTAACATGACTCTTTTTGTAATCTATTTTGTCTAATCATCAAAGTCATAAATCTTAAGTTCATTTTTCTATTTTACACAAAAAGCCTATAAAGGGTTTTCAGTCAGCAATAAACACAAATATTATCTTTTTTCTCATCTAAGAAGTCAATTTAGCCATCTCAGAAGTTCCGTCATCTTCCCTAACCATTCCTCCTCCATTGTGGGTAGTATCAACTATGACACTTTGTTGCAGGTTAAATGGGCTTTTCCAACATTACCCTATAACTGGTGCAGGGGCTTCAAACCTGGTGAGTTTTTCCCCCTGTAGCCTGTTACTGCCCAAATATGAGACATTATTAGGGCCTATCCGACCTTGCTCTTTTCATGTGCAACCCATAACAGCTCAATAATTGAATGGGCTGTTGTTAAGTTTGCATGAAGAGTCAGACGCGAAGAGCTTCAGTGAAGAGTTGATTAAGTGACTACAGCTCGAATGGACCCAACCTGGCTGGGCTATGGCTGCTACTTATAGCCAGCAGCCGTAGTTGCCAGCCAATCAGAGTGCAGGGTTTTCCCGCAATTTTTAAACCAATCCTATCTGACATTTTACAAGAACAATTCAAACTAAACCAATGACATTCAAACCTACATACATAACACCCCTCCCCACTGGGTTCAGTCCATACCAAACCCCAACCTATCTAATGTATTCTTTTAAATAGGTGGGGCTCTTGCGTGTACGTGGAGACCTTCGTGGTTCAGAAGTTTTAACATTCTCACCCAGTGAGAGAGGAAATGTGTCTGCTGACATTTCCCCACTGGGACTTCCTGTGAAAGAAGACCCTGTTTGATTGTTAGAATCTGGTCTCTCCTCCCAACCCATCTCCAGCCCAATGTCAGCACCCAAGTCAGGTAGTGATGTACAATCTTCCACTTCTAAGGATGGATTTTGGCATTGTGACAGGTTTTGGAATGGTTCCTGTCATAATGGCTCGTTACACATGGGGTGGATTTTGCTTGCTGATTTTCCTCCTGTTCCTCCCCTTCCCCTAGAATTGACATCAGGTGAGGGAACTAGAGAGGAACAAGTGCGATGTTCCTGAGAGAACCTGGATCTAAGTTGATCAATGTGCCTGCTCCAGAGGAGTCCATCCTCTGTTTGCACCCTGTAAGAACGAGGGCCTGTGATTTGAGTTATCTTAGCAGGAATCCACAAAGGTTCACCCATAAGGTTCTTAGCATAAACAGAATCACCCACACTGAATGTGCGAACTTTGGAAGTGGAATCTAGTGGTGCGTTGGGTGCGTAAGTGGGATGAAGGCGGTCAAGGGAAGACCTAAGTTTCCTACCCATCAACAACTCTGCTGGGGATAAGTTATTAGATGGGTTAGGAATGATGTGCTGAACACTAAGAAGTTTTTCAACTTTCTCAGTGATGTCCCCAGGACCCAGTTGCTGAAGCTTCTCCTTGGTAAAACGTACCATGCGTTTAGCCCGGCCGTTAGCCGAAGGGTCCCCAGGGGCAATAAGGGCATGTCTGATACCCTGTTGTGCTAAATAGGATTCAAAAAGGTTGGATGTAAATTGAGGGCCATTGTCAGAGACAAGAACATCAGGTAACCCGTGGGTTACAAAAAGTTTTTGAGCTGTTTGATGACAGCATCAGTTGTGGTGGATACCATGGGGATTACCTCTAGCCATTTGGAATATGCATCTACTATAATAAGAAAGGTGTGCCCTCTGGTAGGGCCAGCAAAATCAATGTGAATCCTGGACCACGGGCCCCTAGGACATTCCCATTCCTGTGTGGGGGCGAGAGGTGGGGCAGGCCTGACTACCTGACAGTTGGGACAAGATGCAACCCAGTTTTCAACCATTTTGTCAATACCTGGCCACCATACATAACTCCTGGCCAATCCCTTCATTCTTACGATACCTGGATGACCCACATGTAACATTTCCAAAACCTCTTTTTGCAGTTTTGCAGGAATAACCACCCTGTTACCCCACAAAATACATCCTCTTAATACAGATAATTCACTTTGCCTGGACTTAAAAGGTTGAGCCAGGTGAGGTAGATCTTGAAGAGGCCAACCTTTCTTAATCCAGCCTATAACAGGAGCCAATAAAGTGTCTTTGGCAGTCTCTCTGGCAATTTCAGCAGCATGCCCTGGAAGCTTGGCAACAGTTTCTAGGAAAAAGGTGTGTGCCTCAGGTTCAAAGTCCTCCTTGTGATAAGGAAGTGGGCAACGACTCAGTGCATCAGCATGTCCAATGTCCTTGCCAGGCTTGTGGATACGTTTATATGAATAAGCAGCAAGAAATTCAGTCCACCTCAGCATTCTTGGTGACAGGATAGTAGGTGTAGGTTTGTCTCCTGCCACAATGCCCAACAAAGGTTTGTGATCTGTAACAATGGTAAATGTTCTCCCATACAGATATTCATGAAATTTCTTAACAGCTGCAACAATTGCCAATGCTTCCTTGTCCAATTGGCTGTAATTCCTCTCTGCTTTGGTCAAGGTGCGAGAGTAAAATGCAATAGGGGCTTCCTCCGCTGGGAAGCCTGTGGCTCAACCCCCCCACTCCAAAGGGGATGCATCACAAGTCAGTACAACAGGTAAATTCTCAGAGAACGGTATCAGTACAGCATCAGACGTGATTAGTCTTTTAATACTGTTAAATGCTGATTGTTCCTTCCTTCCCCAGACCCAAACAGACTTTTTGTCAAGTAATCTGTGCAATGGTTCAGCAATGGTTGCCTTCTGAGGTAGGAACATGTGATAAAAGTTAATGAGTCCAAGGAAGGCTTGCAAATCTGTTTTGCATTTAGGTCTAGGGGCTTCTTTGATTGCTTGAACCTTGGCATCTGTAGGGTGGATGCCATGCTTGTCAATCATGTAGCCCAGGAACTCAACCCTGTCAGTTTTAAGAGTGCATTTTTCTTCCTTGACTTTTAACCCCGCTTTCTTGAATCTGGTAAGGACTTCTCTGAGTCTTTCTTGTAACTGAGTGTCATTTTCAGCAGAGATTAACACATCATCAAAGTAAGGCACTACTTTGGCAGTCCTTGGAACATTCTTTCCATAAGGCTTTGAAAGATGCCTGGTGCCACGCTGACTCCAAATTGTAACCTTTTACATTTGAAGGCACCTCTATGAGTCACAATGGTTTGGGCCTCTGCAGTGGCATCATCAACTGTTAGCTGTTGATATGCCTGGGCCAGATCCAATTTGGCAAATACTGTAACCCTGCCAAGTGAATGTAACAGATGATGCACCACTGGAACTGGGTATGCGCTCTGCTGCAGCACATGGTTCAGTGTCCCCTTATAGTCTCCACAGATTCTTACTGACCCATCAGTCTTGACTGGTGTGACTATGGGTGTCTCCCATCTGGAGTGGTCAGTGGGCTCTAAAACCCCTTGAGCTATTAATTTATCTAATTGTGCATCAATTTTTTCCTTTAAAGCAAATGGGATTCTCCTGGGCTTTAAACGAATTGGGGGCACCCTGGGATCTAGGTTGAAAGTGATAGGGGTCCCCATATACTTGCCCAATCCTTCGCTGAAGACCTCTGGAAACTCAGACTTCAAGGCCTCCTCCCATTCAGAGTTGCTCATGTGATTGATGCCAGTCACCTCGATGCCTAGTGGATTGAACCACTCAAGTCCCAGCAAGCTTGGGCGATCCTTGTCCACGATGGTCAGGGGCAAACGTTTGGTGTGGCCTTTGAACTTCACGTTGAATTCTCTTGTTCCAACTACTGGAATCTTGTTTCCTTGGTAGTCTTTAAGAGTCAGTGCTTGCTTCTGGAAATGTTTCTTCTGAATGTTGGGAAGTAGCCTGTGAATAGTGTCCCATGACACCAAGATAAATAGGAGCCTGAGTCCACTTCCATTTGGCAAGGCCTTCCTTCAATGAGTACCTTCACATGTACTTTTCTGCTTCTCAAGGGTGAAGAATGACCAATGGTGACTGTTTGATGAGTTTCATTCTTCCCATTTGCTTCTGAGTTGTGCCCCATTTTCTCACTGAAGTTGTTGGGCTTGAAATCTTTGTCAGGAAACTTTCATGTGGAGGAGTTCTGGATGATTTGCAGACTCTTGCTAGATGACCTCTTTTTTTCACAACGCAGGCAGATGGTATCAAGAAACTTGCATTCAGTGCGGGGGTGCCCCCCCACAACCTCTGCAATAAAAGTCTTGCCTTTTTCTTCCCAGGTCTTTCTTTTTCTTTTCCATTCTGAGTCTATAAATTCCTTCCTCCACCTCACTACAGTCTGATTCAGAATCTATCTGCTCGCAATGAGTTGTTGTGGACTTTTCCACATCAGGATGGCTTGAGGCCTTGTTAATTTTCTTCATGGCTGCCGCTGAGGACTTAGTGGCTTCTGCTGAGGAGGCCTCTTCTATGGCCTCTTTAACATGATCTTAGGTTTTAATAATAATTTGCTCTGAAGCACCTTGTCTTTGAGGCCTAGAACAAACCGATCGCGCATGGCCTCCTCCAAACTGTTAAACTCGCATGCACCCCCAATGTCTCTTAAGCTTGCCACGAAGTCGTTAATGTTTTCGCTTTCCCCTTGATCCCGACAGTAAAACTCGTGTCTCTTAATGAGGCACGATACTTGTGGGCGTAATGGGCTCTTAAAAGCTTTTCTAAATCAGGCCATTCCATTACCTTCACGTCTGCAGCTCCTGCCAATGCCTTCGCCATCTTGAAGACTGCCGGACTGCAGTGCATAAGGAAGACCGCCCTCTTCCGCTTCTCGGAGATGTTGGCGAGGTCGTTTCCTTCCAAATACATTTGGAAGCGATCCGCATACGATTCCCAGTCTTCTGCCGCCGGATCGAATGGGGCTGGGGGGGTGTTCAGCGCAGCCATCTCGCTCTTCTGCTTGTCTTCCACGTCGTCTCCTCTTCAGGGGAATCCCACCCTTGTCGCCAGTGTTAAGTTTGCATGAAGAGTCAGACGCGAAGAGCTTCAGTGAAGAGTTTATTAAGTGACTACAGCTCGAATGGACCAAACCTGGCTGGGCTACGGCTGCTACTTATAGCCAGCAGCCGTAGTTGCCAGCCAATCAGAGTGCAGGGTTTTCCCGCACTTTTTAAACCAATCCTATTTGACATTTTACAAGAACAATTCAAACTAAACCAATGACATTCAAACCTACATACATAACAGCTGTCACAGCCCAAATCCTACCACAGCAGACTGTTGCTCTTCACTGTCATTGTCCTGGCCTGCTTTGTTTTGTGTGCGCTGTGCTGGCATGTGATGACCATACAGGCTTACATAGGGGAGGGAACATTGCAATGATGTTGTCATTTGTCTATACTGGTTAGCACCAGGGAGGTACACAGAAACAACTGCACTGAGATGTAAGAGTAAACAGAATGGAGATTGCAATCATGGCAATACAATATTTGTGCTGCAGCATACTTTGTTTTTATCAGCCATTTTTTATTACATTATAACTCAATTAATAATTAATAATTTTAAACATTCAATACTTGTTGCATTTTTGCATATGTATGAATGTAGACTTCTATTTAGGATATTTTATGTAATGTGGCTGCATTCGAGTTTGAGACCCCTATTCTGTTGTTTTCTAACTTAGAAAAGAAAGAGGAAACAATTCTATCGGGTTTGCAGAAATGCTGTTACATGGATTGGGATTACATTTATACAGGTACAGTAGTTCTTAACTTATAACCATTTATTTAGTGCCTGTTCAAAGTTACAATGGCACTGAAAAAAGTGACTTACAATCATTTTTCACACAATCATTGTAGCATCCCCATGGATGCATGATCAAAATTTGGATGCTTGGCAACTAGTTCATATTTATGATAGTTGCAGTGTCCCAGGGTCATGTGATCAACTTTTGCAACCTTCTGACAAGCAAAGTCAGATTCATTAATAACCGTGCTATAGCAGTGATTTGCCTAACAACTGTGTTAAGAAAAGTCATAAAATGGGGCAAAACTCTGTCTTGCTTAGCAACATAAATTTGGGGCTCAATTGTGGTAGTAAATCAAGGACTACCTAGTATTTTTAAGCATTTTTAATAGTTTTTCTACATTTTAAACTGTCAAGCCATATTTTTTGTAACCAAGACACAAATCAGAACAGTTGTATAAGCTTTTGGGAGCATTATTTATTTTTATCCCAACTTTCTTGCCAAGTTTGATTAAAACAAGATGTTATATAAAGTTGAAGCATGTAAGTTAAAAAATGTTTTGATAATAAAGAGATGAAGTCACCTGTGTTTTGTTTAAATGATCTGTAGAGGCAGTATATAAATGTTTTAATACCAAAGCCAAATAAGTATTAAGTGGAAAAGATACAGTTCATAAATATATTTGCTTATAGTCATGAGCTACAGTTAACTTATTTTTCCCCATATTAATAGAGCAACAGTCTGAGCCACATTGCTGTATCTTGATGAAGTGTACTTTCCCCACCACCACTTCTGGACTCTATCTCAGCCTGAAAATTTGAAGACCGTTCCCCTCCCCATCTATTTTTTTGGTCCAAATAAAATGTTACTGGTGTTTTAAGGATTATTAATGGCCAAGTATTTTCTTGTGTCTACTAATCTTGTGTAACTTGCTGAAACAGTTCAGAAAGGCTATTAAAAATGGAAGCCAGGTCTTTCTCTGGAACAAAGGGTGTGAGCTTAAATAATTAAACTAATACATGTGTAGGAATATGCGTGCAACTGAGATCTATACTCTGTGCCTGGAATGGTGTGAAGAATAGCTGATGTGAGGAAAACTGCCTCACAATAATCAGGGACATTGATTCTGAGATGGGAAGTTAGTATTGGTAGCGAGATATGGCTTATATTTAGCGAAAAATGAAGGGAAATGGTGTATATGAGAGAAAAGGGGGAAACGTCATTATTTTGCCCCCACTCCCAAACCCTATTTATATCAGACTTCTGTCCATTAGAATGTTTTACTTACGTGTGGGTGTGCAGTGGTGGGAGGAACAAAAAAGAGCATCAAGAGTATTTGTAGCTCAGGGTTGAAATGAGGGGATCTTGGTCCTACTCTGAGCTTGTTTTCTTGCAGACGTTTCATTACCTACACTAGGTAACATCATCAGTGCTAGAGCTAGGCATTTGGATAATGAAACGTCTTCAAGAAAACAAGCAAGCTCAGAGAAGGACCAAGGACCTCTCAAAAAAGAGCATGTCTAAAAATTATGGGGAAATGAAAGTTTTTTTTGACTCTGGAAACTCTGCATGGGATGCAACCATAGTATGGATGCTGGAAAAGCTTAGGTTACAAGTTTGTATTGTTATTTGGTTCTTATATTCAAAGCTGGCTATACATGATCAATTTTTTTTCTTATTATGCACACATTTTTCTCATTGGGCATGCAACTATTTTCCACATAAGCCTCCGAGGAAGACCTGCTGAGAAATAAATGCTGTACCTAAAGCTCTCCAGTAAATTCATGGGGAATCTGAGCCTTCCCAGCCCTCTTGCCTAACCGTATGGCGAGATTGAGGCACGAGTGGTGAAGTCCTGCCGTTGGAGCTCATTCTGTCTCAAAGTCTTTCCCGGTACTACCCTGCACTCCAATGCCTCTGCTGGTCAAAGCACACAAACCCTCGAGCGGAGTCCACTCAACAATGGGCTGTCTACGGCAGCTAAACCTATATCCTAGAGAACTTGTAGTTAGTGCTTAGCAAGCGACAACTCTGAACTAAAGTCCTGCTTTCAAAAAAACACTGGAAAGAGCAGGAAGGGCCTACAGCATGAAAGCAATGGCCTTGTCTTATCTCCCGTCCCCTTTTCCTTCTCTCCAAACTGCAGCTTCCCGCTTTACGAAGGCCACCGGGGTCAGAGGATGCTGTCCCTTTAAGAGGAAGCTGCACCAATTCCTTTTCCTTTGGTGGGGCGACCCTGTTCGATACTTTCCAGCACGGGTGAAGATGACACAGGAGCTGTGTTGATGCAGTGGTTATAATGCAGTACTGCAGACCACTTCTGCTGACTGCCAGCAGTTTGGCAGTTCGAATCTCACCAGCTCAGGGTTGACTCAGCCTTCCATCCTTCCGAGGTCAGTAAAATAAGAACCCAGATTTTGGGGGGCAATATGCTGACTCTGTAAACTGTTCAGAGAGGGCTGTAAAGTACTGTGGTCTATAAGTCTAAGTGCTATTGCTATTCTTGCGCGCCGCTGTAGGGGTCATCCGAGTAAAGGTCACTGTCATGCCCCTGGTGGAGACTGATTCTGAGGGAGGAGGAACAGCCTACAGGGAGTGGAAGTGTGGCTCCAGAGGTGGTGGAAGCTGGGGAAGGGCAGAGGCTGGCTGAGCAGAGGACCCAGGCCCATCCCCATCCATCCTAGGGCATGCAGGGAGAGGATCAGGGAAAAACAGGAGAGGACCATGATCCTCTTCATGGGTTGCAGATGTGAGATCTGCATAATTTTTTTATTTTTTATTACATTTATATGCCGCCCTTCTCCGAAGACTCAGGGCGGCTTACAATTTTTGGGATACAACCCAGTGTGCTCAGCAATAGCCTTCATTCCATTGTATATGCCTGCTTATTAAGCGGCATTTTACAAAGTCAGCTTATTGCCCCCAACAATCTTGGGTCCTCAGTTTACCTACCCCGAGAGGATGGAAGGCTGAGTCAACCTTGAGCCTGGTGGGATTCGAGCCTACAGTAATTGTAGGCAGCTGGAACTTAAATGCAGGCTTTTAACAGCCTGAGCCACCAAGGCACAAGAGTTTGTACCTGCATGCTAGCACATGCTGAAGAAAAAAGAGTGTTTTTTCCTGGATGAGGTTTATCTTGGTTGGCGTTCTTCCAATGGACTGTACCTGGTTATCTTCTTGAAGTTTATAATCAATCATCCTGGTCTGTTGTGGAACTTTCTTCAGTGCAGGTGGTTTTTGGTTTTTGCTTCGTTATCTGCTCTTTGATTTTGAACTGTATTTCTTTTGTTTGGAATGTTATTCTGAAAATAGTTTAATCTCCATCTGTGAACAATTGAACAGTGAAGCCAAGTTGAAGGCATTAAAGGACCTTTATTTACATTTTGGTTTTTCTTATATTTGTGGTACACTCTGGGTCATCAGTCACTTTGAAGTGATGCACGCTTACGAATCTCTCCCTCTCCTTGGAGACGCTGCCCCCTTTCCCAGGTATGTGGATGCGCACGCCCCTCTGGAACAGGTTGTTGGGAGCTCGTATCTTCCAAGAAGCGGAGCTCTTCCCCCCTCCCCCCCATGGAGCATTGTATCTTCTGAGCCATTTTGACTGAGGGTTACTGCGCGCATTTGAGGGAGTTCAGGCTGAACATAGAAAAAAGTTTGTGGTAACCATTAGAAGTCGTTCATTTTACCTGTCCATCCTCCGCTGTGTTATTTTTCTTGAACAAGCAGTCCTTTCCAGTAGCCCACAGCCCTTTCCTCTTAGGCTGGGAAATCAAGGAGTTACTTTCTATTCAATGACTTCTCTTGGTTATTTGGGAGTCAAGTTATATTTTTAAGCTGAGAGCAAGAGCACGAACTCTTATGAGTAGTTAACACTTTAAAAAAAAGGCAAGGCTCCAGTTTACATTTAAGATGTTCCAGATCACATAGCTAATTAGATTAAATTGTATTACTTGCTACTTTATTCTACTAATTCAAATAAATGAAGGAAAGCAGCAGCAGCAGCAGCAAAAGATTCCTGTCATATATCACTGAGATACAATCTTACAACTTCCCCTCTTAGAACTAGATTATGGTGCTCAGTAAGCAGTAAAGCTTTCTAAGCATGTCCTAAGGGAAAAGGACTGGAAATTTCATGACAGTTAAGTGGTATTTGTACTGTACCAGTTTGAAGGACAGCAAAGCCAAATTAAGAAATTACATTGCATTATTTCTTAGCTGAGCATATCTCATCTAATAAAACTCCCAAGATACTGTGAGGTTGCTGGAACTCATGGAAAGTTTTTATCTTTTTCAAAATATCACCTTTGTGTCCCCTTTAGCACAGCCAGCCTCACTGCTATTTCCTTGTCCTGGTGGCAGGACACAAAAGTTCTGTGTTAAGAAGTAAGACACCGCTATGGCAAGACAAATGAATTTAAATTCTTTTTTTGCTTTTATTTTCAGGGGAATCCAGAGAAATTAAAAACCATGTGAAGAAATTAAAAACCAGAGCATTGAATCAGAGATAGAGAGAGATGGTGGGGAATGGGTGAGGCATGAGCCTCACCCAGGACAATTTAGGCTAAAACAGCAAGGGAAGGGAGGTAGAGGCAGGTGGCATAGCTTCCCCTTTCAAGATGCCTGGACTCTCCAATCTTCAAGAGGGTGGGGTGGAGTGGGTTGACTCTCCCCATACACCTCCTCATATCTTAGGGGTGCTTCCCCTGGATATTTGTGGAGTTAACCCTTCCCATCCAAGGTTTCTGAGTAGACCATCACTCTGCTAGGAGCTAGAAGAAAAAATAAAAATGGAAAGTATGGTGAAAAGTGTATCTTTAAAGAGAGATGCTACAAGGGTAGCACACAAACTTCCAGCTCTATGCTTCCTGCAAGATATATTCCTCTTCCAAAATAAATGGATCCTTAAAAGATGCCCTCTACATATCTGCTGCAATCCATAGTTATCCCATAAAAATAGAATCTTGGGTGCAAAATTAGAACAGCATTACTCTGCTGTTTCTCTCACCTGATTGGGCAGAAACTTTTTGGACTCCCAGGATCCCCGGCCAGCACAGTCATGGTCATCCCAGCATATAAAAGGGCATTCAATAGGGGAAGGCTGTTTTTGATTTTAAAAAAATATTCCCACAAACCATGGAGTAGCGCATGCTTTTTTTTAAAATTCATATTTATATCCCGCCCTTCTCCGGAGACTCAGGGCAGCTTACAATTTTTTGGAGCACAACCCAATGCGCTCAGCAATAGCCTTCCTTCCATTGTATATGCCTGCTGATTACTAGGGCTTTTTGGCCCCTCAGCATTTTACAAAGTCAGCTTATTGCCCCAACAATCTTGGGTCCTCAATTTACCTACCCCGAGAGGATGGAAGGCTGAGTCAACCTTGAGCCTGGTGGGATTCGAGCCTGCACTAATTGCAGGCAGCTGGAGCTAAGTGCTAGGCATTTAACAGCCTGCACCACCAAGGCCCTACCATCCTACAATTTACTTCTTACTTGCAAATCTTTACTTCATGCAATTGTACCCTCCTGGAAACCTCAAATCACTAGAGGAACTAGTCCCTAAATACAATCCTTAACTTCAACTAACTTTAGGAATATGAAAACACACCAGAAGTCCCATATAATCCTCATTCAAGCTAAAAATAGCTGCCTATGCAATTAGAGTAGGCATTACTAGCTTAGCTGCATCACCATCTCAGAATGTAAATTCATCTAAGAATTCTAAAAAAGTTCTGCCATTGCTTACCTTGACTATGTAGCTCCCATATATGGCTCCACTCTATCAGAAGAGAACAAGATTAGAAGCCAAGCATTACTGTATTTTATTCCTAACTAATACCCAAGTCCCTCTGATTGTCTTTATTTTCTAACAGGAAGTTTCTAAATTTTAATTACATTGAAAAAAGCTGGTCCAGGTTTGCAGCAACCACATGCCCATCTCCCTGCATTATTTAATAAAACTCAGAATCCTGACTCAGTTAAAATTAAATGCTAGAACTTAAAGTAATACTCAAACAATTGGAAGCAAAATGTGAAGGGTCCTCCATGAAACACAAAAGCTTCTCACTGACACCATTGAAATTTAATGAAGACACTTTTTTCCCTTAGGCTTTTAAATAAAGTATTACAGAGAATGATAAGACTCCTTTTGAAACTGTTAATTCAAAACTGATTCAAAGGGTCAATGCACCCTCACCAAATAAACATGGAAGATGAAGTTTAGGGAATACTGTAAATTGATTTTTACTTATTACCCTTCTGATTTTTTTGTGGGCAAACAATATTACTGTTGCATGATATTATTATGATATCCCGCCCTTCTCCGGAGACTCAGGGCGGCTTACAATTTTTGGGATACAACCCAATGAGCTCAGCAATAGCCTTCCTTCCATTGTATATGCCTGCTTATTACTAAGCGGCATTTTTACAAAGTCAGCTTATTGCCCCCAACAATCTTGGGTCCTCAGTTTACCTACCCCGAGAGGATGGAAGGCTGAGTCAACCTTGAGGCTGGTGGGATTCGGATATTAGGTTTTATCTTGCTGCGATGAGGGCGCGGCGCACTCACTTTCTCTGCTCTCTGATGGCGCCCGCAGAATCGCCTCGCCGCCTGTTCAGGGTCACCCGCTCCCTCCTTAATCAGAGGGAGGGAGACCCTCTGCAGGGACGGGCCGACAAGTTTAGTCAACATCTGACAGACAAAATCGCTCGGATCTGGGCCGGCTTGGACTCCAACTGGTCAGAGACCGATGGGAGTGATGTGGCGGTCTTGGGATGTTATTCAGAGTAGTTTGATCCTGTGACTCAAATGAGGTGGACAGGATCATGGGGAGGCTGAGTGCTGCCATGTGTTTATTGGACCCATGTCCCTGCTTGCTGTTTTATGTCACTGAGGAGGGCAAGTGAGGCTGGCTCTAGGTAGCAACTAATGCTTTGAGGGATTTTTCCCCCGCCTTTGAAGGAGGCAGTGGTAGCCCTCCTCAAGAAGCCTGCCTTGGACCCAGCTAATTTAAACAACTTTCGTCTAGTCTCCAACATTCACTTCGTTGCGAAGGTTGTTGAGAGCTTGGTAGCCCAACAGCTCCTGGTGTTCCTGGAGGAAACCGACTACGTAGACTCTTAGCAATCGGGCTTCAGGCCCGGGTACAGCACGGAGACGGTGTTGGTCACACTGGTGGATGATCTCTGGAGGGCACAGGACAGGGGTTATTCCTCTGTCCTAGTCCTGTTAGATCTCTCGGCAGCTTTTGATACCATCGACCATGGTATCCTACTCATGATCTCGGGGCTGGGAGTGGGGGGCACGCTTCGCAGGTGGTTCTCCTACCTCTCGGACCGGATACAGATGGGTGTTGGCAGGGGGGCAGAGATCGACCCCGAGGCCTCTCCTTTGTGGGGTGCCTCAGGGGTTGGTTCTCTCTCAGCCTCCTGTTCAACATCTATATGAAGCCGCTGGGTGAGATCATCCGTGGTTTTGGGGTGAGGTATCATCAATATGCTGATGATACCCAGCTTTTTATCTCCACCCCTAACCAGCCCAGTGATGCCCTCAACGTGATGTCCCGGTGCCTGGAGGTGGTGCAGGCCTGGATGGGGAGGAACAGGCTCCGACTCAACCCGGCCAACACTGAGTGGCTGTATGTACTGGCATCTCATTCCATCAAGGATATTCCATCTTTAAATATGGGGGGAGAGGTGTTGCACCTGGTAGATAGGGCCTGCAACTTGAGTGTCCTCCTGATGCACGCTCAGCTTGGAGGAGCAGGTGGGAGCCGCGGGCTGGGGGGGCGCTGCCCTGTTTGCCTGGTGCCAGTGTTGCTCTCTATCTGGATTGAGATGCCCTACATACGGTCACTCATGCCCTTGTTACTTCCCAGCTGGACTACTGCAATGCTCTTTACATGGGGCTGCCTTGAGGACCACCCGGAGGCTTCAACTGTCCAGAATGCGCGCGTGTGGGTTGTAATGGGAGTGTCCCGACACTCCCATGTTACACCTCATGCCGAAGCTGCATTGGCTACCGGTTGCCCTCCGGATGAGATTCAAGGTGTTGGTATTAACCTACAAAGCCCTTTATGGATTAGGACCGGGGTACTTGTGGGAGACCCTGCTGCCAGCAACAGCCTCCCAACGCCCGTGCGCTCTCAGACGGGGCCTCCTTGGGGTACCGTCAGCCAGACAATGTCGGCTGGCGACCCCCAGGGGTAGATCCTTCCCTGTGGGAGTACCCACCTTATGGAACCAACTACCCCTTGAGCTTCGGACGGCCCCTGACCTCCGCCTGGCCCTTCAGGTTGGTTGAAGACATGGTTGTTCCAACTTGTCAACCTGGACTGAGGGGGAGGGATGGGAGTTTTAACGATTTGTCTTCATGATTTTAAATTTGATTGGGTTTCTAGATAGTTTTTAACTGTGATTTTTGTATTGTATTGTTTTTATATGGTTGTACGCCGCCCCGAGTCCTTCGGGAGATGGGGCCTCCTAGAAATCCAAATAATAATAATAATCCAGCCCCCCCCCCCTCCACTAATTGCAATAGCTGGTTTCTATGCACCCGAAATGTAACTTACAATGGAAAGTTGCTTAATACACTCTGCTACCAATAGATTAACAGCCTCAAAACATGCAGACATCCCCTTCCCTGTGCAGTTCTGTACTCTTAAGGCTATCTTACCTTCGAAGTGATAATTTCTTTCAGCCTGCCAGTCATTAGCTTCCATGTTTTCCCAACATGCTTCAGCATCTGCATTTTCTGTCTCCTTGACTGGTGCTGTTCCACACACCCCTCCATGCCCGGCTCCTGGCTCATTGATAAAGGAGAGGCCCCACTCATTTTGGAAGATGGCTCCCAGGTGCTGCCGCTGACTACTATCGGTTGGTGGGGGACTGCTTGGGGGTGGCGCCAAGACACAGTTGGGGAGGCTATTAGTGGTGCGGACAGCCGAGGCTGGAACATGGCAGGCTTTGCCTGGTTGATCCAAGTTCTCTTTCAGCTTGCTGGCATAAGAGATCTTGGGAATGATCCTGGCACTGCTGCTATCAACTGGGAAAGCAGGAAGGGGCCGAAAGAGTGACCATGTTTCCTTCTTGGATTCCTCAGTGGTTACACTGGATGCATTAGATATAACAGCGGGCTTCTCACTGGCTTTGACAGTGCTGACTCGTTCCAATTTGGGGGAAGACAATGGGGAGGGTGAGTCAGAATAGCCGCGAAAGGCCGATGCTGCCATCGCTTCATTGGAAAGACCTCTGAGCACAGTGGTGGGCCATTAGTGTTAGGTCCCCATTCCTTCGTGTCTGGGGTTGCCTCTGGTACGCTTGTGGTAGGCAGGATGGAAGGGCCGGCCATGACGGAAATTAGAATAACGGCGGGTATGCTGGGAAGGATCTCGCTCAGACAGCTGGAGATTGCAGATGTTAAGGCTGTTAGAAGGACTCAGGGGAACACTGGGCTCATCAACTATTTCAGAACTTGCAGAGTATCCATTTGACGCCCATGATCCTGAAGGAAAGCAAATTTGAGACATATTGTCACTAACTGCAGAATACAAATACATGTTCCCCGCTTTAAAATATTTCACTGAAGATCTTTTGAGAAAAAAGCCTTTTCTACTTTCCACCTGTAGCCACCTTTCCTATAGACTACTGCATTAGCATTAGAAGGTTCAATAATAGAAGGTGCTAAGTCATTTCAGTCTAGCATCCATGTATTT
>SOZL01000278.1:1436-54574 GCA_009733165.1 Naja naja | reverse complement strand
CTATCGTGTGTCATGCCTAATCCTAATCCTGAGCCTGGGTACCAATCACTATATCTCCTGAACATGTTCTGCTTCTTGCTGGAATCCAGCCTCCTATACAGTTGAAACAATCACAATTTTTCAAGGTGGGTCAGAAAGAGATTTTTAGTCTCCTGAGGGGTAGAGGGGAGCGAGAGGATAATGAACTTTGTAGCCAGTCTTCTATGTTTTAGAATGAGAGGAAGAAAAAAAATCAATTACCACCAGAGCTGGCTGTGGCCTAATATAATATCTTCAGTGCAAAACTGCTTGGTGTATCAACTTTTGCTCTTTAAAGCGTCTTACTTTTTTTCTTGAGAATTTCATCCATTCCATCCAGTCCTGATTTTCTTGAACTTCTGCTTCCTCTTCCCTCATTTATTTGTTTTTCAAATCTATCTCCATTCATTCTCTCTACATGACCAAACCATTCACCATAGTTTCCTTCAGGTGGGTCAATCACTTTTGTATTCAATCCATCATTTCTGGACTCTTCCTCTTCATCGTGCACTTCTTCAGTACTCCTTTCTCAACATACAACCTACTTTTTGTGTTTCTCCTGCCATACCCAATTCTGTAGAATAGAATGGATAAAAACATGCGCTTATTTCATTATTCTGCTGCTTGCAGAAACTTGCTTGTATAACAGAATGGCAGAGTTAAAGGGACCTTGGAGGTCTTCTAGTCCAACCCCTGCTCAGGCAGAAAACCCTATACCATTTCAGACAAATGGTTGTCCAATCTCTTCTTAAAAACTCCAGTGTTGGAGCATTCACAGCTTCCAGAGGCAAGCTGTTCCCTGATTAATTGTTCTAACTATTAGGAAATTTCTCCTTAGTTCTAGTTGATTCTCTCCTTGATTAGTTCCTATCCATTGTTTCTTGTCTTCCTTCTGCTGCTTTGGAAAATAGGTTGATTCCCTCTTGTTTGGGGCAACCCTTAGTTATTGGAGCTGCTATCATACCCATTGTATATCTAGTTAAATGAAGTTAATGAAACCCAGATTGTATCCATTACCTTTTTTTCCTTCTCAAATCAGTCAACGGCATAACAATGGATTCTTTTGAGCAAACAACATCTCAATCAAGTAACTTATGATGTCTGATAAAAACTGATATCTCAAAACATAATAGCTATGAAACCAAGGCAAACCTGGTGCTTGTGGCTTCTCAGAGCCATAATCCATCACCATCCCTGTGCTGTTGAAAATCTGAAGAGCAGCAGGATGGTGTTAATCTCACGCTGGGTGTGAAGCTGGACTTAAAAATTTTCCTCAGATAACTGTGTACTCTAAGCGGCTGATTAAACCTACTATTTATACTATTTTGTACTCCCTTGCCAGTTGAATAGTTTCTGTAACCCAAGGTTTTTGTCCTCCTGTACATTGATCTCTGTGCAACAATATGCATTCCCAGTGAGCAAAACATCACACCATCTGTGTGCTTTTCTTCGTCTTTGGATATTATTCCTGGCATATAAATTATAACCTGGGAAATGAACCAAGAACATGAAATACATTTTTATTCCATTTTTTAAAAATCTAAGTTATTCAGAAAACTTGTTGGCTTTGGTGTAAAAAGATTAAAGTGGTATTCGAATAGATGCATCACATATACACAAAGCATATAAAAGAGAACAGATGAGTGCTCACGGCCTTTCACAATCTCCTTGTTAACTTACATTTTATGCATCTGTACCACACCACACCATACCACACCATGCCACACCACAGCACGCCTAGTGGTGGGATTCAAAAAGTTTTACCACCGGTTCAGTGGGTGTGGTTTGGTGGGTGCACTTTGTGTGCGTCGTGCCAAATGTGAACTTTGTGCCAGCTCAGAGGCATTTGTGCAGGCACAGAGGCATTCCGACTCACCTCCTGCAAGCCTGCACTCTCCTGGTTGCTTCAGAAGCTGCCGCGTGGCACTCTGCTGTGCCGTGCAAAGCAGCTGTGCTTCAAAAGCAGAGGATAAAGGTGAGTATGGGAGCCCGGGTAGGCAGGTGGGCCCAACAGCAGAGTGGCAGTGAGAACCGATTCGGTCTCCACTGCCCATCGCTGCTACCGGCTCAGCAGAATACCACCACTGATCACACCATACCATGCCATACCATATTAGTAACATGTAATATAAATCAAATGCTGAGAGAGATTTCTTCAAATATCGATAAATGGGAGTAATTAAATCTTACTCTACCCTAGAACGGAGAATGCTCTAAGTTGTCTGAACTGTGAGGTTAACAGCAAATCAATTTAATAAATAAATTTGATAAATGCTCTCAAAATGAATATTATTATTATTATTATTTAATTACATTTATATGCCGCCCTTCTCCGAAGACTCAGGGTGCTTACAATTTTGGAGCACAACCCAATGCGCTCAGCAATAGCCTTCATTCCATTGTATATGCCTGCTTATTACTAAGCGGCATTTTTACAAGGTCAGCTAATTGCCCCAACAATCTTGGGTCCTCAATTTCCCTACCCGAGAGGATGGAAGGCTGAGTCAACCTTGAGCCTGGTGGGATTCGAGCCTACAGTAATTGTAGACAGCTGGATCTTAAGAGCAGGCATTTAACAGCCTGAGCCACCAAAGCTTCCCAGATTAATTTTATTCTGAGAGGAATTTGTGTTTATATATCTGGAAAACAGTTTCAGAAAATAAATTTGTTGTTGATCTGTTCTTGGAATCAAGGAACCGTGAAGTTATTTGATTCTAAGAAATGGAAATAACCAATTAATAAGGGAGGAATCAGTTTTCTGAATCTGGACCTGTATTATTTATTTAGTATTAATGTTAATTTTCCATTTGTGCAACTTTGGAATATACATATATAGCACCTTTGTCTGGATGGACAACATTTGGATCCAAATATAGTAAAATTCTGGTTTGTCTGGAAACAATTGTATCACTTTAAAAGTTTTGGAATGTAATATTTAATAAAAGGGGTTGAACCTTTTTTCCCATGTCCAAATGATCTTATGGGGAAACCTAATTTTGAAAATTGGGAAAAATAATGATATAGAAAAACTGGATGGAAGTGGGAATATTGAATTTTTGACCAACTGAAGATCGATCTTTAACATACTCTACTAAGAGTTAAATATCAGATATCAGATATAACCAAAGGCAATATTTACCACTAAACACTGCTTAGATCAGTAATATTTGGATCATCTTCTGAGGCATCAGAGATACTAAAATAACTAGTTAAATCCTTTAAAAAAGGTGCCATTTGTTTTTGTAGATGTTTTCAATAAATCAATTTGATATGCAGATGTTAAGAAATGAATGGAATAAAGAATTAAAGATTCTTATATTGTCTGAACAATGGGGAAGTGTCTTTTTATAGTAAGAGTGTCAATGGACCTCAAATTATGACTTATAAAACAAAAAATAATATTTAGAATATATTGGGGTCCATTACATTTCTTTAGTCACAGACATTTTGTTGGAGATGTTATAGGATAGAGCTTCTTTAAAACACTTGTTTTTACAATGTCCTATATCTACCAAGTTTTGGGAGAAAGTAGTGGATTATATAAAATGATTGCTAGAAAAACTAAAATTCTTAGCTATTATTCTCTTAAATTACATACCTAGTACACCAGATTTTATAACAGGAAAATATCAATGGATTCTCTATGCCCTTATTATAGCCAAAGACTCTTATTGCAGCTCTGGAAAGGTAAATTAATGGCCCTTTTCATGAATAGAAGCTTTAATTACATTTTGTAGTTATGAATGGATTGTGAATAGACATAGGCTTAGTATGGACAGGTATAATGAAATATGGGATTCGTTTATACAGAATGCAATAGGTTAAAAAAGATAGCTGTATAAATAAATGTTTTAGAAATACATACATGAATAATTTGGAGCTCTCTCTCTGTCAATACCACTTATGAACTTGACCAATTCATAGTTGGGAACATGTGCATGTGAATGTGTGTATGAGAGTGTATGTGATGCTTAAGTACTCTGTAAAAACTTTGCAAGTTAATAGCAATAGCACTTAGACTTATATAATGCTTTACACTGCTTTACAGCCCTCTCTGAGCGATTTATAGAGTCAGCATATTGCCCCCCAACAATTTGGGTCCTCATTTTACCCACCTCGGAAGGATGGAGGGCTGAGTCAACCTTGAGCCTGGTGAGTTTTGAACTGCCAAATTGCAATCAGCTGGTAGTCAGCAGAAGTAGCCTGCAGTACTGCACTCTAACCATGCGCCACCGTGGCTCACTAATAAAGTTTTTATGAGTACCACATGCTTCCTCTTCAGTATATCAATTACTTCATAGAATCCTAAGGTTTCCTCACCTTCTGTTGACCAGGAATATGCTATCTAGCCAGTGGTAGGTTTCAAAGTAGTTTACCACTGGTTCGGTGGGCGTGGCTTGGTGGGTGTGGCTTGGTGGGCGTGCTTTGCATGTGTGCACATGCCAAATGTGCACTTTGCGCATGTGCAGAGGCTTTCCTACTCACCTCCTGTAATCCTGCACTCTCCCTGTAGCTTCAACAGCTGATGCATGGCAATCTACTATGCAGCAAAGCAGTTGTGCTTCAAAGGAATAAAGATCAGTATGGCAGCCCAGGTGGTCAGGTGGGCCCAACAGCAGCTTGTCAGAGATAACCAGTTTGGTCTCCACTGATCTTGGCTACGGTGCGCCAGAACCAGGCTGAACTGGTAGAATAGCACCACTGTATCTAGCCCTGCATGGGTATCTCAAGAAGGAGTTTGAAAGAAAAAAATGAGAGTACTGTAAGGGAAGATGACATCCAGAAGAGTTATAAACCTCTATAGACAATGATTATCACTATCCAGGGCTATTGATTCTGAAATCTGTAGGAATGGCATACTGTATTTTAAAAAAGCCTGAATTATAAACATTTTTGTAACATTCTAACCATAAACATACAAGCTGAGGATGGCTACCATGTTGTACCAGAAAATATCATGTCTTTTCCATACCATAGCCTAAACATTGCTATTTATATAGATGGCTTTTCATTCCTTTCAGTGCAACTTTATTCAACTTTTCCCTCATGCAAATAAGTCATTTGTGGTTTATAATGACACATGGGAAAAATGGGACTGAACTTGTATTTTCAGGAGATTTTGTGTGGTTGTCCATTTCTACATGCATTGGTTCCCCATGAAAATTAAAATGCTAACAAGCTGTAGGAGTCATGAAATGATTTTTCAGAATTCTAGATATAGATCCCTGATATTATATGGCTCCAATTCTACTAATTCTACCATCTTGATCCTACAAGGTTCTTAAAGGCATGTTCTTGAACAGAACAGAATACTTACTTCAAACTTTCTGTTCCTACAACACATCATTTTGATTCCCTATGGAGAGAATGAAAGGAAAGACTCCAGTTATCTTTAGTTTCCTTATTTTCTCACTTATCCAAGATACCAAAAGAATGTTGACTGATTCATTTGCTAAAAACTCATACAAGTATCATCTTAGCTTCTGTTTTCCCACCCAGTTCCTATTCCAAGCTAGGGCAGAAATTCTTTGGATAAATATTCTGTGCCATCATTGTCTACAGACAGGTTTCTTCTGTTCAATTTATTCCATGCAGCTGTGAAAGCAAATCTTTCATTCTGCAGAGAAACCTATTATTCAGAGACAGATAACAATACTGAAGTTGTTTCCATTTATTGTTCTCAAAGAGAAAGAAGGAAAAGAAAGAGTACATAGTGATTACAGTTTAATAAAAAAATTATCTTAAATTGGAAAGTGAATTGGCCACAGTCTCAAATGTACTTATTAAGCTGGGTGTTCTTTATATTATCGTTTATTTTAAGTCAAAGTGTACAACAGGAAGAATTAGAGGTTTTCTCCTTTCTTGAGAAGATCTATTGCTGAGCACACTGGGTTGTATCCCAAAAATTGTAAGCAGCCCTGAGTCTCCGGAGAAGGCTGCATATAAATGTAATTAAAAAAAATAAAATAAAATAAATAAATCACTTTTATGCATGCCATACTTTTCCAGAATGCATTTCACCTTTTCTTGGACTTTGCTTTCTTTCTTTTCTTTCTTTCTTTCCTTCCTTCCTTCCTTCCTTCCTTCCTTCCTTCCTTCCTTCCTTCCTTCCTTCCTTCCTTTTTGGCAGCATCATAGTCAGTCACACAGAAAGTGCTTGGAAATGTCCTACCACCTTCGATTTGCTTTATCAATATTCTCATTCACAGAGCTATGAAAGATAACTTTTTTAATCTCACAAAATTGGACTTTGCCCTTGAAAATGTTGTGCCTGTGTCAGAAGCACAATGCTGCCTTTTCCCCATCCCTCAACTCCAGAAATGTTGTATAGAAGTGTTACACAAGGCAACATCATTGGCATCCAATCCAATCAGTCACAATTGACCAGGTTGGTATCTTACCATGATTTCCATCAGCTTAAAACAAGGATGTCTCAGTCAGAAACAACAGGCATGTCATCAGAAATGGGTTTCCTTCTAAAACTGGTTGAACTAGCAGAGATGGTGATTAGATGCATTGATTAGAGACAATGGATTAGGCAAGTTTACAGTAAAAGATAGTTAACAGAGGGCTTTGATTATTAGTTTTACCTTTAAATTACTGTGAAGTGAACCCTGTTGAAGGTACTTAATGTGATTTAATAGGAATGGAAATAGAGAATCAAATGTAACTTTGGTCCTCTCTTGTTTGATTCTTTTTGATCACGTGACCATGGGGATGCTGCAATGGTCATAAGTGTGAAAAATGATCATAAACCACTTTGTTCAGAGCCATTGTAACTTTGAATGGTCACTAAGTGAACTGTTGCAAGTCGAGAACTACCTGTATTTAATGTTTTTCTACTACTAGTGGTGTTCAGTGAGATACTTTAACAGGACACAAGTGCTTTTTAAATTGGTTCTGTGCATGCCTGATCCAAAATACTTCAGAGCCCTCTTAAAGGATCATGTGCATCTTTGGTCTATGGGAAAAGATTTCAGAGTTGTAGTCTACAAAGTAGACCAAAGGTGGCACATGATCCTTTGAACAGCCAGGAACTTTTCAGACATGGCCTTGCTTCCACGTCCATTAAGAAGGGATTTGAAGAGATTAATCTTGGTAAATTCATCCTTCTCACAGAAGAGAAGATTGTTTCGAATATTCATTTTCAAAAGAGATTTTGGTAGCTTTCCCGGTGGCAGGTGGCAGGCTTTGAAATTTGTGCACAACTGTCTACATGACATTTATATTATAGAATCTGCAATGCCTGTCAATCAGGTTGTTCTTCTTTCTCCCATATGGCTCCATAATCTACCATCCACAATGTGTGGGTTTTTTGACACCCACTTTGGATTATGCATAAGCAGCTGTGTGTACAGATGGCACTTTCTCTTTGGCCAGCTATTTTCCCCATCCAATCTTTGCAGACTTAAATGTGCAATGGACTAGTAAGGCTGGGGATATGAATTACTGGACTACCTGGGCAACTGTCATAGTAGAAGGACACACTCTGTAAATAATTATGAGAGAGATATAAAGGATATAGTATATTTTGTCACTTCTAACTTTCATAGCTTTTCTTGGGGTTGATCATCCCACTATTATTTATTTATCTGATTTTTAGCACTATTGTGGCAGAAAATGGGTCTGAAACAAAACACACCACTTTATTGGTAGAGCAGTGTGACTTACTGCTATTTTGCATTTGGTGATTGCTTGATAATTCCTTGACTACCGTCAAAATGTATCTCCCCTGGTCTTAAGTGTTCATCATTTATTATTATTATTATTATTATTATTATTATTATTATTATTATTATTATTATTATTATTATTTAGACTTGTATGCCCTACTCGAAGGACTCAGGGCAGCAACATACAAAAAGATATACAATAAAATAACTAAAAACAAGTCCAAATTACCCAGAGCTAAAACAATAAAATTACAAATAAACAAACAAATTAAAACTACCCACCCCAGGGTCAATCCAGGCCGGCCTGCTGAAACAGCCAGGTCTTCAAGTCTCACGAAGGAGCGGAGATCAGGGGCCAAACGCAGATCCGCAGGAAGCTGGTTCCACAGGGCAGGTGCTCCCACAGAAAAGGCCCTAGCTCTGGGAGCTGCCAGCCGACAATGCCTGACCGGACGGTATTCCCAGAAGGCCCCTCCTATGGGAGACGGGCGATTGGATGATGCAGGCAGGAGGCGATCCCGCAAGTACCCTGCACCCAAGCCATTTAGGGCTTTATAAGTTGTTACTAACACCTTGAAGGAAACCCGGAAGGCAACCGGCAACCAATGCAGGTCGCCGAGGAGGGTGTAACATGGGAGTATCGGGATACCCCATCACAGCCAGCGGCCGCGATTCTGCACCAGCTGCAACCTCCGGGTAATCCGCAAGGGAAGCCCCATGTAGAGAGCATTGCAGTAGTCGATCCTGGAAGTGACGCGCATGAGTGACCGCATCTCGGTCCAGGTAAGGGCGAAGCTGGCGAACCAGCCGAACCTGGGCAAAGCCCCTGGCCACAGCTCCCACCTGCTCCTCCAAACTGAGCTGTGCATCCAGGAGGACGCCCAGATTCCTCGCCCTATCCACGGGGGTAACACCTCCCCCATGACCAAAGAAGGCACATCAACTGAACCCGAGATGCCGGTAAGAACAGCCACTCAGTCTTGGCGGGTTGAGTCTGAGCCTATTACTCCCCATCCAGGCCTGCACCGCCTCCAGGCACCGGGACATCACCGAGAGAGCATCACTGATCTGGTCTGGGGTGGAGATATACAGCTGGGTATCATCTGCATATTGATGATACCTCACCCCAAAACCACGGATGATCTCGCCCAGCGGTTTCATGTAGATATTAAACAGGAGAGGTGAGAGAACTGACCCCTGAGGCACCCCACAACTAAGAGGCCTGGGAGGATCTCTGCTCTCCCGTCAACACCGACTGCTGACGGTCCGAAGGTAAGAGGAGAACCACCGTAACACGGTGCCCCCACTCCCAACCCGGAGCCGCAGAGGATACCATGGTCGATGGTATCGAAAGCCGATACCTGGTATCAAAAGCTGAGAGATCTAAAAGGACCAGAACAGAGGAAAAACCCCTGTCCCGAGCCCTCCAGAGATCATCCACCAATGCGACCAATGCTGTCTCGGTGCTGTGCCCAGGCCTGAAACCCGATTGGTACAGGTCAAGGTAATCAGTTTCCTCCAGGAACAGCGGAAGCTGCTGAACCACAGTCAACAACCTTCGCTAAAGCGAAGGTTGGAGACTGGACGATAGTTATTCAAAACGGTTGGGTTCAGAGCAGGCTTTTAAGGAGGGTCTCACCACCGCTCTTTAAGGGTGGCAGGAAAACCCCTTCACTCAAAGAAGCTGATAACTGCTGAGCCAATCACGGTAACCTCCCTGGAGGCATAAACCAACCAGGAAGGACACGGGTCCAATAAACACATTTAGCAGCTGATATGTAAGATACAATATTGATATATTGATTAATAAATAAATATCAATCAGGTTTCCAACCGGTATATGGAACAGAGTTATTTATTTATTTATTTATTATTTGAACTTATATGCCCATCTCCGAAGACTGGCTTACAACTAAAAACAAGAGACAATAAATACATTAAAAAACAATTAGATTAAATTATAAGTTCAAACATTTATAAAATAATTAAAACAACCCTCCCCAAGGGTCACAGCCTGGGTTGGTCAAATAACCAGGTCTTCAACTCGTGGCAAGGAGGTCAGGGGCCAGGAGCTCCAAAGGCAGTTGATTCCAAAGGTCAGGGGCCGCGACAGAAAAGGCTCGTTGTCGGGGAACCGCCAGATGGCATTGGCCTGCCGACGGGACCCCAAGGAGTCCTTGCCTATGAGCTCGCACAGGGCAATCGGTATTCGACATTGGAAGAAGACGCTCCCTTAAATATTGAGGACCCATGTCGTGAAGGACTTTGTATGTTAGCACTAAAACCTTGAATCTCACCCGGAGTGCAACCGGCAACCAATGCAGGCCGCGCAGAGTTAGCATTGACTGAACTTTTACATGATCTCCATCATAGGTGGGATGGTGCTGATGCAACCATCCTTACTTTAATTCACCTCTCAGTAGTTTTCGATACCCTTGACCTTGATACCTTCTGGATCAACTCAGAAGATTGGGAGGTGAGAGGGTGGCAATACAGTATTGCATTGGTCCATCTCCTTTTTCCCAGGATCAATTTCAGCTGGTGGTGATTGGGGAGAAGAGATCTCACAGTCAACCCTCCTACATGGTTTGGTACTGTGCCAAGGTTTGGTACTGTGCCTTCTCCTATTTAACATAAAATCACTACATAAAACCGCTAGGTGAGCTTATCCACCACTCTGTGACATTGTAATGGTACTTTTCTGCTCCTGGAGAATTAAGTGATGCTGTGAAAATTCTTTTCTAACGTCTGAAGGCTACAAGGGACTGGATTGGCATCAGCAGACTTCAAGTGAACCCTAGAAAGACTGAGTGGCTTTGGGGCCCTCTGGTTCTAGGACTGCACCATCTTTAATGCTAAATGGGATTGCATTGTCCCAAACAGACCCTATGTGTAGTCTGGGGATCTTCCAGGACTCCTGATTCCTCCTCAAGGAGCAGGTGGCAGTCATGGCTAAGAGAGTCTTTGCACAATTTTGTATTGTATGCCAGTTGTCACATTCTTGAATCAGTTGGCCCTACTCACTTGTAGTCATTTATACCCTGATCACCTCTCAGTTGGACTGTTGCAATACACTCTACATAGGGTTACCCTTGAAGAGTATCTGGAAACTTCATCTGGTACAAAATGCAATAGTATGAGCAGTTATGTATGTTTCTGGTAGGGCACACATTGCAACTCTGATGAGTGAACTGCATTGGTTGCCAGATTGTTTCTAGATCCAATTCAAGATTCTGGTGTTGACTTTAAAACTCTACATGGTATGGACTTCATTATTTGAGAGGCTGCCTTTTCCTGATTTATCTGTCCTTCCAACAGGATCTCACAGAATGGATAGGTCATGGGTTCTGATGTCTAGACAGTACACCTTTTCTGCTGTGGTGCTCTTATTGTGGAATCTTCTCTTATTATTAACACCTCTCTAAAATGAGTAGTCCTTAACCGTACTACATCCACATGGAGGGAAATAAGCAGTGGGGTACCACAAGGTTCTAGCTTAGGCCCTGTACTCTTCGATATCTTCATAAATGACTTCGATGAGGGAATAGAAGGGGAACTCATCAAATTTGCAGATGACACTAAGCTGACAGGAATAGCCACCACCCCAGAAGACAAGGTCA
Source organism: Naja naja (assembly GCA_009733165.1). Lineage (NCBI taxonomy): Eukaryota > Metazoa > Chordata > Lepidosauria > Squamata > Elapidae > Naja > Naja naja. Next base: position 43,263 of record SOZL01000278.1, on the reverse strand, counting down.
GGATCCAAAATGTTCTTGACAGATTTGAATAATGGGCCCTATACAACAAAATGAAATTTAATATGGATAAGTTTTCCTGCCCAAGGTCTTACATCTGGGCAGAAAAAAACCAAAGGTACAAGTACACCCTAACTGTGACTCAAAAACAGTAACTATGAGAGGGATCTTGGAGTCATAGTGGACAACCACAGTTAACCAATAAAAGAGTTTAGTAAATATTCATCTTGAAAGCTTCTGTTTGTTTCATATTTGTGTGCAGATATGGGTATGTTACAGAAACCAATGTAAGTACCTTGGGATTTGAGTGTAACAATTAATGTTCCAAGAGCCAGGAGGATATATTACAAACTGTCACTAAGCTAGCAGTCATCATCTTTGTTAGCTACTGTTTTCGGGAAATTTAACATGTTGATTCAAGAGTGAAGTAGAACAATGCATTGATCATTTTGACAATGCTAAAAAAAGTGTTCACTCTTCAGTCTGTACATAATTACTGATCTGTAACTTTATGACATTTCAAATATACAAATTGTGGGTGCTTTTCTGAGTTCTTTTAGCTGCATTTGTAATTAGATTTCATCTTGTTTTCATGGGGAACTAGGAGAAAAAGGGTAAACCATAAGAGAAAAACTCTATGTGCCATTGAGGGGAAAACTACCTTGTTTCAGGTGCAAAGATATTCCTTTTTTGTAGGAAGATATTTCAGAGTCAGCATGATGTGGTATATTCTTAGTATGCAGCATTGTCTAAAATTATTTTAATTACAAATAATTTTGGATGGTTTTGCTTTGTTATTTGTTGCAGGAATTCCTAATTCCTAATTTATCCATAAGAAAGGGGGCAAATGAAAATGAAAATATTTCAGTAGATTTCCTAGATTTGCTGATAGCCATATATTATTTTAATGATCCATGAGCCTAGTATTACATTAATTTGAAATCTGTATCATCCAAATAGTCCATAATACATTATGAAAGCACTAACTGCATATGTTCTTTTTTTTTTAAGAAGAAAGTTTTTCTAAAGCACTTCCTGCTGGGAGCACAAGGAGAGCAAGATAATGACTTCCTTTCTTTAACTAAAAGAAAGATATCCATGAATTTTAAAAGTCCTGGCACAAAGGATAGAAGACAGAAAAACACTCTATTCTAGGCAAATTGGAAGTGGCTTTGACATTTTAAAGGTAAGTTAAATTATTTAGGAAAAACATAATTTTCTTTTCAAATCAACACCATACATCACATAGGCATTGTATATTTTTCCTCTCCTATCTACAAGAAATACTTGTGCTTTTTCTGTCATTTTGAAAATTATGATAAAGATTTCAGCATTTTGAAAGCCAAACATCTAATCTTTTTACAATAGTTTTACTTCATGTGCAGGAAGTTAGCAGTTGTTAGAGCTTCTATGGGCTGCAATTCTGGCTCTTCCCTTTAATTCTCTTATAAAATCTGCAGACAACCAATTATTCAGTTATAAAGAAACCTAATAATATGGATGGATGGATGGATGGATGGATGGATGGATGGATGGATGGATGGATATCTTGATGTCTCTGCATCTTTATTTAAATATACAGAAGTTGTCCCCTACTGAGCCAATCACATGGCCAGTAGTAAAGCTCAGTATCCCTGCTTCAGACTTCATTTCAAGCTCTCCTGATTAAAAGAAAGAAATAGGCAGGCCACTATGAGTATAAGCCAAAGCAGCCTGAAACAAAATGAGGCTTGGGTGAGTGTTATGGCATCCTGGATGCTAAAGGGAAGAGGCAGTGCTACAAAATTGAGTGGAGTTGCACTAATAAAAATTAGATGCAGTCCTACTGGTTTGTAGAAGAGTTAAGGAGTAAGGAAGATGATCTGGATGCTATGATCTAATTGCATAGATTTGTTTTCCTGTAAGTGAAAAAAAAGTCATAAGTAGAGGAAATAGAGTCCTGGAAGTGAGAAGATAGAGGAGACATGTATCTGCTTGGCAGATAGCTTTAAATCAGTAAAGAAATCAGCATTAGGAAATCTCTTCAAGGGGGTAGTCTGTTAAAAAAAAGAACAGATACAGAAGAAAAATGAAAGAAGAATTGTTATGGATGCACAGAGACCTAAACATTTGTAGCGATAAACAAAGGAATAACATTAGACTGTAGCCAGTGTTCAGTCAACTACATTTACCATGAGGCATTCCCTTAAGGGAACAGCTTCCAATTCTAACTTAACTATCTCATTTCCCATTACCTATATACTGTCTAGACAGCACACTCCTCGCCTGGAATTATAAATTCCACTACTAACTAACTATCAATTAACTATATAACTAAGACAAACAGTAAACAGTAATATAGCATCAAACAAAGCAAAGCATGCAAAACTTGAGGTTCAATCTTCAAGTTCAGCCTTTCTCCACAGAAACACTAGGTCAGTGACCAGTCTAGTATACAGCTTCTTCATGAAAGTCTGCTGGTCACTTCCGGTGGCCTTGTAGGGTGGACAGGTACTCTTGCTTCCAACAGTTCCAAAGGGTGTTGACAAGCTTTTGGAATAGATGTTGCGAAGACATTTGCCTGGGATGGGGCCTGCAGCCGATCGATGCAAACTATCCCTGTGATTCCCCATCCTAGCACTGTCTTGAAGGCAAATGGGGAGCCTTTTGGGCCTTTGACTACTTCATTGTGAATGAAAGCGTCAGGTACATCTACTCCCAACAATAGTAGAATCTTGGCTACTGGATCTAGAGTGGGAAAGTGATGAGCCATGTGCTTCATGTGAGGTATGTTGCTTGCTACCTCTGATGTTGCAATCTGGCTGCGGTCATCTGGTATCCCATCCCATTCTAACACAGGCAGCAGTGGGAACAGGAAACTCCCATTAATGACTCTGTAAAAAGTCCAGTAGCTCTCCTCCCCACCGTGCTTCATGGTACGGTGTATGTTGATATGTGAAGTGCACTTCTTCCTTTTGAACATCAAAGAGGTTGAAGAATGTGGATTTGGCCAGCGAGCGGAATAGTCATTGGCTAAGCAGATCTGAAGACACGAACAAGGGGATAGTGTGTTGCACACTGCCGTGCAATTGAAACTCACCACTGGCTGCAGAGGTGTCTCTGTAGCATGCTGAGGCTCCTTGGCCAAGGGAGGGTTATGAGTTGTCTGCTGTGGTGGCTCAGAGTCTGGATGCAGAGCAGCTGGGTGCTTGTTGCTGTCAGCATCCTCATAGGCATGGCATTCTGGCTCGAGGGCATGTGTTGTAGACAGTTTGTGGTTCTCCTCAGAGTAATTTATGAGGAGGTCATGATCCGTTAACACATGCACAGGTGGTCTCTCTTGCTGCCGGGTGTGGGTACCACATTTGTCTTGCCATACATCTGCATTAGAGTTGCCTGGAGGGTGTGGCAGGAACTCTTTTGCCTGTGGATTGAGTGTAGCAACTGTGGCTGCTTGCGTGCCTACCTGTTGAGGAATCTTCGTAGTTACTGGTGGGCTATGTTGCTTGCCCAGCAGGTCTTGAGATGTTGGGGTAGGTTTTCTATTTTTGGGAATGGAATCTCGAGTCTTAGGTCTTAGAACATCAGTTTTGTGACTGGCGTTTAGAGTCTGTGGTTGAGATTCTTCCTTTCAATCCTTTGGTTCTGGGAGACTGCTAACTAACTGTGCCTGCTCCAGCTGCTCGCTTTGTAGTGAGTACTGCTCATCCACATAGGCCTTGACTTGTTTATCTGGGTTTTCTCTTTCCAACCCTTCAAGACTGAAGTTGAGGGAGGCGGCATTGGCTACCTTCTGTAATGCTGTGGCCTGTGCTGTCTTTGTTGCCGACTCCCTTCGTTGTTCAACCAACTCCAATTTGGCCTGAGCTTTGGCCATTGCTGCTTGTTTGCTGCCTGGACTTCTGGTACTGCCTCTTTCTGCCATGTCATCTCTTCTGTTGCATGTAGATCTGTGTCTGCTACTGCAGCTTCTATTTCAGCTTCTGCATGTAGATCTGTGTCTGCTACTGCAGCTTCTATTTCAGCTTCTGCAGCTTGGTCAGCATAACTTGCTACTTTGCAGGCCTTAGATGCGTCACTGCGACAGGAGGATGCTCTGAAAGGATGGGAAGAGCTAGCAGCAGAGAATTGCTGTGAGATGCTGGAACCTGATTGAGATCTAGCTGGCCTGGGATGGAGGGAAGAGGCTTTCTTAGAATAGTGGGAGGAGGCCATGTGTGACCAAGGGGCTATGTCAGATGTGGCCCTCTCCCCCGACGGTTCTTCCAGCTGTAGTGCTTTGTGGAGTGCTGCCTCTAGGGAGTCTTTGCCTCTCTGAACGAAGTCCTCATGTTCCTTGTTCATCTCCTCGAAGCATGGAATGTGTTCTTAGAGATTTAGGTCACCCAGCTTCGACTGAATGGACTTGAGTTTACTTTCGCTATCTCTCCACCATGCGAGAAAGTCACCTAGGTCATCTTTCTGCAATGTGCAGATTCTCTCAAGGGACAGCTTGCATTTGGGGGTATCACAGATCTCCAGCAGCTGCGACCATGAGTTTGTATGGCATCGATACTGCCGGTCCCAATCCTCCATCAAGTATGACTCCATGGGCTTGGTAAGCTTCCTATGCTGTCTGAGGTCATGGGTTTTCTGAGGTCCCATTGCCTCTTCAGAATTATGGACCTCCGATTCTGGGTTTTGGGAACCAAGCTCTACGTTTACATCAAGGTTGGATGGAGGGTTCAAGTCCTCTGGTACATCAGAGACATCTGTCATGGCTGAAGACGTTGCCATGCTTCAAATTGGCAAAAGGTGAATTTTGGAAAACTTAGTGGTTTTCCATGTAATTCCCCTTTTTCCACTAGGGTGGCGCTGCAGGTGGGTGGCTGAATTTAGAAACTTCTGCAAGATTCAGTACTCTAGGTGGCGCTGCAGGCATGTGGCTGAATTTAGAAACTTCTGTCAAATTCAGTGGTTGACCACTAGAGGTGTGCATTGCCAGGTCTGGAAGACACTGGTGTGGAACATAGGTTGGCCTCTTAGTGGTGCGTGACACTTGAGGTTATGTTGCAAGGGGTTGCTGCAAGCTATTAGGTGAATTTAGAAATTTCCTGTGAAATTCTCTACTTGACCACCAGATGGTGCTGCAAGCTTGTAGTTGAATGGCAGGCAGTTGGGCTGTGAAAAACTGAATTCTAGGCAGTTATGCTGAGAGGAAAGTCATCAAATGATGTTACACTTTAGTCCAATGCATGGGCAACTATGATTAAGTGATTTCCCTTTGCTGAGTAATGCAGGCTGTTATTCTTTAACTTTAGAATGCCTCTAATTTTCAGTAAAGGAAAAAATCTTTTTGGCTCTGTCAGCAAAGAGAAACAACAAACTGCATTCCTGTCTTTAAATTGCTTGCTGGATTTGGTTTCTCTCTTCAGGTGGGTAATTACAGCCGGTTTCTATGGAGATGGCTAATTCTAAGGAATTTACGACTCTGTTGCTTGGAGACCCCGTCATAAACTGGCTAGAGGGGGGCCTCTTTATTGCTCTCAAAGAACAGGAGAAAATCAGCATCTGCTTCAGGGCTTGAAAGGCCAGGAATTAACACAGCTTCTTACTGAAATCCTGTCTTTCTCCCAACTGTGGGAGTTGACTCTTCATAGGGTTGCTGGGATTTGGATTAGCACTATTCTTTTACTGTTCTGTCTTTAGACTGCTGGCTGAATATAAAGACAGACAGAGAACTCTACAAAGGCTTCCATACAAAGTTTCTTTATTGGGTCACCAGGCATCCTCAAATATAACTCACGGTTATGTTGAGATCCATCTAATGTCCAATTCTTTGCATAGCTGACTTCATAGTGTAAAAGAATAGTGATCTTTTATCCCATAATGAAGGAGCAAGGGAATGAGACACCAGCATGCTGCTGGGGTCCAGGCAAGAGTGAAGGAACCTCCCCCAACCCAACCAAGGGTCAATTCAGTGACCAATCAGGATAACAGATGTGACCACATGACATGAACTACATTTCCCAGGATGCATTAACTACATTTACCATGAGGCATTCCCATAAGGGGGCAGCTCCCAATTCTAACTTAACTAACTCAATTCCCATTACCTATATACTGTCTGGACAGCACAGCCAGGGCTAGGAAAAAATGAAAAAAAGGGAAGAAAGGAAAAGCTTTGTTTAGAAAGGGGACAAAATGATGATATAAAGGGAATAGGAGACAGTGTTTAAATCAAGATACATGGAAAGACTATTTTTGAATAAGTAGGGAATGTTTCAGCATGAAGCACTTTGCCCAGATAGGATTCCAATCCTGGCAACTAACAAGGCAGCTTGAAAAACACTAAGGGATCTGGAACACCCATTGGCAGCCTGGCTGAGTGAGAGGGAAGGAGGCTGGCAAGTTTCATCAGTGAAGAAATTGAACAATGAATCAGTTGTTGGAGGTTTGAGGAACTGGGAAGAAGGGGATGGGGCTCCTGTTCAGGTTTTTTGCCTGCCACTAGAACTGATTTTTTTTCTCTTCAAAGCAGGTCCTGCCCTTTCAGGAAATTACTAGGAAGAAAAAAAATAGAATTGAAATAGGATGTACAAACGGTTTGGTCCACCATGGATATAATCAAGTGCAGTGATACCCTCCTTGTGATTACTTTATGGGAATATTCAGTTAAAGAGATAACTGTCAATAATCCTAGCCTTAGCTAATCTAGTAAGGGAAAACTTAGTGTAAGTCAGGCAAAATAAGCAAACATAACTGACTGATACATGAAAAACTCATTGGTGGGCAATTACTTTTTGGTGGACAAAACACACACACACACAAAAGTTAGAGAGTTCTCACAGGGACCCAGCTTCTTCAGCTCAGGAAAGAAGTGCAAGCATAGGAGCCCAGTGATAGCACTGATTTCCAAGGAAGTTTATTTAATTCATTTTGTAATCACATCTGAACCCAGGGCTGATGTGTACTTTCCTAGCCACACAGAAATACAAGCTGAGAGATAGATGGTTAGGCTATTCAGTTTCCCAATTCAGTAGCAGGCCAGAAAGTACAGCTACAGGAAACAAAATAGCTAGTTCTCTCACTGCAAATCTCTTTTCCCCAGATAAGTTCAAAGCAAATTGCCTGAGTCACATTCTTGAACCTCTTTTTACAAATTAGCCTTTGGCTTGTTGAATTTGTTTTTCTCTTCGGTTCCTTGTCTCCTCCTCTTTTTTTTTGGTGCCACTGGAAGGAGAAGTGCATACTGATCCGACTTGCAGATTGACTGATCTGTCTTTTAGTTTGAAACATTGAGAGGCAACCCTAAAATTTAATTTCCCACAAGAAGAAGTAGAGAAAAGAAACAGAAGGTGGAGAGAAACGTTAGAAGTAATGGATAAAGTCCAGGAAGTATCCCATGTGCCATGCTAGTCAGCTAGAGGTTACGTTCCTGACTTAAACACAACAACAACAACAAGAGCAACCCAATGTTATTATGCTAATAAGAAAAGAAAACAAGATTTGCAACTACTGCAAAGCAAGTGACAGAATTGAGTCTCTAGAGGCTTAAGAGTTGTTTGTGAGAAGGTGTCAAGGCTTTGATAGGAAAACTGCTAATTAATGCCAGGCAAGTTTAGAATTCAGCAAAGCTGGTGTTCCCAGCAGAACAAGTGACAAATTTAATTGTTCTTGTTTTGTGTGGTCAGACCAGGAGCAATTTCAAGACAAAGACATCCAAAAAACATGTAGAAAAAATATTGATAAGTCACACAAGCTCCAAGTTGAATTGCAACATAAAATTTGACCTAAAGCATAGTTAATCTGCATGGACAATCTTTCTCTATTCATTATTTTTAAAATAATGCTGATGCAAAGTAAAGTTTATATACTTATGTGCCTATGTGTCTCACTCACAATACTAGCTACAGTGTTGTCTTTCATATGGCTGGCCCTGCAGCTGCGGGAACTACAGTAACCTGTGACTTTGGGATTCTCTTCTAAGATGGGCCAAATAAGACTATGACCAAGAAAACCTTTATTGAATTTCATCTGGTGTAACAAATGGAAGTGCAAGAAAGCTACTAAGCAAAACCAACATAGTTCTGGGCTGCATCAGGAGACTCATAATATCAATGGAAGATGAAGTCATTATTCTTTTTATTTAGCATTGGTGAGGCACCACTTGGAATACTGAGTAGTATCCTAGACCCCATGTTTTCCAAAGGATATTAGTTCAGAAGTAGACTACAAAGATGACACGAAGATTGAGGGCCTGCCCTATGAAAATAAGCTAAATGAATATTCAGTCTGGGGGGAAAAAAGACTTGGATAGAGATGATAGTTGCATACAGCTAAATAAAGGGAAGTTACAAAGAAAATGGCTAAGAACTATTTTCTATGGCCATATAAACTAGAGCCAGAAATAGCAAATATGAGTTGCAATGTCAGCACTCTGATATGCACCTCCATTCAAATCATAAGTCTCCAGGCGCATCTCTGAGTAAACAAGATTGATTTATTAGGAGTTGACCTGTCAACGTTACCCGGTTGCAGCTGACTCTGACACATCATTCATTTCACTGTTAACCCTGGTCTTCCACCCACCCCCTGGATGTATATTCTCCAATGAGACACATCCATATCCAAGAGTCAACAATCATGCTCTCCAGTAATAATTTTGCGCGCCAGAGCTTCAATTGCCAAAGCGATTATCTGAAGCCTTTAAGGAATGCACTGCTTTCCCCCCTCCCTTTCTTCTGACAACTAAAATGACAAAGAAGTATTTTTAGTTAACATGCAGCTAATTAGATTTCATTTAATCAGAAGGGAAAACACTTTGATGATAAGCTTATCCATGGAGGTTGTAGGTCATCCACCTAATGGACATTTTAAACATGAGGCGAGACAGTCACCTCTCATTCAGCAGAAGTTGAACTACATCAGAGGTGTCAAAATCTATTTCATTGAGGGCCACTTCAGGATTGTGTTGGACCTTGGGGAGCCGGGGTGATGCGTGGCCTGGGTGGGCATGGCCAGTTCAACATCACTCCTATTGAGGACACCTGTGGTGGCCCTCCTGGAGTTTGGTCTTTAAAAGTTTCAGGAGGGGTAGGCCCTCCCAGGCCCTGTTTTAAGCCACAATGGCCTCCTGCATCTCTCCACCAGTGCCTGTTTTCACTGGCAGAGGGCTTCAGGAGGCCATTGCAGCCAAAAATGGAGCCTGGGCATGGCCCTCCTGAGCTCTGTTTTTGCTGGCAAAGGCACTGCAGGCCAATCCTTCCTTGTTTCCAGGGCAGGCCAGATTTAAACATCCCATGGGTTGGATCCATCCCCTGGGCCTTGAGTTTACACCCCTAGACTAGATGATCCTTGTTATCCTACCCAACTCTACAGTTCTACATTTCTGTGGTGGGGTCTGGCACTATCTCCTACCCTTATCATCAGTAGAATTTCTACAATGGGCATTCTACATGGAGGATGCCCTCGAAGATCACCCACAAACTGTAGTTGATTCAAGGAGTCCACTTGCTACCTGACATTGGTAACTATAAACATTACACCTCCTCTGTGAATCTTGCATTGGTTGTCAGTAAGTTTCTGGTATAATGTGAAGTGCTAGATTTGACTTAGAAAGCCACATATTATATGGCTTGATACTTAAATATTTATATGACTGCCTATTCAGATATTTCTACCTCTTTGAGATAACTGCTTGCGATAACTTGCTTTAGTGAGATGAAATGCAGTAAAACCAGAAATCTCTGCTTTTCTATCTAGGGTGCCTGTGTCTTGAAACAGTCTCCTTCTAGAAATTAGACTTGCATCATTGCTGATGGCCTCCCCCGCCCCCCCCGGAACTTTTAAAGACCAAATTTTTCTTAATGGCCTTTGGGAAATGATTATGTTGATCACTGTTTAAGATCTACTTACCATTACTGGGCATTGTAATTGGTCTTATGATTGACTAGAATGTTTTTAATGTTTTATTACATTCTGGATATACTTTATTTAATAAATAAAGTGTACACACATGTAGTTAATGAGTGGCTACTTCAAATCCCAGAGTCGCTTTGAAACAAGATAAATTTAATAATAAAATAAAATGTATTTTTTATTTATAGCAAATAAAGACTTTTTTGGACTGCATCCTTCTTCACAAAATCTTCCCAGGATCACACTTTTTTTCTTTCTCTTTTTCTGCACAGATTCAAGTTCTTTGACAGGTATTTTGATTCAGAATATTGATTTCAGTCCTAAAGCTGAAATGGAGATACAAGCTATAGTCCAGGACAAATGAAAGGAGATGTGAGCCAATTCTTGTTCCAAAGTACTTGCTATTTAAAAATTTACTCTATTTGTGAAAGTCAGGGAGAATGCATTAAGAATGGAAGAAGAGCAAGGAGAAGCACAATTTCCTTCTTAGTGTGTGTGCATGTATGAATAAAAGTGAATTATTTTATTCTTTCTTTTGTCTAAAATCCTTTCATTAAGAGCAGTATGGAGCCTCCCTTTCCTCTTCCAGTGTCTTGCAATAAATAATCACATGACTGTGTAATCAACAGTTGGCACAGAGTTCTGCACAAATCAGAAATGTAATTTTATTGCCTATGCACTGTCCAAACAAAATCCCAAATGGTTCAAACATTTTTTTGCTCAGACTATGAGATGAAACTTCCAAAATATACTCATCTTTTTTGGAACTGAGAGTACATGATGTTCTCATTCTCTCTCTCTCTCTCTTTCTCTCTCAATATATCTTATGATTGTTACTCTAATGCAAATAAAGGAAGCATGAAGAATATGTTTTTTTAATGTAAAAGAAAGAAAAGAACTCCATCAGCCACTTCATAAAGTTCAAGAAGCTTTTCTTTCCCATTCTTCACCCACAAAGATTTTCTGAGATTCTTTTATTGCCTGCAAAAGAAGAAATAATCTACAAATCTACATTATGCGAATCTAATTAATTTATGTGAAACAGCTTGACTCAATAAGAGCACCTGTTTTTCAGAAGCTATCTTTAAAAAAATATAGATTGAATTATGAATGATTCAGAATTTATTTCCATGTTGCACTGAGTTGGAAAGAGCTAAATAAACTTGCATGTCTGCCATCATCGGTCAACAGCTGGAAGAAAAAATTTTTATGGTTAATCTGTAAAATCCATAGCATCTTTTGTGAAGTTTTTGGAAGAAAGACTATGAAAGCCCGTATAAATTGGAGGTATGATAAATTTAGGGTTAGAACACCTTCACACTAGTATTTTGTGCCATTTTGCATCTAATGGCTATTGTGTTTTAAGGAACTGAGGGCCTTTCCATGTAAGCTTTTCTCCAATAAATCAACAAGATGAAAATGAAGCCAACTTAAGGAATCTCTGAATTTCAATCCCTTCCTCCACTTTCGGCAGTGGTCTGGTATTCTGTCCATAGTGTAGCTAACATAGAGCCTGATTGGTGGATTATTTTGCTATTTTTCCACTCCCACCCATGCCAGGAAAAAATGTAAAAATACTTTTGCTTCTATAAGTAAGTCCATTGAGCACTGGTTCAAGTTGGGGAAGGAAGTGGATAACAATTTTACAAAAGCCCTGCTCAATTTCACTCCATTAAGGATAAAGAGTACTTCACTATTCCACTGCTCTACCTGTTTAAAAACCTTTCATGGTAGACCAGTAGCCTGGTTTAAAATTCATCAAAGGCAGAGAGCAGGAAGCTGGGTTACCAGCCAGTGGGAAAGAGAGATGAAGTGAAGTGAAGTGAAGTGGAACAGACTGCTCCACTTCACCAACAGAAAGGCAAATGCTAATTTTTACAAGGAACCAGAAAAAAGATCAACTTCCCAGCAGTCTTAAGGTTGGCTGAGGAGAATACCATCCTTTCTACCTTCCCAAAATTGTAGATGGCCTGACCTTGAACAGAGGCAAGCAGGAAGTGTGGATCAGCCCTAAGTCCATATATTTCTAGTTCTACTGTATTTTATTAGAAAGCAGAGTCAGGCTGGGATTTTCTTCATGGGCACCCTATTTCCCCATTAATAAGAGGAACTCTTGTCTCATCTCATAACCTGTCTCTTCAAATCAAGCTAGCTGTGACCTTCCCATATCTAATATTTATGTTTCCTAGAGCTTATCTCTTCCTGCATATGTTTTAAATTTATATTCCCAGTCCTGAATCTAGCAGCCATGACAACCTGCAACATTGGGTCAATTATTGAGGAAAGCAGCTGGTAGCCAAACAATTAATATACTGATGGTTTATTTTTACTAGTTACAAGAGTGCATAAATTCTATTATGACTGATCTTGCACATTTTTTCTTTTATAATGAGATGGCTTATTATTGTTGAAGTGACTTTCATGCTATGACAAGAGTACAAGTAGACAAATGAACACTTTTATGATCATATTGTTTATACAAATTGTGATTAACAAGTTTTGCTACGGGCTTCAGAGAATGTTCTGAATTACTGTGATTTTTATGACAAAAATGGGCCCTGAGAAAGTATTGTCCATTCAGGCTAGAATTCAGAAGAGAAAAAGGTAAATATATTAACCTATGATGCTGTCTTTCTGTCTCTAAGAAAATGGTTCTGCATACATTTATTTCCACTATCCCCTTCCTTTTTTAGAACATCTTATCTCATGTATAGAGTCCAAATTCTGAAGTGCGATGACAGCAAAGGGAGGAGGGAGTCATAAAAAGCAGAAGTAACCATACTGATTGCAAGGCACAAATGCAATTTATATTAGAATATATTATATTGAAAATTTAGCAGCAAAACTTAGGATCACAACAGCTACAGGTAGAAGTGTTTTAGTCCAGGCAAAAAGATAAAGCAAAAGAAAGGGGCTGATATTTAAATCACAATGTCATGCCCCTGTTGGAATCTGATTCAGAGAGGGATGCCGAGCAGCTGACAGGGAGTGGGAGTATGGCTCTGTTGGCTGTGGAAGAAGCTGGGGAAGAACAAAGGCCAGCTGGGCAGAGCAGGGGAGAGGGAATTTGGAGGAAGACCCAGGCCCACCCTCTCTTCATCCTAGGGCAGGCAGGGAGGAAGGGAGATGGGAGCAATGTGAGTTGCATGGCTTACAGGGGGAAAAAGAGCCCTGGTTCCCTTCATTAGCTGCAGCTGGGAACACACTGTTTAAGAAGGGAAGCTGTGCACAGCAAAATTGTTGAGAGTAAATCGTGAATTATGTGGTATCGTCAAGGCTTATCTGGTTCCTGGCATCTTCCCAACTGTGTGTGTTTTGCTGGGCTTTCAAGTCTGCAATTCCTTATCCTACCCTGTCAAGTTAATTACTGCAGCATGGTTTGTGTGGATTTTTATTTATAGTTTGTATGTACTTTGTTTTTGGACTGAATTTCCTCCACTTAAAGACTGTTCTTGGGAGAGTTTTTTCTCCAGCCGAAGGTAACCTGGACATTGGGGGCAAAGTTGGAGGTACTACTTCTTGCTTATTTGACTGTGTTACCTTTGTGCCTCGCCCTGGGTCATCACACACAAAGTGTGTCATTCATTTGTCTTAATTTTTAAATATATGTGTTAGTTATAATGTTCAATTAAAAATAGAAAACAACTAAAAAAGGCAAGGGAGTCCTGAAGTTGTCTTTCAATGTGAAGTGTGGTACCTATACGTTTTAATTTTAAATGATTATACACACAATGCACATAAGATGGTATTTACATTTGTCAAACATGTTTTGATTTGTGTTAAACAATGAGCTTTTTATTAGCTTCCAGCAATCCATCATAGTACATTTCTATTTGTAAGGCAAATAAACAAACAGATTTTCCTGGTGGCTTCCTATACTTCAAAGGTTCAACGAACTAGACTATAATTTGTTAATCTAGCAACTAATAAAGATTGAAGCAACAAACATACTGTAATTCTAAATGAAAGTTGGGCAAGTATTTTGCTAGGAACTGTATTCTCTTGCATTAAAATTCTGGGAATCATATGATAGATGATACTGAAGAAACAAACTATCAGTAAGGATTGCACTTTCTTTTTGACACAATCTTCTCTCTGTACAGGAAGCTGATCTTTCAAAAAGTAGATGGGCTGATAACATTCTTTTTATCCTTCTTTGAGAGGATAGAATAAAAGGAAAGAACATGAATCCCAGCACAGAAAAAGAGTTCAGTTGCATTTATCCCATTGAATTCAGCATCCTTGATGACTAACCTCCTCTGAAATGGATGAGAAACATTAGAGATGGCTGAGATTCAGGCTAGAAACTTTCAAACTGGGTCTGAATGATATTCAGATCAAAGATATTTGACAAAATACTCAGTTTTCAGCTCTGGCATTTTAAATGTGAAATTTTGCTTTCAAGTGGTGGTTTGAAGCTTTGACCATAAAATCTGTATCAGAAAGTTAATTTCAAGCAGTCTAGTTCTTAGTATGTCAGAAAGTAGAACTTTCTGGAGTTACTATGCAGTTTACAAATTAGTGGAGTTTGATGAGGTGATCAAACCCACCAATGACAGGGTGACATTGAGCACCCCACTGTGATACTGTACGACATGCCCCTAAGTATAAAAGGGGCTGTCAACTGTCATTTTAAAAAGAGAAAGAAAATGAGGAGATTCTAAGGAGATTCTGTGGAGACTCATTTTGTCTGAGGGAGATTGGAGATACTGAGAAGATCCAAGACTCTGAGGAGATATTAGGATCTGACAGACTGAGGTCTGTGTATGAGAAGCAAAGAGATCTGAGAGAAGATCTATAACCTAAAGAGAAAGGGACTTTCTAAAGAGGTTAGCTATATCTAAGAAGAGGTTATAAGAGGAAGAACTGTGAATCTCTCATAGTAACTTTTAGTTCCTTGAAGGACTGTTTAAGAGGAATGAAAGAAGAAAAGACTCTGTAGATATTTAAGAATAATATATTTATTGATTGTTTCTGTTATAAATAAATCTGTTTTGATCTGACACAACTTGGCATTGCAATTTATTGAATGACTCTGTGAAATAGATATAGGTTTAAAGATCCAGGCCAAATTAATATTATTTAACAATTTGGTAGCAGTGGGCGGTTAGTTAAACCTATCTATCTTCAAGTCATTCAAAATGCCAACTCTAAAACTACCAGAAAAAGTGCCAGGGTGATGGCCAGAGCCAAAGCAAGGCTCCTGGCATCACAAAACAGAACAGAAACAGAGTCTGAGACAGCAAGCAACGTGGAAAGGAAGCTGAAAGCTGTCAAAACCTCTCACTCACTCATGGCTCCAGATCTCTGCAATCCAGCCCACCAGATTGCACCAGAGGAAGCAGTCAGGGCCAGGACTGAGGCCCATGAAGACAGCAGACTGGTAAGGGTCACCCAGTCCTGCCCTGAAACCCCCTTAGCTGCTGGCATGACAAGTGCAGAAAGCCAAAAGCACTCTCTTTCGGCTTTCCCACCCAACAAAATGGCCGCCCAAAGGGCAGGAGATTCAAAAATCTCACTTTAAAATGGCGCCTGCCACCTTCCTAGCTGAGGAACAGACCCTGCCTAGCCAGCATGGCTACAGCTTAAGAGCTACTCTCCTGGCAGCGCCTATCACTGCAGCAGCCCACAATAGCCAGCCAGACCAAAGGCTGACCCCACCAGCAATGAGAGCCCAGCAACAAGCAGAAAACAGCTCACCTATTGAGGAAGAAATCCAAAAGGCCTTAAAAACTCTAAACTCAGCCTTTGGAATAAATTTCCTACACCCCCCAGCCACCTGGTCTACTCCAAGCTACCCAGAGAGGCCCTGGTCTACTTGCAGCCAAGATGGGACCCATTCTACCTGCGGTCATCTAGACGAGCCCCAGGCTACAACGACCTGCAAGGAAGGCTCCCAGCACACCGCTCCCTATGCTGCCAACCCCCTGGCCTACCCAGGCAACACCCCTGCAGCTTGCTTACCTGGCCCCAAGTTTTCTGGAGAAGCCCCAGCAAAGAGCCCCTTCTCCAGCATCATTCCTCTTCAAATGGCATCTGCACATGCCCAGTTGGAACCTCCCAAGGCAGGCCAGAGGCCTACCTCAGAAGCTCAACCGACGAGCTCCTTCTTCTGCGAAGGCCAAGCCAGAATGAGCTCTGCACATGTGCAAAAGGTTTTTGCTCCCCCTCCCATCTGGGAGGAGCAATTGCTCACGTCTAGGCCAATGGGGAACAGGCCTGCTGTTACCATACCCCTCCCTTATTGTGCTGACAGGGGATACCAGCACAATGGATACAAAAGTAACTCTTTTACAGAGGGAAATGCTAACTTGTTGCCTTTAAGTTTTAATAAGCTGTCTGTTTCTGGGAGAAACTTGCATGAATGGGCCAGGGAGATCCAGGTGATACTAATGAGGGAAAATGGGCTTTACTAATAAATCCTCCTCACAAGCCCTGGTCAATGGAAGTAGACATGCTTCACCATAAGATTTTTGTCTGATTCTCCTTTCAATTGATCCAGCACTTTACGCTAGCATCCCCCATGGACTCACTGTATGTGAGCTTTGGGAAATTTTATTTAACATGTTTAATTCAAAAAATTGTAATGCCACAGCCAGAATTTCCCGAGAATTCCATTCGTCCAAATTAAGGGCTGGAATGGATATCAATGAGCACCTCTGTAATTTAAAGAGGATGAGGGAGGAATTAAATTCAAGGGGGGAACCCGTCTCTGAACGGAGTTTGATAAGTATCATTATTAATTCCTTGGATGCCAGTTGGGACAATTCTATTTCCCAATTGGATAACTCCAACTATAATGGTATATCCCTGGAAGTTCTGACTGGCAAGCTCATTGCAGAATTTAATTTCAGGAAGGATAGGGCAGCCTTCCATAAAGAAAAGGGGATGACTAGAGGGACTGGAAGTCCCAGTAAAGTAAACACAATTGGTGAGTGCTATGGATGTGGATCAATGGGACATTTTAGGAGGGATTGTCCTAAAGTTGTGGGCCCAAGGACAAATCAAAGGGGACATTCAAACAGTAGAAACAGAAAGAGGTCACCCACTCCTAAAAGGAACCCCCAAACAAAACCTGTCAACCAGAGAAGGGGTAAAGGGGGCTATGTAAGCAACAAAAAGAACCAGTACAAGCAAAATGACTTCACAAGTATATCTGAGATGAGTTACCCCAGGCTCACCAAGCAGAAACGTGAGCAATTATGGTTGCTGGACAGTGGTGCTAGCAAGCACATGGTTTGTAACAAGCTGTTGTTGAATGACCTGGTTGACCATGATAGCATTGTAACCATGGCTAATGGCCTGAGAACAAAGGCCACAGGTATAGGGAATGGGCTTGGTGACATTGACAATGTGTTATATGTTCCAAAGCTGGAACATAACCTTCTCAGTATTTTAAAACTTACTGAAAAATGTAATGTAAAAGTGATCTTCTCAGAAGGGGAAGCCATGGTAACCAAGGATGGCAATATGGTGGGAAAGGTTATTAGAATCAATAACCTACCATATTACTCCCCCATTACAAAGCTTGGTCTGGTACCAGCAACCAGGTCAATGCTGGTGATCCAGATGGTGACTCCCAAGCAGAGCCTGAGGTTGACCATGAGGGATATACACAAGAGAAGGGGAAAACTAATTGTAATGTAAATAAAACCAAACATGTAAGGTTTGTCACAGAGCACAGTGATGAACAGTCTAAGGGTACCAAGACCTTGTCCATTGGCAAACCCCTGCACGATGAGTGTGCCCATCTCCTACACAGGAGGATAGGTCACCTCAGTTTCCGATTGTGCAGAGGCTACCTGAGTGCTCTAGGGGTTGAATGTAAAAGTTGTAATGTATTCATGGATTGCTCTGTTTGCAGGGGAGCCAAGTCCAGGGTAAAGCCACCCAGAAAATCCCAGAGGCAATCAAACACATTTTTGAGCTGGTGCATATGGACCTGGTGGGTCCATTGAAACCCTCCCTCAGTAAGAACATCTACTTTCTCACCATAGTGGACGACCATAGTAGATATGGGTTTGTGTACCCCCTCAAATCCAAGGATCAGACCTTTTCAAAATTCAGGGAATTTTATAATTTGATCCTAAACCAGCACAAAATCAAGATTCAGAGAATCTTGACAGACAGAGGTACCGAGTTCAATTCTAACAACTTCTCTGTCTGGTTGAAGGAGCGGGGGATAGTCCACCTTAGGACAGCTCCTTATTCCGCATTCCAGAACGGAGTTTCAGAGAGGAGAAATGGGGTTCTCCAATCAATGATGAGATGCGCCCTTGAGGATGCTGGCCTAAATTTTGCATATTGGGCGGAGGCCATATTGAATGCCAACTACACTCTCAACAGAGTATGGTCGAGTGTTGTAGAGAAAACCCCCTATGAGATGGTCTATGGGTGCAAACCTAGTTTAAGAGATCTGCATGTATTTGGGGTGATGGTCGATGTGCATGTCCCCAAGGAGTTAAGGAAGAAAGGGGACAGGAGGTCGATCAAATTAAGATTCATAGGGTATGAGCCTGGGTCCAAGGCTTACAAATTTTGTGGAAATGACAAAAGGATTGTCATCTCAAGATCGGTCACCTTCTATGAGAGCACAAACTGGAGCAGAATCCACGCCAATGAGATTCTGGCTCCCAAACAAGCCCATGATTCGGCCAGCAAAGATAAAAATGTGTTGCAAACCCCATCTAGTGATGGTGACACATCTGGCTCAGGAGGTAGTGGAGAGAGGCAATCTCCACGCCCCTTAAGGGAATCCTCAAGAAGCAAGTGGGGGAAGCCCGGAAGAAGGGGCATCCCAAAATTAAAACTGGTAAAATTAATAGTGATGAAGCTGGTGACAATTTGGATAATTTGGATGATTCAAATTGTGAACAGGAGCCAGTTAGTAGACCAATCCGGACTACTAGAAATAAGAAACCTGAAAGGTTTAGTGACTTCATCACTAATGTAAATTTGGCATCGACCACTCCTCAAAGATATGAGGACGTTTTAAAGCTATCTCCAAAAGAGCAGGGAAATTGGCATGCTGCTATGGATTTGGAGATGAACAGCCTCAGGAAGCTGGAGGTGTTCACACCTGCTAAATTGCCAAAAGACAAGAAAGTAATTGGCACAAGGTGGGTTTATAAGAAGAAGCCACTGGATGATGGGAACTTCTTATACAAGGTGAGATTGGTGGCACAGGGGTTCTTGCAGAGATACCCTGAGGATTTTGATGACACCTTCTCACCCACAGTACGCCCTGAGAGCGTAAAGACAGCTCTCACCATAGTGGCCATACATGGGGAGAGTGTTCTGCAGTTTGACGTACAAACAGCCTATTTGCACGCCAAATTGGGCAAGGAAATCTATGTAAGGGCACCTCTGGGCATAGATCATAGAGAAGATGAAATCTGGCTTCTTAACAAAAGTCTCTATGGTCTGAAGCAGTCTGGGAGAAGGTGGTATGAATGCCTTACCGAGTGTCTAAGGCAAATAGGTTTCACCCCCTCACCAGCTGATGAATGTGTTTTCATCAGGCAACAAGATTGTATCAAGGAAACTGTCCTTGTATACGTTGATGACATTTTGTACATCAGCAAATCAGAGGAGAGGAGTAAACCCTTCTCTGATCAGGTAAGTAGAAAGTTTGCACTGAAGCCTCTAGGCCAGATTGACAAATTTCTGGGGGTTCAGTTCACAAAAACTGAGAAAGGATTTGAGCTTTCTCAGTGGGATAAAATCTTAGATTTGATTGACAGGTGCAACATGGCAGAGGCCAAGCCCTGTGACACTCCAATGCAAACAGATTTCCCAAGAAACATGTATAGTGATAGTGAGGATTTTGTACATAAAACTATGTACAAATCCGTATTGGGCTCACTCTTGTATATAGCAGGTTGGACTAGGCCTGAGATCAGCCTATCTATAAATATCCTAGCTAGGCACTCTGAAAATCCCAAACAAATACATTGGACTGGTATCAAGAGGGTTCTTAGATACCTTAAGGGCACAGCGAATCTCTCACTCTTACTTGAGCCTTACGTTTCAGAAATTCCTCAACTCTACACCTACTCTGATGCTGATTGGGCAGGTGATACCAAATCGAGGAAGAGTACTTCAGGTTATATTGTATATCTTAATAACTGTCCAGTACATTGGTACTCAGGTAAGCAAAAGTTAATTGCCACCTCAACAGCTGAGGCTGATTACGCATGCTTGTCTAAAGTCTCCAACAACCTAGTATGGTTCGATGAACTCTTGAAGAGTTTATGGGGAGAACCAGAATACCCTATAATTATCCACGAGGATAATCTTGCAGCAATTGAAATTTCAAAAGCTGAAGCCGTAGGCCACAGATCACGGCACATAGACATAAAATATAAGCATGTTAGACAGTTGTCTAAAACAGGTTTCATAAAGACAATATATACTGAAATGAAGGAACAGATCGCTGACATTTTCACCAAGCCCTTGCCTAGAGAACAACACATGTACCTGCTAGAAAAATTACCTTTAACTATGTAAGTATAATTGTTTCAATGGATGTAAACCTCCGCACCTTCCGCCATGACCTGAAGACCTGGTTATTTGACCAATCTGGGCTGTGACCCTTGGGAGGGGTGGTTTTAGATTTTTGACTGATTTTAAGTTTTGTATTTGGTAATTGTAATTGGGACTGTTAGTTTAATTCTTTTTTAAGTATTTATTGTTGTTGTTTTATTGTAAGCCGCCCCGAGTCTTCGGAGATGGGGTGGCATATAAGTCCCATTAATTAATAAATAAATAAATAAATAAATAAATAAATAAATAAATAAAGTGTGTATATATATAGCCCAATATATATATTTGTGTGTAAAAATTCTGTAAATGCATAGAGAAGGGGATTGTCAGAAAGTAGAAATTTCTGGAGTTACTATGCAGTTTACAAATTAGTGGAGTTTGATGAGGTGATCAAACCCACCAATGACAGGGTGGCATTGAGCACCCCACTGTGATACTGTACGACATGCCCCTAAGTATAAAAGGGGCTGTCAACTGTCATTTTAAAAAGAGAAAGAAAATGAGGAGATTCTAAGGAGATTCTGTGGAGACTCATTTTGTCTGAGGGAGATTGGGATACTGAGAAGATCCAAGACTCTGAGGAGATATTAGGATCTGACAGACTGAGGTCTGTGTATGAGAAGCAAAGAGATCTGAGAGAAGATCTATAACCTAAAGAGAAAGGGACTTTCTAAAGAGGTTAGCTATATCTAAGAAGAGGTTATAAGAGGAAGAACTGTGAATCTCTCATAGTAACTTTTAGTTCCTTGAAGGACTGTTTAAGAGGAATGAAAGAAGAAAAGACTCTGTAGATATTTAAGAATAATATATTTATTGATTGTTTCTGTTATAAATAAATCTGTTTTGATCTGACACAACTTGGCATTGCAATTTATTGAATGACTCTGTGAAATAGATATAGGTTTAAAGATCCAGGCCAAATTAATATTATTTAACATAGTAGGCATTAACTGAACCTTTGGGAGCAAAGTACATTTTCCAGTGATTCCCAACCTCAGCAACTTTAAAATGCATGGACTTTCATTCCCAGATTTCTCCATGCTGCCTGGGAATTCTGGGAATTGGAGTCCACATCAGGGGTGGGATTCAACTGGCATTACTACCAGTTCAGTGATTACATTTTGCTGCGCACGTGTGTAAATTAACCTTAGGCTGTGCCTCCCGGACAGCTGAAAAGTGCGCGCACAGGTGTGCAGCATTCGAAAACCCTCTTTTTCCCTGCTTTTTCAACCTCAGCTGTGCCGCGCAAAGCAGCTGAGGTTGAAAAGCAGGAAATAAAGGACAGTTAAGACCCCAGGCGGGCATGTGGGCCAAACAGCAGCACACACAGAACCGTTCAATGTCTGTTGCTCTTCAGAGCTACCAGTTCTATAGAGCTGGGCAGAACGGGTAGTATTCCACCCTGGTCCACATATCTTGAAATTGCTGAGGTTGAGAAATAATAGCTTGGTCATAATTTTTGTTTTTTGTCATGGGTAGCGTCTTATTTGATTTGGGCACAATTCAAAAGCTATAATTTAATGAAACTACAGCATATTGAGAGTGGACATGCAAGATAAATGAAAACAGAAACTTCTTTTTGTTGAGTTCCATCTTCACTCGAATGTCTTTCCATTAGATAATGACCTGACATTAGCTTTGTTTACTTTTCATATCTTTTCAATATTGAAAGTTCACTTGAAATATTTTTGTCATATTTTACAGTCTCCTGGTGTCCTTTGTTCCATGAGATTTTTTATTTACTATTTCTAAATGGTGATTGGATAATTTTATTTCAGGCTGACCCCAGGAACATAGTCATAGGATTTAGTGAATCAATAAATAAACAAATTGTATTTGCTGTTAAAGGCCAAATGTTATTAAATTTTCATTGCATGCCATCTGTTTATTATTATCAGGCTTAAAAATCACTGCTACCAGCCAGCTATTAAATTCAAGCAGTTATATTACAGCTAACAGTTTACAGCTGCTTGGATTGAAAGAAGAAATCATACTTTGGAAAGGTTGTGTGAGCAAGTTCACCATACCTGTTGGCAGCTTTTTAAAAAGTTGCACCATTTCTGGATAGTACAATCCTGGAAAATTATGCATTTGAGTTAAGTTTTGCTTAAATTAATTTATTGCATCCTGTCGTTGCCTCCTGAAATCTACAATACAAACACATATTTTTCTGGCATTGCATGGCTATTGTTCAAGCTTGGTTTTTTAATGAAGTATTCCAGGTGCAGTGACCTTGTCTGGTGTCCCTGTCCCTCCCCTCTTTTTTACTTTGATTTCAAATAAATGCATGTCCCTAATTATTCTGTTTGCTGGTAAGATCTTATTTGATTTGTTGAGTTGATTTGTCACTATACAAGTTTATTAAATGGGATGATTACCAAACTTTCATATTTATTTGATATTTCCAAATCAAATATAAACTCTGAATTTTACATATCAGTAATACTTAATTCATTATGCGAACTGAATATTGAAGTAATATTTGGGGTTTTGCTACAAAACACTGTGCTGTGCTTCAGATATGCTAGGTCCTACTGCTGCTTTGTGGGTGTGCCTGTGTGCAATTTTGCACACAACATGAATGATCGTATAGCTTCTTAGTTTGTGATACCATGGAAGTCATAAGAAATATTGCCTCGCAGGCTCTAGATTAAGACTGTAACATCTCTGCTCACCCAGTAAGCATCAAATCCATGTTGATGCGAAATCTGAAACAAGAATTTCTGAGTTTTAATACTGCACAGAATCTTCAAACCAGGTAACAAAACAGATTCTATAGTAATAAGTAATGCATTTCAACAGATTCTACCATTATGTGGTGGATCAAACTCCCAAATTAATATTTCCCCTATGCTTGTGGTACAGAATTATTATATTCGGAGAGGTTGTACTGATTTCTGAGTGAAATTCAAAGTGGTAGTAACTACGGGTAGTCCTTGACTTACGACCACAATTGAGCCCAAAATTTCTGTTGCTAAGTGAAACATTTGTTAAGTGAATTTTCCCCAATTTTATGACCCTTCTTGCCATCGATGTTAAATGAATCAGTGCAGTTGTTAAATTAGTAACATAGTTGTTAGGGGAATCTGGCTTCCCCATTGACTTTGCTTGTAAGGAGGTTTCAAAAGGTCACTTTTTTCAGTATCATAAGTATTGTACTTTGAATGGTCACTAAATGAACTGATGTAAGTTGAAGACTATCTGGACTTATAAATCCCCATATGACTCAAGCTCAGTGTCTACAAGATTGCTCACTGACCCCTCCCATATAGGCATACAATGCTTGAACTATACTATTCAGGAAAAAAAATATTTGACAACAATATACAAAGATTCTCCCCATGTAAGATTTCTTTTAGTTTGTTTGTTTTGTTTCCCACTATTCCACCAAGAAACTAAATTGTACTATGAAGCAAAACAGAAATGACTTGCCCTAAGCTATACATTGAATAACCTAGCTCTTTTTGCCCTGAGCTGTAAGAATAAAAATCTGAAACTCTTGTTTGTAACAAAGAATACTTGTTCGGTATTTTATGGTGCCATTCATTATGTGAGGCACACATTGGTTTTGTTGCTGTTGCTTCTGGGGCCTCACAGCTTTCAGGATGAAAGCAATTTATAAATTGAATAGTTAGAACAATAGAAGATAGAAAGAAAGCTGAAAGGAGACAATGGGTTGATTCTTTGAACAATAATTAGGATATACAGTAGATCAGTTTTGAAACTGTGATCTATGAAACCTGTGAATAGTCCTGACATTTGAACATGGATCAAGTCATTTGGAGAATTGTACTTGCATCTAAGAGGGTTTTTTTTTTTAATGTCACAGAGTATGCCATGAAGACAGTTCTTCATTCAGGCCTTTGGTAAGGCAGAGTGAAACACCTTTGCTTCATTCCTATCTGGTTTGTCCTTTTCAGCATCTTTCCCTCCCCCCCTCATTTGTTATTAAATATATTTATCTTGTTTAATTTGTTGGAGGTTGCCCAGAGTCCTTGGAAATTAGATTGCATACAAATTTGATAGATAAATAAGTACATTTTTTTCCAAAGTATATCACCTGTAAATGTAGACAATCCAACTAGGAAAAAAATGCTCCTTTAAATTATATTCTGAAACAAAACTTATGATATACATATAGGCTTTGCAAGAAAGGGGGAGGTATGACAAAATAGGTCTCATAATTTAAGTTTATGGTCATGATGGACATAAGAAACCATGCTTGTATAGATGTTGCAACATTCACATTGTCATTCTGATAAAACTGTTAGACACGATAGGTGCCTCTGAATTAATTAATTAAGAATGTACAATATGTGTACTGTACAATGTATATAATACTCAAAAGAAAGTAGAAATGTGGAAAGGCAGAAGAAGCTTCTTGGAGTTTTGATCCAGCCTTTGTTTTGGTTTATTGAATTATACTTGGTTATGCTATGCTGGCTGATTCAAATGGTTACTATAAGTCCTCATTGTCACAAGGAACTAGAGAAGGGTGTTCTATTCCAAATCCTCATGGTGGAAAGTAGAAAAGTTTTGGAAACCAACAATTGATTGTACAAGATCAATTGTTCTGATCTCTGTTGTCTTAGTCAGAAACAAAAATACATACAGTACTTTCAACTGGGCTATTACTGACAGATTCAACATTGTACTGTTCTTATAATAGTTCCCATTAGATCATCAGTGAGAAAATACATTAATATTAGACCATAGATTTCCATCTATATGATAATTTATTTAATATATTTACATTTCGTCAAGCTCTTGTAGCAACTATTGGAAAAAAATGTATGCATGACTTTATGGGAAAATTCAGACTTATTTTGCATTTCCAAAACTTAGCAAATAGCAAGTGACCAATCTGAGTAACAATGAAGTTTTATTGTACAGAGAGAGACATATACATGAATGCCCAGCAATATCTGCTCTAGCAGTTACTAAATATACATCACCAAATTCTCCAGAGTCCTAGCTTTGACTTTCAATTATTGGTGAAAAAGGCAAAGCATTTACTTCTGGAATGGATTGAGATTAAATCAGAAAACAAGATCTTAAGTTTTTCTTCACATAGGAATTTTACTTTTCTTTCTGAAACATGTAATTTCAGAATCAAATTTTTAAAAAGCTGCCAGCCTACAAAATTGAACATTGGGTTTAACAATTATGCCTTTGCTCTTAAGTTTTAATAATCAGGCTAGAAATACAAACACTTAAGCAGGATAAATCTCTGTTAACGTGGATAAATCTCTGTTAACTGATTTCTTTTATGTTTCATTTCCTAGACTAGATAGTTCTGGTTGATTTGAAACAACTTTCCCCAAGCTGATAACTTCAGAAACTGTGGTCTCAATTCTTGTTTTGTCTTACATATCTGGAAGATAGAAAAGCAGCAAAGTTTGCCCTGATTAGTCGAATACTGCAATATTATGCATGTTTAGTCAGAAGTAAACCCCAACATATTCCATTCAAGTAAATCAATTGAAATATAATTGGTGAAGATGCAGTTTGTTTCAGCATGTCAGCCTTTTGTTGCAATAATCTTGTAGCAGCTCATCCCTCAGGTTTTTGAAATGTATATCTAACATGTTTTGTAGACATTACATGGAAGTCTTCTTTAAAATGTTTGGATTTCTAGTATAGGTTTTAACATGCCCAGGACTTTATAATCCCAATTTAAAAAATACATTCATTTTTCACTCATAAAAACAGTGAATTCCTCCAAATAATCATTTTAATGGTTGAGAAATAAACATCATCTGTTTTGAGTATTTGCTGAACAATTGATTTGTTAAGCAAAAAGAAAATCTAAATACCAATGATACAGAACACTTTATAGATCAGAGCATGTTTATGGTGTGTATATATATATATATATATATATAACTTTGCTTGCACAAGCACAAAGCTGAAAGCACCAGCCTGAAGATGGCGAGTGGGACCTCGTCAAAACATCGCCAAGATACTCTCAATCATACACGGGAAAAGACCCAAACACGCCAAGACCTGCATACCTGTACCCGTGAAAATCTACGAATATATATATATATATATATATATATATATATATATATATATATATATATATAATGAATGGTATTATTGGAAGAGATATGGAAATTATAGAAAGAATAGACATTGGCATAATGGCAAAAAGTTTTATTCAAATTTTAAAATAATATATTACCACAAATGATCTGGGAATGTGTCGTGAAATAATTGCAGCCAAAATTGCAATTTAGTTCTATAGGACGATGTATGGTGGCAAAAAAGATATTATGAATAGAGTCTGCAACAAAATGTTTTGTTGACATTCAGCGCTTGCATCTTAGATAGCATAATGGTATCTGCTTATTCAGAAAAATTGGTGTACTCAACGACAGGCAATTCATTAAAAGTCATTTTGTTCCTGCTGATGATTAATATTGGTCCTTGTCTGCAATATTGCAGAGTTATAAATTTTTCAACCTTGTTATAACTGAAGGATTATTTTTCTTGTTACAGCTGAAACATTTTTTAAAGGGCATGGATTACCATTACTGTGGATTTAAAAGAAAGAAACCAACAATATACCTATATTTCAGGTGCTTTCAACTTCTTCAACTGTCTCCAGAGGGCCACTTATTAAAATTAATACAACACACAATCAGTGGTCTACATATGCTTGATGATATTAATATATTACCTTTGAAAATAAGAGATTACCTGAAAAATAACCTTGGTAACAGTAATAGTGGAATTTTCTCTCTTTGCTAAAAAACAAAATGGACTATAACTCCCAGATTTCTTAAGGAAATGAGTGCAGAGGTGTCTAATGTTTAACAGAGATCACTACCCTGTCTGCTGGTTTCCTGGTTTCTACCATTACTTTTAGTTGCGATGGAAAGGAAAATTGTAGGACTAGCCTTTGCTGATATTTGTGATGCCCCCAGATTGCATATATTTGAAATTTTCAGATTGAAAACTCATTTCAAATCTTATCACATCTACACTCACTACTAAGTGGACCTAGTCACAATGATATTTCTCTTGGCATCATTTAGACCTTCCCATTCTTTGATAGAAGTCAAGGTGGTTCCCTAGGGTATTCCCAGGTAAACATGGACATTGGAGTGGAGACAAAAGTCATCATATACATCATGACATCATCACACAGGTTACATAAAATGTGCAATTAGCATAATTTAAATAATAAATTTAAATAATAACAGAATTTTCCATGTAACATTGTTCCAGACTCCCATGCAGGTGGTCCACTACATAAATATTATAGCCTAGATACAGGCGGCTTTATGAAGGGGGAGGGAAGCCTAATCAGCTTTTATTACAAATATGATGATGGTGGTGATATTCTCTTACAATATTGAAAGAACTTCAGTGATAACATTTCAGTAATCCTTCCCTAAGATTGAAAACTAAGAGAGAATTTTGATCCACATACTATAGGGCATGATGGGGAATCTTATTTGATTATGTTTACTGAATTAATTTATGGAAGATGCAAGTTCTGAACATTGAATTTCTAAATTGGTAATCTACTGGCTGGTTCTGTGCATTTCCCATTGGATTCAATGAAATGTATCACACAGGCTACTCTAACATTAATTCCCTTTTTGCATATATGGCTAGGTAAATAAGGTATCTATTATATAAACCTGTTTGAAAGATCAGTTACAGAGTAAGTGAAAAAATTTTCCAATTTGCTGAAGGAAGTATATAAATGCCAAACCATCACCACCATTATAAAGTTTGTCACACTGAGTATCGTGATTTGCTTCAATGCATTTGTTTTATTTTGATAAGGGAATAGGGATATAAAATCCCATTTAGCACATGTCATCCGGAAAAGAGAGCAAGAACATTACTGCTAAGGTGTAAACTTTACCTCACTAATGAAATGAGCTTTTCCCATTCAGGGGCTTTCCTTATGGCATAACTTATTAAAAATGCCAAATTTCTGCCCTTTGCAAATTAGCTTGGGAAAAGGTGAGGAAGGGGGAGATTTCTTAGATGAATACTTATGAGCTAGGAATAGAAGCAAGTCCCAGTCAAGTTACTAGTTGATATTGTTAACCACAAAACAAAACAGAAACAAGCTGAGCAAACTGTGACCTTCCTGATATATTTCTGAATTACAATTGGTTGTCCTTCATGAAAAGGTTTGTTTTTTTTTGCAAAGTTTGTGTATCAAAGTTGGGTTACCACTAAATCTCAAGGCAGAGCTGGATTATGAGAAGTTTAAGGCAACTCAATCATCCTTCCACATCTGCAACTTTGCCCTCGAACGAAGAGAAATGTTTGGGGACCTCTGCATGAATATTTGGGACAATTTATGTTTTTATTGTCTGCAGTGTGAAGAAGTCATCTCATGCTGTATCCATGACCAGAATCTAAAGTTGCCTCATATTGACTATAGTCCACAATATCTCCTATCAGAAAAATGAGTTGAAGGAGTGTAATAGAAACCAAAGCAGTGTAAATGAAAAAAAAAAGAAACCCTGCAATGGTGAACTGTTTAAGCTGTCACCACTGCTTTAGAGGATTTGGTTCCACACAAGATAGATGACATTGTTCTTGGTGTTTAGCTGCAGTGTAAATGAAAGATGGATCTGGGGAATTATAGAAAGGAGTTTTGTGGACTACATGCGGAAAAATCTTAGATGGAGGGAAGAGAAGGCAGGGTCTGCTCTGCTTTACTTAGAGAGTTCATTGAGATGTACATCTTTCTCCAACCTAAGCAATTACAATTTCTTTTCAAAGCCACTTCCCATCAACTATCAAGGGGAACCTTGTTTATCTGAGCTACTGGAGAGGACCGCTAAATTATACATCTGTTTCTATAAATAATGATAGACAGAGAGTTAAAGTTCCATTAAAGAAATAACTCTCAGCCCTAGCAGTTGCTATCCATAAAAACCGCAGCGAAGCATTGCTCCTGTTCAGGATATAACAGAAAAATAACTTTTAGAGATTTTTACTGATGATGTTTGGATGTATAAATTCAGACCATATATGCTGATTTTCGGACAGCTTTTTCCCCTCTCCGCTTCAGTAATAGATTAGATTCTCTGCAGTAATGAAACTGCTATGTCTCAAGGACAGTACCTTAAAATAAAGATTAGGCAATGCAATTTGGCAATTGTGCTTCAACAGACATAGCTCCAAAGTTAGGATGGACTAGTGCAATTTATGCAGACCTTTAAAAGGCAGCATTTTTCTGAATACACAAAATGTATGATCACTATGAGATAGTCTTGGCAGAAGATAGTTCATCAGTAACCAGTAGATTTTCTGAATCTGCCTGAAAACAAAGGCATTTTCTGTTTCTTCACCAATGAAAAGAGGCTGCAATTATTAGCGCACTGAAGAGACATTTAGATAAATCATTCAATATCCTTGTTTGCTTTATCGCAAAGTTGTTTTTGCATTTAGGGCAAGACTCCAATCTCAGTTTTTTTTTCCTTAGTAAAATAAGCCCCAGACTTGCCCTCAATTGTCCTAGTGATGTAGGGACACGGAAAACAATGGACTTCTGCCCGGCTTCCAAAAAATTTTTGTTATGGGGGAAGAGGGTTGGATAGGGGAGGCTTTTAAAAATAATCACAAGAGAAAAAGTTTCACTGTTGTGTCTTCATCTGTGAATGACTGCTCAAATTCTCTTGAGTCTCTTTGTGAGTCATAAGAGACTTTGCCTTCCTCAGAATTAAAGTGCACGGCATTCTGCAAGCTCTTTTCAGCTGTGATCGTAAACTGCTTACGACGTTTTCTGTAGAGAAAAAGAAAAATAGACAAATGGAGGGATAAGTCATTTATTTAAGAATAATCACATAACCCTTGTGTCTGTAAGAGGAACATTAATAATTGATGGAAGGGTCAGAGAAAACATATTATAAAGAAAATTGACTGATAGTGAAGTCCTATATGTTTCTTTGCAGCACTAAGCCCAGTCGGATTCAGAGGGTTTATTCCCCAAAAGACAACTTCATTTACCGAAGTTTGGTTTAATTCATGGTATCACGATAAGCACAAGCTACTATGGCTACTGTTTAGGATTAGTATGTGTTGCTATAAGTGTTGCAGATGTGCTGCTGAATTTATTACTGAAGACCACAAGCAGGAAGATGCTACTTGATTCAGATAAACTTCTATATCTAGTTAGAAACAAAATACTGAATTAGACAGGTATTTTGTTAGGTCCAGCAGGGCTTTTCTTAGATGTATAAGATTTATAAGAAAATTATCTATAATAATGTTATGATATTTGAGTTTGCAATACAGTATAATGCTTCCATACCGACATCATACTTCCGATTGGCATGGAACTTTCCCAAATGATTGAAATTTCCCATGGACATAATTTCATCAATAGTCAGAATTAAATGAATTAATTAAGTTAATTTAAATTAACCAATTAACCAGGACTAAAATCTTAAAGTATGTAAGGAAATTATTTTGAGGAATCCTTTTGGAAGAAAAAGTTGAAATCCTTGTATAAATAATGTGCCATGTTTTAAATATCTCAATTTTTACTAAACAATAAATATGATACAGTCTCAAATCAATGCCTAACCCACAACTATCTTGGATATAAGAATACATTAAAAAACCTCAAATATCTCAAAATTTGAGAAAAGATCCATTACTTATGCCCAATTTCAAATAGTCCACCACATAAAACTCATCTGAACTCATTAGTTTAAAATTTGACATAAATTTTAGAAGACTTCCCTACGAATTAATTCATCATAAAACTATACCATAGATTTTTTTAGCCATAGTTTGTTAAACAAACACACTGTTTATTTTCACACTTCAGGCAAAACCAAAACGTACTTTTGTTCAGAAAGAAGTACAAATTCAGCCATTATAAGTTTGGGAGCACTGCCATTTATATGCATGTCTGGTTGGATTGGTACAGTAAGTTATTATGTCAAATTCTGGACCAGTATGTTAAGTAAACCAAAACCCAGATAGCCATGGAGAGGGTGATTATTAACTTTAACTGGGGCTATCTAGTTGTAAACTACTCTTTCCAAGTTAACTATTATTTTATTTAATAAATTGATGTGACCACCAATCTCACATACATGACTCTGGTGGCTAACAATTAAAGCAAACAAACAAAAAGACAGAGTAAAACACAACCAGTAGTTAGAAACATAAATAATTTAAAATATAAAAAGCAGCTTTGTCATATGAAGAATAAATTCCAGTCAACTGTGAAGCAGTTTACAAGTCTAGCTCAGACAGTCCTTCAAGAAAAAGTTAGAGAGATATATGGAAATACAGAGATGCTGAAAAATGACATTACTTTGCTACAGAGTTCAGTAGCAAGGACTGGCAGCAAAGAACACTTTCCAGTCACTGTAATGTCAGTCCACCTGAATGCTGTTCTTCTAGCCATCAAGGAAGAAGCTAGAGATACAACCGAGACTTGCTGGTACCCTCCTGGTGCCCAGACTCATGAATATCATGAAAGGTCATGATAGGATATGAGCAGGGATTGTGCATCTCCCAGAAGGCAGGTTTTTATCCAATTAATGCAATTAAGCTTCGCCAGTCTCACTAGTAAGGAGATATGATTTGAGTTAAGTATGTTGTTCAAACAGTGCCATCATTATGATGAGGAAATACCATGGGATTATTCTATGTTCAGCCTGCATAAGATTGTGTGTGTTATAATCAAGTCTTCCTATTTAAGACATGGAAATTAGTGAGGTGGGGCATTAATACTTTCTGTATATAATCTGATTTATGATTTAATTGATTGAAGTTGCTAAATAAATATTTGGTAAATAAAGCTTTCAGTGGGCCACTTACACTTCTACACTCAATGTCTCTTACTAACAACATCAAGATATCCACCTCATCATTTCTAAAGTTCAAGTCCACATGATGAAGCCTCCATCCTTCCCAGCATTCACTAAATTTAGCTTTTCCAACTTTCAGTGTTCTCCTGATCTGAGTCTCACTGTACAAATTGATATTCAATCCCTCATTCACAATCTCATTGATAAAGTGATCAGGGAGGGGCAGGTGTTTGCCAGGTTCCTATTCCCTGGCAGGTGCTTCAGTGAGAACATCCCTCATCCTAAGCCCTGGCAATGCTTTGGCTGCAGGAGAGATCAGACACTTCGTTTATACAGAAATATCTGCTTGCATAGTGCCTGAGCCACACCTGAAATTTAGACATTACTCAGGCTCCTTACATATACTGGAATATGGTCTTGTGGGAGACCAGTAGACGTTGCATTTTCTCCATAATACTATGTTCTATTATTTTCTTTTCACTTCTTTCCTAGGAGCTGGCTGGGGAATTCTGGGAGTTGAAGTACATGGCAACTCATAAAACATTTCTATGCATATATAAAAGATGCTAAGGTTGGCAACACTGGCCTAGAGTATTAGGTACCTCACCCAATTATACTACCTGTCTGTCTGACCAGCTTTGACTCTATCTGTTCATTTAAATTATTAGTAAAAAAAGGAAGAATATTATCCTGACATTCCAACCCTGCATCATCTCTCTAGTAACCTTGCTAGTTTTTGAGAAAGAAAATACTGATGAGTATTCTGTGAGAAAGGGGTGTTTGCAGAAAATGATCATAGATGTCACCTATAATGGTATCATCTAAGTTCCATTTTTTATGCATCGATACACAGAAACAGATTTTAATTGCACTGCCATGATCTCCATCATGATGTTTTAAATCACATCCTGCAGACACTCGTGCTCTGAATAGTTATTTTTTTTATTAATTTTTTAAATGTATATAAGTATTAAATACATGAACAGTGTGACTTCTGGGTATTAATTTTGATACCCAATAATAATAATAAAATTGACAATTTTGATCACCTTACATTAGCCATACTCTCATCTTTCTAATAACATTATACAGAACAGTCATCTTACAACTTCTTATCCTTTCATCTACCTGCTAATTTTAACATGTTATATTACAATATTCATTGTGATATTCCCCTCTTTCTGAATAGTTCTTAAACTGTTCTTAACCTGATCAGATTGTCTATTGCTCCATCTAACCCACATGCTATTCTGCCCATACTTACAAGCTTGATAGTGTCACAAGGAATTCTGTCACAAGCATGCACAAACCTACACAGGAAGTATTTTCAGTAATATTTGAACATAAATGAGCCAGATAAAAATTGGATCCTAATGCATATATGTGATTTTTTTACAATGACAAAAATGTGCCAAGCTATGCCACCCACTCTTCTTCACTCCTGCAATGTGCACCTCTTCTTTCCATGAAAAAAGTTAACATTTTGTGGTATTAAACTTTTTTTTTGAAAGAACTAAAAGAGGATTTTCTTCCTTCTCCTGCAGCCAGCCTATTTTTCTTGATACAACAGCTGTTGTGTCCTTATTCAGTTTGTTTATTATGTTTAATAAGGCAGCTTGGAAGCCAGATATGAACTGAGCCATCATAAAAGTATTATAGAAATTATTCAGAAAATGCTGCATTCATTTGGACACTGAGGTGTGTTTAGTCTATTCTAAATGGTGATTTGGTTCAATGTAAGTGTGATCTATCAAGGCTATGAAATATATGGGTGAGTGCATATACAAGCACCATGATGGTACAATTAAAATTTTGCCCATTTTTGTACATGTCACACAGTTTAAATCACACTGTTGTAGTGACTTTTTGAGTAAACAGTGTAGACATCCTGCACATATGTTTTGAGCTCTTTAAATTCAATTTTCATTAACAGAGGATGATTATCTATAGGACAATAGGATTCCTATTTATATTCAACATGCCATTTGTGATTAGACAGCTCGACAAAAGTATTGTTATAATTTTGAATGACAAGAAAGAAGAAAGATAAAGAGTATGGCTCATTTTCTCTTTGAAATATATCTTTTATCAAAAAGGCAATAATTGGGGACAGCACAGATAACTATCTTGGAAGTTCAATTCCTGTTTCTTTATGCTTTTTAAAATATGGATTTTACAGTAGCCATTAATTCAATACTGTTAAGAATAAAACATTATTTGGTACTCTTATAAGAAGCCATTTTTGAATAGGGTGGATTACATGTTGCCCCTTGTTGTTTTGAGAATTCCTGAAGTGTGTAGAGTAGAGAACAAGGAACTGCCAGATTCT
Organism: Naja naja; assembly: GCA_009733165.1. NCBI lineage: Eukaryota > Metazoa > Chordata > Lepidosauria > Squamata > Elapidae > Naja > Naja naja. Next base: position 8,703 of record SOZL01000278.1, on the reverse strand, counting down.
CATGAATTTAATTAGATACTTTTCAGAGATCCATGTACAGGGCGAGCATGCTGCTTTGGGTATAGAAAGACAAGTTCATTTTTGGATATGTAAAACACATGTGCTTTGGTATTAAAAAGATACAACTGGGGAAAGGGAGTGTCATAATAAAAAAGTTGAAGTGAGCTGAGTGGCAAACAAATCTAACAAATAAATAGCATATCTTTTGAGCTACTCAGTACATGGAACCACTACCATGCACACCACTATTGCCTTAGTTGTCTTCCTTTTAGTAATAACACTTAGACTTACATATTGCTTCACAAAGGTTTACAGTTCTCTCTAAGCAGTTTACAGCACCAGCATATTGCCCCCAACAATCTGGTTCCTCATTATATACATGTGCCATAGAATTCTCAGCCTTCCATCCTTCGAGGTCAGTAAAATGAAGACCCAGCTTGTTGGGAACAATATACTGACTCTGTAAACCATTTAGAGAGGGCTGTGAAATTAATAATAGCTATTGCTATTTCTACATGCAGAAGCTAAAGCAACAGGCAATTTCTTGCAACATATATTTTCATTATGCAAGAGGAATATATAGAAAGTGTACTCAATTTATATGATAAAATATGATATTGCTACTTATTAGAAATCAATAGTACACTCTTATGCATGTTTACTAATCAGTATGATCCATTTTGGGTCTTAATGTGAATTATTCTCATTCTTTAAGGAACTATAGGATTGTGGTTAAAGGTTTTCCCCCCCCTTAGAAAATGTACTTTCCAAAATCAGATTTGCTTGATTAGTTTTTGGTAAATTTTAGGAAATATATTTAAATCTGGATTTTTAAAGGAGAACTAAGAGTGATGCTGCTATGGTAATGCGCCTGATCAGGGTTTTTCCTTGGTGCTTGATTGTTCCTCAGATCCCAAAGGTTTTGTAAGAGCAATTGTAATTACATTGTTATGCTAGTTCATTTGTATTGCTAACTTTCCTACTGTAAAAGAGCAGTGTAATCCTCAGAATCCTTTTGGATTAGAACAACATACAAACCCAATGAATAAGTGAGCAAAAACAAGGGAAAATAATTACCAGCTTTGCTTTTCTCACATATTGTCATGTTTAAAATCCAAACACCTTATACTGAAGAATGAAATAGGTTTTACAGTTTATCCCATTTACAAAGACATTCATACATTTCAATACAAATTCTTAACAAAACATAGCAAAAACAATTTTGCCAATTGCCATATTTTTCCTTTTTGGCTTGAAATGCTAGAGAGTTAGCCTGATGTGCATTGCAATGTGGATTTTGTCTGTTCTTTTCCCATCATGGTTACCATGCTTATCCTATTTTTTTCAGGTATGAGTAATTAGAGATCCATGCATATAATCAGGCATCAAGATGGAAGAAGGGAAAATTCAATAGTCAGGATAATAGTAATGATGAGACATTTCTCCAAATAAGCATAATAAGCTGCACATCCAAGCATCAAAATGGATTAGACTATCCCCGGAGTGACTCAGTTTGATCAAGCTGTTTCTACAGTCCTGGACTGAGGTCTCAAAACAGACATAAGGCACCCTAGAAGTGACTGGAGAACATGCTGTAGCAATCTGAACCATCTTCTGGTCCATTTAGCCCAGTGTTATATATTATGCTTGGCAGTGGCTCCCAAAGGAATTTTTGTCAAGAGATGGCAAACTAAGGGTCTCAGATTGATTGATGGCCTTGCCCAACTTTAGATCTTGTGAATTTTTAATACATATGCAGTTCATTAGTTTTGCTGCTAGAATCTTCTGTTTAACACTGAATGACATTCTGAACTCCAGGGACCATTATTCTACCTGAAATCTGGAAAGCAGCTTGAAATCTGGGACAATCTAAGAGATGTTGCTAGGCACACATTTCATACTGTCCATAAATTCTTGATACTGTTTCATTCTTGCAGAGTGGTATAAACATGGTTTTAGCATCGAAGGAATAAGAATACAAATTCCTTGGAGTCGTTATTTGTTCCATTGTGATATTATTATGGCGGACAACCTGAATAGTTTGCAATTTATGATATTCAAGAGGAAGCAAACACACAGGAGACTAGGTCCATGGCCAAGCATCATTTTAAGAATCACAACAAGCTGATATAAATAGATGAACAGCCACTTCATTATTATCAGGGAATATTTTCTCCCTTTGATGATCTTGAACAGAGCTAGCAGAATATTGGAAAACTGCTGTCTTTAAAAATAACAATTTAAAAACTGACTATTCTTTCTTTGGAAAACGTAGGCTTCTGGTGGTATATAAATTAAATAAATAAATGTGGCAATTTTTAAAGCAGGGAGGGAGTCCAAGAAGTAAATAGGTGCAATTTTTTTAGCATAAATGTGTTTGTGTTGTATTTTAATCTTTTCTAAATGCTGAAGGAAAAGTTGGTGCCAAAAGTTTGTCCCAGCTTTGGACATAATAGCTAATTCTAGCTAAAGCTATGTCTTATTCTTCATTTTTGATCATGTTGTTTTAAACTAAAAACTATTTATTTTCTATATGTCACTGCTTCTTCCATAGGCTCCCTAATGCATGAACCTGTGTTGTTGTCCCCGTAACTACCATGCCCATTAGTTATGCTGCAATAATGCATGAGGAAGAAAGAAGAATATTATTTAAAGCCTTCACAACAAAGAACAATGGACACATTTTGTATTCTGGAATGATGAAATGTGACTCTTTAAATTCTTATAAAATCAGAGGGAGCTTCAGGGAGGAGGTTAAAAACAAGTTAAGATGGTGGCCATGACTGTGTGATCAAAATGATGCCAATTGTATGTGAGACCTGTACAAAAGAGGTGGCACTAAGGCACTAAGCTAGAACCCAGGAGATAGAGAGTTCTAGTCCCAAGACCAAGTCCAATTATAAATAAAATTAGCCACAAAGCCAGCTGGATGATCTTACTCCGGTCTCATTCTCTCAGCCCTAGAAGCAGGCAATGGCAAACAACTTCTGAAAAATCTGGCCAAGAAAACTGCAGAGACTAGTCCAGGCAGTTGCCAGTAATCAATAATGAGTTGATAGCACTAAAATAAATAAGCAAAAATAGAAGAGATACTTCAGCCTATTTAGAATCAGTAATAAAATTTAAAGCATTTCCCTGACTTTTTTTTTTCATAAAATACTAGTTTATTATATTGGTCAATTTATTCCAGTGTGACACTGAATCAAAGGCCAGAGAACATAAGCCAGTGAAGTGCTGACCTTATTTCTTGTTGTTTGCTAGTCTCAATGGATCTGTGGGAAATGCAAGACAAAAGTGAATAACAAAGAAGAGGATGAGGATTTCAGTGAATGATAAACCTAATAAGCTTGTCAATCCTTTGAAATATAGTTTTTCCACCCCCACCCCCCGCAAATGCTTTATATTGTAAACCTTTATGAGATTCAAGAACACTACATTTTCTACATAATAGAGATTATTTATTACACAAAAATATATCATGAATAAAATAGCTTTCCTGGGAATCTTAGGGCAGGCACTGCATAGAAAATCCAGAAATACAATACTCATATAAGTGAATCCACTGTTTCTTCCACCCTTTCCTTTTTACTTTCATGGATTACTGAAATAGTAGGTATCGCCCTTGAATAATAGCATAGAGTAATTAAGGAAAAAAGCTTGAACAATGAATACAGTTTAGGGATACCTGTATGGAGGGCATTGAGAAAAGCATATTTCCCACTTTGCTTTATTATTTCAGACTTATTTTTAACTGTCAGAGCTATCTTCTGCACAGCAAAAAAAAGATAACATTCTAAAAATATTTTGTGGAATTATAAAGAAAACGAAGGAAATCCTTGCTTGGGTTTAGAACTAGGCAGATTTGGAACTGTTTAAAATTCGGACTGAAAAATACAAGGGGATTTTCAGGCTCCAGACAAGATCAGGAAGTCTGAAAATATCCAGGAAGACAGCAGTGGAAAATCCCTTCTGAACTGTTGCCAAGAAAACTGATTTTCCTGAAATCATCTAGAATTGAACATGACTCAAAGTAGGCATTCTTCATTACTCTCTTATTAATTTCTTTTTTCAGAAATTGCAACTGCAAACATTAATGTGAGACGTCTTGGAGGACTTCAGTTAATATATAAATTGTCCTTCCTCCATTTTTATATGTGCCAAATTTCACTTGAGATTTAATGCCTAATTTTTTTAGGCTCACTCTGACACAGTTTATCATCTAGTTTCTTGGTACCTTACTACAGCTTTGTGTATTTTGCCTTTGTTTTTTGGCATTGCAAATTTTGTCTGACTGCAAAACAACCGTAACCCAATGTTTTCACAAAACTAATTGGAGTTCACAAAACCCGATACTTTCACAAAATTACTGGCATGGTTTTAAACCTTAAAAAGAATGAGTCCCCCCACCCCCCTCCAAATATCCCTTTTAAAGGATTGATGTTTTGAAGCAGTACAAACACTGAGGATATAAATAAATGAAATTATCTGATTGTTTTCTTACCAGGCTAAATATTTGAATGTTTCAGACTAAAAACACAGTCCACTATCAAGATAATACAGATTCCTTGGTGGTGCAGGCTTGGTAGTGCAAGCTGTTAATAGCCTAGCACTTAGCTCCAGCTGCCTGTAATTATTGCAGGCTCAAATCCCACCAGGCTCAAGGTTGACTCAGCCTTCCATCCTCTCGGGGTAGGTAAAGTGAGGACCCAAGATTGTTGGGGGCAATAAGCTGACTTTGTAAAAATGCCGCTTAGTAATAAGCAGGCATATACAATGGAAGGAAGGCTATTGCTGAGAGCATTGGGTTGTATCCCAAAACTGTAAGCTGCCCTGAGTCTCCGGAGAAGGGGCATATAAATATGAATAAAAACAAAATTAAAAAATAAGATAATACAGATTCCTCCAGTATTTTTCATGGTGAAATAACTAGATGAATCAACCCATATATAGAAGATTGTTAAGCATTTTAAAGAAAGGAAGTGCTACAATTTTAATCAATGTCACTAGAAGTACTGTATGTTTACTTCACTTAATCAGGGAAAATGTTTATGGTAGATAGATTTGAAAATGCAGTAATAGCAAGTTGCACACTTAACACACTCCAAAGCTTCTCAGTGGAGCAGGGCTGTGCAGATGGGCACTCTTGAAAAAGGAAAGAAAAAGGTATCTTTCCACCTTAATTCTGAATTTTTCTTTCCAAGATCTGAATGACATTTCCAATTTTGAATGCTCCTTTTTGAAGAGGGAAAACATTGGAATTTTTTGTGTGCACAAGTGGGTATAATCTTTGCAGCTCTGGTTGTTTTATTGAATAATTTTGGATATTTCTGGTTCTTGAGAGACACTCACACAAATATAGGCATCTGGATGTGCACTCACAGAACAATACACAGTGTGTTTTCAAAGGCATTATTTAATAAATACCAATGAATTTGAAATAATGTTAATGCAATACAATATTTTCTTTCACTGTCTGCACTGCTGAAGACTAATGAAACTGAGAATTGGGTCTTGATATGCAATGCTATATAGGTTTCTTTTCCGAAACACAAGCTTCACTGAATTGAGTAGGATTTATTCCCAGAATAGTTAGTTTAGGGCTGTAGATTATAAAATTCTGATCTAGACTATGGATGAAGAAACTACTGCAAACTTCATAGGTAATATTAAATGCAGATGAATCTCACTTCCTACTGAAATGTTAGCAATATCCCTCTTCCCCCCACCCCAAGTGGGTAGTTCAAGAATAACTACAGCGAGATTAAGTAATACTTCAAATGATTCCTTAAAAGAATCTTTGCAAGGAGTGGGGATCAAATGCTGTAGATAAAAGTAGAACAATAAAGACTATAAAGTAGAATTATTATACTGAGAAGGCAATAATCTGGAGACAAAGGCTATTTTTAAGAACAAAAGCTATTTTATATTAAGTGTTTCTCTAATGTGATATAATTGTGACCACTCTTACTAACATCAAAAGGTATGATCTGCAGATTTATATCAAATGGAAGATCATGCTGGCACTATAGTGAATATGTTCACAATAGAGTTGACACTTACCGTGAGAAGATTTCTAACTGCTTCCGCACTGAAATGAAACAAGCATTGAGTCATTCAAAAGTTGTTCTAGGCATATTTTTATTGGCCCACTGAAGGAAAGTCTACTGAAATAACCATTGGATTTATACAGTACTATGCTAATTGTGTGCATAAGGTTCATTAAAACTGAAAAAAAATATTAAGAATGATGCATCTAATAGTACATGTGGCTGTAGCCATCTTCAAGTATTTCTTATGAACACATGATGACTCTAGAAGAATTCATGGATTGAACTCTGTCCCTTGATAAAGTTCAGAATCTCAGCAGTGCTCCTGATTTGATATATGATGGGCTTGGATCTGAAGGAACTTGCTGAACATAGCAGCTTAAAAGATCTACCAAACCAGAGAGAGTACATTCAAGTGATGTAAAAAAAAACCCTTCCTATAAGACAGAAATGTCTCCAAACTTGGAAAAATATTTTATCTCACATATTTGTACCCCACTTTCTAATTTAATGATCTTACATCATTAAAAACAACAGTCAATAAAATGTTCAGCTTGTTCTCAACAATGTTCACTAACAGAGTTGAATGAGCGACTGTTTGTTTTGTTTCTGCATTTGCTCAGCTTTCATACATTGTCAATCCATACTTCTGCTCCTCAAAAAATACACATAAATTTTGAATGCCCTTAAACATTCATCAGAATTAATGGGGGGACACCTTTTACTAAAGTCCTGGAAAGTGATGAATGCAAGGAACAACTAGTTTTTCAGGACTTAGAAACCATTGTGGGGAGGATGCAAGCAAATCCTAGTTTGAATGTAATGGAGCGAGAAGGAGAAAGAAATTTCTTTAGGCATATATGGATATAAGTATGGGATGCTTATCATAAAGAAATGTATAAAATATAAGCAGTCTAACATGATTGAAACTGCTGCCATAATTTACAAGGATAGCAATTTGACATTCTTTAGGAGATTTTCAGAATGTGTGAGAAGTGGACATTGACTTGGAATCAATTAGCTAGAGATCAACAGGTTGCTTACTCTGGATGGGTGGGCATACACAGTAAGTCTGATATCTTCTAGTCCCTGTGAGATAAAACCCTTCTTAGGCCTGTAATTGATTCATAATTTTAATATGAATTATCAACTTATATAGTTACATATTTTTTCTAAAATAATATAAATGTAAATTCTTCAACATAAGAATCTTTCTGTCC